>JANAVB010012800.1:3202939-3430294 GCA_029216955.1 Iris pallida | reverse complement strand
TATGATCGAATATATATATATAATATATATATATATATATATATATATAGATATATATATATTATTAATAAATATATATATATTGAGGGGATGTAGATTCCTCTCTCTCTCTCTCTCTCTCTCTCTCTATCTATCTATATATATATATATATATATATATATATATATATATATATATATATATATATATAGATATATATTATATATATATATGTCACGACCCGATCCCAATAATCTGGGTCTAGTCGGATCATGTCCAGCCTGCACCGTTGTTGAGACGGCGGCAGTAAGCTGTTCAGTAGCAGGTAACCATACAACAACACAACTATTTGTCACAACTCAACTTCGAAATAAACTTTATTAAACTGAAATTTAAATACAAATGAAACTGTTCTGAAAGGAAATACAGAATTTGAAATAACAAAATACAGAAAAAGGAAAATCTATCTATCGGCCTGATCATCGGCCTCAGTCCCAACGTCCTCCTGTGGGGACTTTGGCAGCACAACTGGGTACAACACAGGGTCATAGTAGCTGTTGTAAAACCGATCTGTATCCTCAATATCCCCTAAAAATATATCTCCAGTCAGGAGGGAGCAAAGTACAATTCATGCTAATTTTTAAACAGTTAAATAAGTAATAGAATCATGCAGTTCTAAACAGTTTTAAACATGAACAGTTTTGTTACAGTAAAAACAGTGATTTGAACAGGTAATGAAATATGACCGGCTTAGGTTTGTTACAGGAAGGATAAGGGATTTTTGTTACAGTAGTGGTCATAATCATTACGCTATTCCCCAGTCCCCAGTAGTTACAGTACAGTACTCTCGGAGAGAGTTTCGTGTTTGCATCGTGGTTTAAAATTGCAGTAAAGCGATTAAATAAATAACTGTAAACTAACATAAACTATACTTGCCTCAATGAAAATGACTGGAGAGGTAGTCGACTTCGAGACGGGAAGTTAGAGTCATCCTCGAATTCCTACATTCGAGAGATTGACTCAGCATTAGGTTACCAACTTAGCTATGCTAGTTGTAATCTCTATTTGCGTCCTAGTCCAATTTTAGTTCTTAAATTAACCAAACACAGAAAACACGATTTATTGTGCGTTGATTTAATACGAGGGAAAAATGATCATTTTGACTTTGAATTCGGAAAAACACCGTCGCTGCCAGATTATTTATGAAAACTTGGTAATTTTTTATAAATATAATTATAAAGCTAATCTTTCTTATTTTAGTAAGAAATACGTGATTTTAATTATTAATAAACTCGTCAATTTTTTTACGTGAGAAAATATTAATTAATTTTTATACAAAATACTTTTTAATCATTTTAATCGTTAATAGCAAAAACTCGAAAAACCAGAAAATGACAGAAAAATTCTAGGCTATTACAGTTACAGACCACAGCCAGCTGGGCTTATGCCCATTATAATTTATTTACATAAATTGAAATAAGATAAGACTGACGTTAGTCCTAAACTGAAAATATTAAATAATATTTAAACAGAAATAAATATAAAAATAAAGTAAATCATAAGTCTCAGATATGGTCCGATCCTCATTTTGGCTAATTGCTACAACGTCCGGGCGGGGCCGGTTTCGTTTGCACTTAGCCGGGTCCATTGACCGATACGGTCGTCACCCAAAATCAAATATCGAATAAAATTCTGAAAATCATTTTAAATTCATTTTAAAAATAATTCAGGATTTACGAAAAAAATCGGGCAGCATCTCCTCTGTTTTTGGTCAACCCAAAAACTGGGAATTGGCGCCGATAATTTCCTACAAATCCCAAACCAGGGAAAAACCCGAATTTATATATAAAATATCCACAACCAATCCACAGCATAATCGGGACGACCCGAAATAATTTCGGAAGTCCGATTCCAATTCCACAAATCACAGAACGTTCCCGGAAAAATCCGAAAAGCCAACACATACTAAAAATCCATTCCCGAAATATTCCGGGAATCCAAAATAATTCACAGGACCTTTCCGAAAGTCCCAAAAAATTACGACGTCGCTAAAACCGAATTCCTAAAGGGAATCGGGGACCATTTCATCATTGACTAAATAATAAATGAGCGGGACAGGGGGTTATACCTCGGATTGCTCGGCTAGAGCTCTCAGATGAAAATAGAAAGAAAATTAGCTCCGAATCAGCGACGTACTCCCGAACCAGTGCTGTAATAGCAACGTCGACGAATACGTTGGAAAGCACAGGAGCTAGGGTACGGCCAGAACACGCGAGGGAAAGCTCGGCGTCAGGGTAGCGCCAGGACACGCGAGGGGCGTACGAGGGAACGGGCGCGGCCAGAGGGCAGATCCGCGGGTTCTGACCCGGATCGACAGGGAGCGCCGAAGGGTGGTTGCCGAGGGAAGCTCGGCGGGAACGCCGCGCAAGGGGGCGCGAGGCTGCGGTCGGGCAGAGATGGCACCGAAGGGGGCGCAGGGCTCGGCCGCAAAGGGGGACGGCGCTGTCGGGTCGCCGGAGGGGCCGCGGCTAGGGCGGTCGGCAGTCCAGGGGCGCGGGTTTGGAGCTCGGGGAGAGTGGGGGTTTGGGGAAGTAGGGAGTTAGGTGGGAAGAGATGGAGAGTTTACTCTCTGAGAGAGTGAAGAGGAAAAGAGAGGAGTTTTTGTTCTGTGAGGAGAAGGAGTTGGGGTCTCTGTTAGCAGAGAGTGGGGAAAGTGGGAATTATTAAGGGGAGTTGGGTGTGTGCGTGTGGTAGAGAGGAAATTGAGGGGAGAGAAAAGAGTGAGGTAACTTTGAACGAGTAAGGGATTGCTGGTCCTACGGGACCAGCTGAAATATATTTTTTTTTCTTTTTTTAATACTTAACCAAGTCAAAACCAGATTTTAAATAGAGGGAAAAGATTGGGTTTGGCTCAGGCCTGGGTCTGGATTCGGACTCGGGTCTGGGTCTAAAACAAAAATTCCTGTTATTATTATTATTTCGAAATAATTTGCACCCAAAAATATATAATAATCATAAAATAAATTTACTAGTAATAATAATACTAAAACACTATTTAATTAATCACAAAATAAATGGGTTTCACAATCTTCCCTTCTTAAAAAATTTTGTCCTCGAAATTTAAAAGCAAGGTTAGGGATTACCTCAAGTCTCAAACAGGTACGGATACTGCTCCCGCATCTGGTCTTCTCGCTCCCAGGTCGACTCGCCTGGTGAGTTGTGCCGCCACATCACTCTGACTATTGGCGTCACGGTGTTTTTGGTCCTCTTCTCGCCTCGGTCCAAAGTTGCCACTGGTTTCTCCGGCACTGTGAGGCTGGGTCCAATCTCCAGCTCTGAATGGTCCAAGATATGGCTCGGGTCTGGGATGTAGCATCTCAGCTGCGAGACGTGGAAGACGTTGTGGACGCCTTCGAGACTTGGGGGTAGAGCCACCCGATAAGCCACTTCGCCAATCCTGTTAAGTACTTCAAATGGACCAATGTACCTGGGGCTCAACTTTCCTGCTCTGCCGAAACGAATTGTTCCTCTGGTAGGCGAGATCTTCACAAATACTCTGTCGCCTTCCTCAAACTCCAAAGGCCGTCTGCTGCAATCGGCCCAATGCTTCTGCCTGTCTTGGGCTACCCGGAGCTTGTCTCTGATCATTCTCACATTCTCTGCTGCTTCGGTCACCATCTCAGGTCCAAGCAACACTCGTTCTCCGACGTCGTCCCAGGCAAGAGGGGTGCGGCAACGACGTCCATAGAGTGCCTCGAACGGTGTCATCCCGACGCTAGCTTGGTAGCTGTTGTTGTAAGAGAACTCTACCAAGTGCAAATGGTCTTTCCAAGACCCTCCAAATTCCAGGACGCAGGATCTCAGCATATCTTCTAGCGTCTGGATTGTTCTCTCCGATTGTCCGTCAGTCTGGGGGTGGTAGGCGGTGCTGAACTTCAATTGGGTTCCCAAGCTGTCATGCCAACTCTTCCAAAAGTGAGATGTAAATCTAGTATCTCTGTCAGATACGATACTTACCGGAACTCCATGAATCCGGTAGATGTGCCGCATGTACAGTGCTGCCAACTTCTCGGTGGATAAACCAACCTTGAAGGGGATAAAGTGAGCTGACTTCGTCAGTCGGTCCACAATAACCCAGATGGCATCCTTCTCTCCTTGGGATCGAGGCAGTCCCGATACAAAATCCATCGTTATGTGCTCCCATTTCCACTTCAGAATGTCAAGCGGCTGCAATAATCCTGCTGGTCTCTGTCTGCTGGCTTTAACTTGCTGACAAATTAAACATCTAGCCACATACCTGGATACGTCCTTCTTCATTCCGTACCACCATACTATAGTCCGCATATCCCGGTACATCTTGTTGGCTCCAGGGTGTATAGAATACTGCGACTGGTGCGCTTCTTGCATCAGCTCGTTCCTCAGTTCGCCAGTTAGTACGCACAGCCTCGTATCATTCTTCAGTGCTCCGTCGCTGGCGATTGAGAATCCTTCCAGTGTTCCTGCCAGCACTTGGTCTCTAAGTTTGTAAAGTGTCTCGTCTTGGAGTTGGGTCTCCTTGATCCTGTCCATGAGACTCGAACGCACTTGCAACTGCATCAATGATGACTCATCTCCTGGTACGATGGCTTCTCTTCCAAGTTTCTTCATTTCCTCCTCGGGCAGTACAATTTCCAATCCAAGCTTCTCCATGTCCTCCAGCAAATGACACTCTTCTTGGTCAAGAACATCGCCATTGGATAACGACTAAGTGCATCTGCAACAACATTAGCCTTACCCGGATGGTACTACAGGTTGATATCAAAATCCTTCATTAGCTCCAGCCATCGTCTTTGTCTCATGTTCAGCTCCTTCTGAGTGAAAACATATTTCAGACTTTTGTGGTCCGTAAATATTTCACTCTCTCTCCATACAGGTAGTGCTTCCATAGCTTCAAAGCAAATATCACCGCTGCAAGCTCCAAGTCATGTGTGGGGTAGTTCTTTTCATGAGTCCGTAATTGTCTAGATACATAGGCAATTACTTTCCCGTGCTGTTGAAGAACGCAACCCAGACCTTTTCCGGAAGCATCACTATAGATTGAGAAACCGCCGGTACCTGCGGGTAGCGCAAGTATCGGCGCAGTTGTGAGCCTCTTCTTCAGTTCCTCAAAAGCTGACTGGCACGCTTCAGACCATATGAACTCTTCATTCTTCCTGGTAAGCTTCGTCATTGGCTCCGCAATCTTGGAGAAATCCTTCACGAACTTCCGGTAGTAGCCAGCTAGTCCCAAAAAGCTTCTGATCTCTGCAACCGAGCTTGGTGCAGTCCACTTCTCAATAGCTGTTATCTTCTTTGGATCCACCGAAATTCCTTTTCCTGTGACAACATGGCCCAAAAATTCTACCTTGTCTAAAAAGAATTCGCATTTGGATAGCTTACCATAGAGCTTCTCCTTCCTCAAGGTACTCAGCACTTTCCTCAAGTGCTCTTCATGCTCTTCTTCCGTCTTCGAGTAGATCAGTATGTCATCGATAAAGACAACAACAAACTGATCCAGATATTCATGAAAAACCTTGTTCATGAGGTTCATGAATACCGCAGGAGCATTCGTCAGTCCAAACGGCATGACCAAGAATTCAAATTGTTCATACTTGGTGTTGAACACCGTCTGTGAATATCCTCCTTCCTGACCTTGATTTGATGGTAGCCTGATCTGAGATCTATCTTTGAAAATACCTTGGCTCTACTCAGTTGATCAAACAGGTCGTCGATCCGGGACAGGGGGGTACTTGTTCTTGATGGTGATGTTGTTCAGCGCCCGGTAGTCAATGCACATCCGCACGGTTCCATCCTTCTTGGGCACGAACAAAACTGGTGCTCCCCAGGGTGAAGCTCCGTCTCTGATAAATCCTTGCGACTTCAGCTCGTCGATCTGATCCTTCATCTCCTTAGCCTCCTTTGGGTTGACTCTGTAGCATCTCCGAGAAATAGAGGAAGAGCCGGGTACTAGATCGATGTTGAATTCCACATCTCGATCTGGCGGCAATCCTGGAAGACTATCTGGAAAGACATCCATAAATTTTGCAATGATAGGGTGAGGAGGCCCGGGTTCTTCGGTGATAGAGGAGTAGGAAATACTCTTCATATCTTCCGGAGCCCGAGAGATTACAAACTCCGGTTCTCCTGGTGGGCTGAAGATTACACATCCTCGGTGACAATCTATCAGTGCATGTTGTTCACTTAACCAGTCCATCCCTAGGACTACATTATAGTTGGGCAGGGGCATCACTAGTAAAGGTGTTGAGAAATGATGGCCAGAGATGGTTATAGGACAATTACCAGCTTCAGTGATGGGTATAGGTCCACCACCGGTCATAACCCTACTAATCACCTTGCTAAGTCCCGAATCTATGTGGTGTGCAGATATAAACTTGGATGATATGAAACTATGTGATGCACCGGAATCAAATAATACTAGAGCAGGATGTGAAAACACATAAATGGAACCTGTGATGACATCTGCGGTGGGTTCCTGCTCTGGCTCCTGTTCATCAGCTGCTAGGGCAAAAGCTCGCCCGGTCTTCTGCTGGTGCTGTCCAAACTGTTGTTGCTGAGTAGGTAGGGGAGCTCTCTACTGGTTGGTTCCGGGCCGGTGGGCTGACATGGGGCAGTCCTTCACTTGGTGGGTGGCAGACCCACAGACTAGGCAGTGTCCTAGCCTCTTCCTGCAGATGTTCGACTGATGCCCTGGCCTCTTGCAATAGTCACAGATAGGGATCTGCTTCTGGTGTACTCTGTCATTGGTCCTCGTCTGATGATGATGCTGCTGGTGCGAGGGCCTGTTGTTGTTGTTGTTGGGCCTCTTCTGACTACCCTGGAAGTTGCTAGTTCCAGGATACTCCCTCTTGGATCGGGAAGGCTGGCTCTTCTCCACGTCCTGAGCTCGGATCAGGATCCTTTCATAGGTCTTAGCGCCACCTGCTATCACATGGGTGCGAATCTCTTCTCGTAAGCCATACCTGAATCGCTCAGCACGATCCTTGGGGTCAGCTACCAGGTTCTGTGCAAAGCGGCTTAGTCGGCCGAACTCTGCCGCATATTCGCTGACCGTCAGGTTTCTCTGCTTCAAGTTCTGGAATTGCCTCTCCATTTCCCGCATCTCCAATGTCGGGAAGAACTTCCTGCGGAACAGCTTCTTGAAGGTATCCCAGTCGAGCTGCTTGTCCTGGAGTCGGGGTTCATTCCGATACCAGGTGCTCGCCACATCCTGTAGTTGGAGTCCTACAGCTTCAGCCTTGAGGTCCTCCGGGAGTCGAGCGACGCTCAAGAGACGCTCCAAATGGTCTAGCCATTCATCGGCGTAGATGATACCCTCGGTTCCTTTGAAAGGTCGAGGGTCTTGCTTCTTAAAGCTCTCTATATCTCCAACCTTCATGCAATAATACGCCTCTAATCAAAAGAATGGACTTAAAGAAATATAACTTAACTCCTGAATCATGCTTACCTTGGCAGGTCGTGGCCCTGATGAAGTGGTTCCTCCTCTCTCGAGGGCAGCCATAGCCACGTTGTGGGCATTCTCCATGCCTTCTCTCATAATCGCGGTCTGCTCGCGATGGGCTTTAACTTGGGCAGCAGTCTGCTCTCTGTGGGCTTCTGCTAGAGCTCTCTGTGCTTTAAGCACTCCTCGTAGCATTCCCACTAGGTCAGTGGGATCCACGGGCACTGGTGGGGCAGCTGGTGCGGGCACTACCGCAGGGGTCTGCGTCTCAGCCCGGGAAAGTGCCGGTTCTGCCGCTTGCGCTGTGGAAGCGTAAACGGGCCGGGGAGCTGGTGCAGCATGGGGATGGTCTGTCAGCTGCAAGGGAGGTGGGTCCCGGCATGCTTGAGAAGGGGTGTGATCAGTTGATGACACCTCGTCGTCAGCAGGGCCGGATCGGGTAGTCTTTCCTTTGGCCATGATCTGGAAGGTTAAGGGTACATACATAAGCAAGGTATCCTACCAGTCTATAATCAAACAAAAATATTTATTTATATAATTCGGTCCTATGTCGTGACAAATCAATGTTCTAGTGTTCTAATTATTTCTAGGTATGTTTTCCTAAGTTGTTGTAGGAACGACCTGCATGGGCCACCACTGAAAACATGTCATGACCCGATCCCAATAATCTGGGTCTAGTCGGATCATGCCCAGCCTGCACCGTTGTTGAGACGGCGGCAGTAAGCTGTTCAGTAGCAGGTAACCATACAACAACACAACTATTTGTCACAACTCAACTTCGGAAATAAACTTTATTAAACTGAAATTTAAATACAAATGAAACTGTTCTGAAAGGAAATACAGAATTTGAAATAACAAAATGCAGAAAAAGGAAAATCTATCTATCGGCCTGATCATCGGCCTCAGTCCCAACGTCCTCCTGTGGGGACTTTGGCAGCAAAATCGGGTACAACACAGGGTCGTAGTAGCTGTTGTAAAACCGATCTGTATCATCAATATCCCCTAAAAATATATCTCCAGTCAGGAGGGAGCAAAGTACAATTCATGCTAATTTTTAAACAGTTAAATAAGTAATAGAATCATGTAGTTCTAAACAGTTTTAAACATGAACAGTTTGTTACAGTAAAAACAGTGATTTGAACAGGTAATGAAATATGACCGGCTTAGGTTTGTTACAGGAAGGATAAGGGGTTTTTGTTACAGTAGTGGTCATAATCATTACGCTATTCCCCAGTCCCAAGTAGTTACAGTACAGTACTCTCGGAGAGAGTTTCGTGTTTGCATCGTGGTTTAAAATTAAAGCGATTAAATAAATAACTGTAAACTAACATAAACTATACTTGCCTCAATGAAAATGACTGGAGAGGTAGTCGACTTCGAGACGGGAAGTTAGAGTCGTCCTCGAATTCCTACATTCGAGAGATTGACTCAGCATTAGGTTTACCAACTTAGCTATGCTAGTTGTAATCTCTATTTGCGTCCTAGTCCAATTTTAGTTCTTAAATTAACCAAACACAGAAAACACGATTTATTGTGCGTTGATTTAATACGAGGAAAAAATGATCATTTTAACTTTGAATTCGGGGAAAACACCGTCGCTGCCAGATTATTTATAAAAACTTGGTAATTTTTTACAAATATAATTATAAAGCTAATCTTTCTTATTTTAGTGAGAAATACGTGATTTTTAATTATTAATAAACTCGTCAATTTTTTTACGTGAGAAAATATTAATTAATTTTTATACAAAATACTTTTTAATCATTTTAATCGTTAATAGCAAAAACTCGAAAAACCAGAAAATGACAGAAAAATTCTAAGATATTACAGTTACAGACCACAGCTAGCTGGGCTTATGCCCATTACAATTTATTTACATAAATTGAAATAAGATAAGACTGACGTTAGTCCTAAACTGAAAATATTAAATAATATTTAAACAGAAATAAATATAAAATAAAGTAAATCATAAGTCTCAGATATGGTCCGATCCTCATTTTGGCTAATTGCCTCAACGTCCGGGCGGGGCCGGTTTCGTTTGCACTTAGCCGGGTCCATTGACCGATACGGTCGTCACCCAAAATCAAATATCGAATAAAATTCCAAAAATTATTTTAAATTCATTTTAAAAATAATTCAGGATTTACGAAAAAATCGGGCAGCATCTCCTCTGTTTTTGGTCAACCTAAAAACTGGGAATTGGCGCCGTTAATTTCATGCAAATCCCAAACCAGGGAAAAATCCGAATTTATATATAAAATATCCACAACCAATCCACAGCATAATCGGGACGACCCGAAATAATTTCGGAAGTCCGATTCCAATTCCACAAATCACAGAACGTTCCCGGAAAAATCCGAAAAGCCAACACATACTAAAAATCCATTCCCGAAATATTCCGGGAATCCAAAATAATTCACAGGACCTTTCCGAAAGTCCCAAAAAATTACGACGTCGCTAAAACCGAATTCCCAAAGGGAATCGGGGACCATTTCATCATTGACTAAATAATAAAATGAGCGGGACAGGGGGTTATACCTCGGATTGCTCGGCTAGAGCTCTCAGATGAAAATAGAAAGAAAATTAGCTCCGAATCAGCGACGTACTCCCGAACCAGTGCTGTAATAGCAACGTCGACGAATACGTTGGAAAGCACAGGAGCTAGGGCACGGCCAGAACACGCGAGGGAAAGCTCGGCGTCAGGGCAGCGCCAGGACACGCGAGGGGCGTGCGAGGGAACGGGCGCAGCCAGAGGGCAGATCCGCGGGTTCTGACCCGGATCGGCAGGGAGCGCCGAAGGGTGGTTGCCGAGGGAAGCTCGGCGGGAACGCCGCGCAAGGGGGCGCGGGGCTGCGGTCGGGCGGAGATGGCGCCGAAGGGGGCGCGGGGCTCGGCCGCAAAGGGGGATGGCGCTGTCGGGTCGCCGGAGGGGCCGCGGCTAGGGCAGTCGGCGGTCGGCAGTCCAGGGGCGCGGGTTTGGAGCTCGGGGAGAGTGGGGGTTTGGGGAAGTAGGGAGTTAGGTGGGAAGAGATGGAGAGTTTACTCTCTGAGAGAGTGAAGAGGAAAAGAGAGGAGTTTTTGTTCTGTGAGGAGAAGGAGTTGGGGTCTCTGTTAGCAGAGAGTGGGGAAAGTGGGAATTATTAAGGGGAGTTGGGTGTGTGCGTGTGGTAGAGAGGAAATTGAGGGGAGAGAAAAGAGTGAGGTGACTTTGAACGAGTAAGGGATTGCTGGTCCTACGGGACCAGCTGAAATATATATATTTTTTTCTTTTTTAGTACTTAACCAAGTCAAAACTAGATTTTAAATAGAGGGAAAAGATTGGGTTTGGCTCCGGCCTGGGTCTGGATTCGGACTCGGGTCTGGGTCTAAAACAAAAATCCCTATTATTATTATTATTTCAAAATAATTTGCACCCAAAAATATATAATAATCATAATAATAAATTTACTAGTAATAATAATACTAAAACACTATTTAATTAATCACAAAATAAATGGGTTTCACATATATATATATATATATACACTTTAAATAAAAAGTTTAAATTCTAAAATTTTCCACTCAAACTCTTCACCTCTTTATCATAAATCTTATTTCAGTTTGTATTTTGTAATAATAAAGACTTGATTACTATTTGATTATGTGTTTAATATTACTTTTGTTTAAAATTATTTAAAATATTATATTAGAGCCCAATGAACCCGAGTCCAACCCGATCCTTCGGACTTGGTCTTGGGCTTCATATGTTATTACTATTTGATTATGTGTTTAATATTACTTTTTTTAAAATTATTTAAAATATTATATTATAGCCTAATTGACCAGAGTCCAACCCGATCCTTCGGGCTTGGTCTTGGGCTTCATATGTTATTACTATTTGATTATGTGTTTAATATTACTTTTTTTTAAAATTATTTGAAATATTATATTATAGCCCAATGAACCCGAGTCCAACCCGATCCTCCGGACTTGGTCTTGGGCTTCATATGTTGAACTCGAGGTAGGGTCAGAATATATATATATATATATATATATATATATATATATATATATATATATATATATATATATATATATATATATATATATATATATATATATATATATATATATATATATATATTCTGACCCTACCTCGAGTTCAACATATGAAGAAATATATATATATATATATATATATACTTTAAATAAAAAGTTTAAATTCTAAAATTTTCCACTCAAACTCTTCACCTCCATATCATAAATCTTATTTCAGTTTGTATTTTGTAATAATAAAGACTTGATTACTATTTGATTATGTGTTTAATATTACTTTTGTTTAAAATTATTTAAAATATTATATTAGAGCCCAATGAACCTGAGTCCAACTCGATCCTTCGGGCTTGGTCTTGGGCTTCAAATGTTATTACTATTTGATTATGTGTTTAATATTACTTTTTTTAAAATTATTTGAAATATTATATTATAGCCGAATTGACCCGAGTCCAACACGATCCTTCGGGCTTGGTCTTGGGCTTCATATGTTATTACTATTTGATTATGTGTTTAATATTACTTTTTTTTAAAATTATTTGAAATATTATATTATAGCCCAATGGACCCTAGTCCAACCCGATCCTCCGGACTTGGTCTTGGGCTTCATATTTTGAACTCGAGGTAGGGTCAGAATATATATATATATATATATATATATATATATATATATATATATATATATATATATATATATATATATGTTTAAATTCTAAAATTTTCCACCCAAACTATTCATCTCCTTATCATAAATCTTATTTCAGTTTGTATTTTGTAATAATAAAGGCTTGATTGCTGTTTGATTATGTGTTTAATATTACTTTTGTTTAAAATTATTTGAAATATTATATTAGAGCCTAATGGATTCGACTCCAACCCGATCCTCCGGACTTGGTCTTAGAATTCATATGTTGAACCCGAGGTAAGGTTGGACTTGGGTTCGGGCTAGGCTAATAATTCATTGGGTTGGGCTCGGGTTGACCTAAGCCGACCCAACCCGCCCGAGTTGCACCCCTAGGACAGACGGTCAGCTTGACCTTTACTTCAGATGGGATAATTAGGTGTAAATGAATAGTACAAATACGAGGGTGAATACTAAAGGTAACTTTATAATATAATTGAAGCAATTAAGAAAAGGCTTAATTGCAACTTGTACCCTCAACTACGTCTGTTTTTAAACTTGATACTCTAAACTATTTTACTCAACAACTTAATACCATCAACTATTAATTGCAACTTGTACCCTCAACTACGCCCGAGTTGCACCCCAACCCCCGCTCGCCCCCCCTCCCCCGGCCACCCATGCCCCCTCTCTGGCCACCCACGCCCACCTCCCCACGACTGCGCCCCTCAACCCCTCCCTCCTCTCTTTTTCTGTGCGCACAGACGACGAGACAACAACAATGGTGGCACCGCGGAGAGAGTGGAGGCGGGCGATGGTGCAGCCAGGTGCTGAGCAGGTCTGCGGGGGGGGGGGGGAACGTGGGTGGCCGGAGGGGGGGGGGGCAGGGGGGCGGGGGAGGTAACGAGGGGGAGGCCGGAGGGGCTGCAGTGGAGGACGGGGGGCTGGGTAGGACAAGGGCATTTTGTCCATCTTTTTTCTAGGGTATCAAGTTGTCCCAAAAAAAAGTCTTAGGATATCAAGTTAAAAAACCGACATAATTGAGGGTATGAAGTTTTAAGCCTTAAGAAAATAAGGACCACAAGTAATCAACATATTCAATTTGAATCTGATGCAACATTCATGTATGCTCATTCAACTAAGAAAATAAAGACAGTTGTTAATGTCGCTTTTGCTATTGTCCACAAATGGATTGGTCATCCTTAGGCTCAAAGTGAGTTACTTGGACATTTAAGTTTAAATTAAAAGTCTCGGATTAGATAGCATCCCATTGGTCTGATAGATTCTGACACAAACTATTGCACTGAAAGGTGCATAGGATCATAGCCGACATATGAAAATTGATGAAACTCACGTCAACTGTGCACAATTTTTTTTTTCATTATTTTACTATATTAATGTTTTTTGAAAATTTATAATTATTTTTCACTCTTGGATCACGACAAGACTTACGACATTTGATGCACAATGTTGAACTTGTACTCCATTGTAAATTTCTTCAAGTTCTGAGACCGTCAGCAAAATCTTCATTATTTTACAAAATTATTATAATTTTATTATTTTTTTTGATAGCAAGTAATCGTGCCTCCTAGATGAAAACCTTGCCTAAGCAAAACATCTCTTTTTTGCAACAAATAAATAAAACACAAACAATCAAAATTAATAGCATAAGACAAAATATAACAAATATAACTTGGTTCAACGAAAAATTGGCCTACAACCTCGGAAGAAGACAAATAATACTTTATTGAATAAAAAAGGTTTTTTTTAGGGGCACCTCCACATTTACTAAGGGGCAGCCCTTACTTAGGGGGCAGCCCATTTGGTGGAGATTTTACTAGGGGACAGTCTAAATTTTACTAGGGGACAGCCCAACCCCCCAAACTCCCATTTCCTATTCATTTCATCATTTCCTCTCTCTCTCCTCCAAAAGAAAAAGAAGAAGAGCTCTCTCTCCCTCTCCCTAAACCCTAGAAAATTCTCCTCCACCACTCTAATCCTAATTCCTCCACCAAATTTCTTTCAAGAACACTCCCACATTCGACGAGATGACACGCAAGTTGAAGAAATCGGATTCTAGGTACGTTCTTCCCTAATTTCTTCTATAATTTTCTACATTTTATTCGAAACCCTAGAATAGTTTTAATTGTCTAAAAACTTTTGATAATGTGGGTTTAGAATGTCTTTAGGGTTTATGAATGCCATTTTCGAACACGACAAACCCACAATTTCTCTTCAAACCCTAATCCTAGAAAACGACAAACTGGCGAGTCGTTTGTCTGTTGGCCGAGTACAGTAGGACTGCCAAGCATGTGGCAGTCCACATGTAAACAAGGACTGCCACAGTCCTGGCAGTCCTCTTTCAATAGAGGACTGCCAGGCCTGTGGCAGTCCTTGTTTACATGTGGACTGCCACATGCTTGGCAGTCCTACTGTACTCAGTTCTGGGGGTGGGGGATAGGGGTTAACAGTTCTATTTTAGTTTACATTAGTTATTAATTGTACGGTCGCACAATCCAATGTTCCATAGGGGTAACGTCCTCCGGACGCACCAAAAAGAATACGCTCCACCGCGTCAAAGCGGAAGGAACGTGCGGAACGTCCTCTTGAGCGTCCGATTACAATTTTCGAACCGGAGCGCCAAGGTCGGGCTGGGACACGGAGACCCCCACCGGTTGCACAAGCTCAGTCGAAGCAACGAGCTCGTACTCCTTCTCCTTCTTCCAGTGATGACGACGACGTGCCAATTAGCCAACTCCTGCCACCACGTCAAGCTGGTTCTGCTCCATCTGAAGAGGCCGGTCCTTCTGAGCCGCCTGTCCGGCCGCCAGGTTGCTCAATGTTGGCTTCTTTTGAGAACCATATTGCATATGCAATATGGAAGGACCCGGTATGTACATTACTTTTGTAAGCTAGCAGTTTAGTATATGATATCTATATGTATTTCATATGTTTTATGTTTTTATATGTTGTTTGATATACAGAGGACATATCGTATGCTTAGGGCTGTGAGTCACGGGAAGAAAACCGTGTCTTGGCCGTTTAGAAGCTTACCGGAGGCTGTCCAGGAGAAAATCGTACCGAGCGGTTTACATAATTTGGCAGATTATGCCTATAGGATAATGGATAGTGCCCTGATATCTGCCTTTGTGGAGAGATGGCACCCGGAGACCAACACGTTTCATCTCCCATGCGGGGAGATGACCATTACACTTGACGACGTCTACCAGATACTGGAGCTACCAGTTACCGGTCGCGTCATGACCAAAGAACATTACAGGGATGAAAAATCCACAAAATGGTACTCGAAGATCGTCAAGTTTGTCTCAAGTAACCTTGGAGTTGAGGAAACTAGTTTTACAACTCTCCCCGGCTTCAAGAAATCATATGGAATTCCTCTGTCATTTCTGGTGGAGGACTTCACGAATATGGAATTGGATGAGGATGATGATGAGCTGGTCGACGCGATGGCCCGTGCTTACATGCTGTTCGTCCTAGGAACGGTGGGCATTTCGGACAAGTCTGGAACCTCGATACATGCGAGGTACATGCTCAATTTATTGTCCGTGGATGACTTCATTGATACATCGTGGGTTAGCGGTATTCTCGCATATCTTTACCGCGAGCTCGGCATCGCATCCCGTGTTGGAACTAAGACAATTGCCGGATGCCAGACTCTGCTACATGTAAGAAAACTTTCAACGATTTAATCTCGAATACTTCATTTTGTTGTTTATATTTTGTGACTATTAACTTATAAATTGAATAGGCATGGATATACGAGCACTTTCCGATGCTCAGGTGGGGTGAACATGTCACGACCCGATCCCAACTATCTGGGTCTAGTCGGATCATGCCCATCCTGCACCGTTGTTGAGACGGCGGCAGTAAGCTGTTCAGTAGCAGGTAACCATACAACAACAGTATAATTTGTCACAACTCAACTTCGGAAATAAACTTTATTTAAACTGGAATTTAAATACAATAAAAATTGTTCTGAAGGGAAATACAGAATTTGAAATAAAAGAAACAATACAAAATAGAAATCTATCTATCAGCCTCAGTTCCATCGTCCTCCTGCGGGGACTCTGGCAGCACAACCGGGTACAACTCAGGGTCGTAATAGCTGTTGTAACACAGCTCAGCATCATCCCTTAAAAATGTTATCTCCAGTCAGGAGGGAGCAAAGTACAATTCATGCTAATTTTAAATAGTTAAATAAGAAATAGAATCATGCAGTTCTAAACAGTTTTAAAAACAGGTTTGTTACAGTAGAAAACAGTGATTTGAACAGGTAATGACATATGACCGGCTTGGGTTTGTTACAGGAGGGTACAACTTATCCCCGTGTGTATGAGGGGTAAGCCAATAGTTACAGTAGTTACAGTAGTTTGGATGTGGTCATACTCATTACACTACTCCCCCAGTCCCCAATAGTTACAGTAGTTACAGTACAGTACTCTCGGTGAGAGTTTCGTGTTTGAGTCGTGGTTTAGACATGCAGTAAAACGATTAAATAAATAACTGTAAACTAACACAAACTATACTTGCCTCAATTGGAAATGACTGGAGAGGTGGACGACTCCGAGACGGAAAGTTTAGTGTTGTCCTCGAATTCCTACATTCGAGAGATAAACTCAGCTTTCAGGTCAACCAACTTAGCTATGCTAGTTGTAATCTCTATTTGCGTCCTAGTCCAATTTTAGTTATTTAATTAACCAAACACAGAAAACACGATTATTAGTGCGTTGATTTAATACGAGGGAAAACGATTATTTAACTTTTGATTTCGGGAAAATATCGTCGATGCCAGATTATTTATGAAAACTTGGTGATTTTATAAAATATAATATAAAACTAATTTTCTTGCTTAGTGAGAAATACGTGACTTTTTATTTATTAATAAACTGGTAAATTTTAAGTGAGAAAATATTAATTAATTTTATACGAAAAATACTTTTTAATCATTTTAATCGTTAAACAGTAAAAACACGAAAAACCAGAAAATGACAGGAAAACCTAAGCTATTACAGTCACAGATCAGCCAGCTGGGCTTATGCCCATTACAATTTATTTACATAAATTGAAATAAGAATAAGACTGACGTTAGTCCTAACTGAAAATAGAATTTAAATATAAACATAATTAAATAATAAAATAATGATAAATCATAAGTCTCAGATATGGTCCGATCCTCATTTTGGCTAATTGCCTCAACGTCCGGGCGGGGCCGGTATCGTTCGCACTTAGCCGGGTCCATTGACCGGTACGGTCGTCACCCAAAAATAATTATCAATTAAATTCCGAAAATCATTTTAAATTTATTTTGAAAATAAATTCAGGATTTACGAAAAAATCGGGCAGCATCTCCTCTGTTTTTGGTCAACCCAAAAACTGGAAAATTGGTGCCGATAATTCCTGCAAGTCCCAAACCAGGGAAAAACCCGCATTTTATATATATAAAACATCCACAGCCAATCCACAGAATAATCGGGACGACCCGAAATAATTTCGGAAGTCCGATTCCAAATCCACAAATCACAGAACGTTCCCGGAAATTTCCAGAAACTAAATCATACCAAAATCCATTCCCGAAAATATTTCGGGAAAGCAAAACAATTCACGGGACCTTTCCGAAAGTCCCGAAAAAATACGACGTCGCTAATACCGAATTCCCAAAGGGAACCGGGGACCATTTCATCATCGACAAGATAATAAAAATAGCGGGACAAGAGGTTATACCTCGGGTTGCTCGGCTAGAGCTCTCAGATGATAAAATAGAAAGAAAATGATAATCCAGAGCAGCGAACGTTCCCGAAACAATGCTGGACCCAACGTCGTCGACGACGAACGTCGATGAACTCAGAAATAGGGCACGGCAGGACTAACAGCAGGGAACTCGGCCAGAGGCAGCGCTAGGGCACGCTGGTCGGGAAGGAAACAGCACCAAAGGGGCGCGGGGTCGCGCGGATCGGAGTAAACGCGGGTTGGCGTGAACCCGCGGGAAGACGGGGGCGCTGGTGGCCGCGAAGTCGCCGGAGGGTGCAGTCGGCGAAGAGGGCGGGGCTGACAGGGGCAGCGCGGTCGCCGGAGGGGCGCTCGCAGAGGCGAACCCGCGGGGAGTTGCGTGCGCCGGAGAGAAGGCCGCGCGGGGCGGATCGGCCAGAAATGGGGCGCGGCGAGGGCGGTCCTGGACGGCGGGGACGACGACGGGCTCGGGGCGCACGCGGACGGGGCTCGCCGCGAGGGTGGCCGGACCTCGGTCGGGGAGAGGAGCTTGGGTGAGAAGGGTTTCTGAAGGAGGTAGGTGGGAAAGCGTTTGGAGAGGGTTGAGAGTACGAGAGGGTGAGGAGTTTTGTTTCTGTGGAGAGATGAGAGTATTAACTCTCTACTTGCCAACTTCTGTGAAGAGGAGTGGGAAGAGTGGGAAGTTTATTAAGGGTGGAGTGGAGTGAACGTTGAAAAGACTTGTGGAGGAGAATGAGTTGGGGAGTTAGAATAGGAAGGGTGCTGACCAAATCGTGGGGAGTGAGGTGTTGGTCCTACGGGACCAGCCCAAAATAATAATAATTTTTTTTAATAAAGGTTAACCAAGTCCAACAATTCAGAATTAAGAAATAGGAAAAGATTGGGTTAGGCTCAGGCCTGGGTCTGGGTCCGAAAATCAAAAGTCCAAGTTGTAATTTATTTTCAAAATCCTTTTTCACTCAAAAATAAGTAATATTAATAATAATAATTTTAGAAAATGTAATAATAATACTACTAAACTCTATTTAATAATTAAATACGAAATAATGGGTTTCACAGACCAGAACCCAATCTATTTTGAACACCTTCCTAGAGTGGCTCGATGGAGGCCGGCCCAGGTGAAAACCAAAGATTGGCAAATACTGGCTTCCATTCGTGAAGTACTTGACAATTTGGTACCAGAAGGGTAATAAATTGGGACTAACCTTATTTTTCATGTTAAGTTTTTTTTGCTGTTAACTGTTTTCCTACAGATATTTTGGGATCCATACCGGGATTTTCGCGAGGGGAGTCGTGCCATCCAACCAGTTTCTTTATTTCATGGCATGATCACATGCTATGATATCAAGGAGCCGTACATGCCTGATCGTGTACTTCAGCAGTTTGGCTTCGTGCAAAGTGTGCTGAAGCGCACATTACAGATGTTGGAACCTCCCCGCGGGACCCAACCATTGAACTACAAACCGGCGTATTTCGACTGGGTGACCGACTTCTACTCCGAGTGGCAAAGGCACCTGCTTGGGGAAGATGAGAGTCAACCGGTCACCCAGATGGCCGATTGCAGCAAGGACTACATGCCGTACTTCCGGCGGGTCAGACATCCTAAGTTGTTGAACCCTACAAACCCGGGTCCCGCGGCCGTAGTAGCTGTTGGAAATCTTCCTTCGAAAAACATCTTGTATGCTTCATTGGTGAAGATGGTGAGTTCCGCATTAGTAGTTAGTTCGAGATTTTCATGTTTATATACTAAATTCAATTATACTTTCATTTACAGTCTAGAAGGGCGAAGGAACTGGCCAAGACACTTCGGAGCGCTTGCCAAAGTGACACTAGTGTCTTGGTCGACACTAGTACCTTGGTCGCCAACGAGCTTGAGCGCGTCGACGACGAGGTTTAGTTCCCATTCATGCGTAATGCGGAGTCTCGTTCGAAGGCCCGCCATGATATGTAGTATGATTGTCTGACGTCTGATTGTATGATGTTGAATACTTGTGTTGGGTGTTGAAACTATTTTGGATGTGTGTTGGATATGTTGATATACTTCTGTTGGATATGTGTTGGATATGTGATATTTTCATGTTGGATATGTGTTGGATATGTGATATGTTGGATATGTGATATTTTTATGTTGGATATGTGATATGTTGGATATGTGATATGTTGGATAAGTGTTGGATATGTGATATGTTGGATATGTGTTGGATATGTGATATGTTGGATATGTGTTGACACTATTTGTGTGGATATGTGATATGTTTTTCATGTTGGATATGTGATATGTTTTTCATGTTGGATATATGATATCACAGAACATTTTAGCTAGGACTGCCACACACAGGGCAGTCCTACACTTGTGAAGGACTGCCCTGTGTGTGGTAGTCCTACTTGAAATGTTCTGTTATTTGATCACAGAACATTTTAGCTAGGACTGCCACACACAGGGCAGTCCTACACTTGTGAAGGACTGCCCTGTGTGTGGCAGTCCTACTTGAAATGTTCTGTGATTTGATCACAGAACATTTTAGCTAGGACTGCCACACACAAGGCAGTCCTACACTTGTGAAGGACTGCCCTGTGTGTGTCAGTCCTACTTGAATTGTTATGTGATTTGATCACAGAACATTTCAACTAGACTGCCACACACAGGGCAGTCCTTCACAAGTGTTGGACTGCCCTGTGTGTGGCAGTCCTACTTGAAATGTTCTGTGACTTGATCACAGAACATTTTAGCTAGGACTGCCACACACAGGGCAGTCCTACACTTGTGAAGGACTGCCCTGTGTGTGGCAGTCCTAGTTGAATTGAAGAAAAGTAGCAAACATGTATGACACACATGTATAACACCCAAAACACACAAAACACACATGTATAACACCCAGATAAAAGACATATAACACATGGATTAAAGTAAGAAACATATATTGGACTTCATATTTCATAGTTTAATGTATACAAAAGTGGTACTCTATAACCAAAATGCCAAAAAGTATACAAAAGTGGTCCTCCATATAACACATTGATACTCAGTCGATTTCGACGTCACAGTGGTCAGCAGGTAAGTCTCTTGGCTCCTCAAACTTCAACAACTTCTTACAATGGTCGATTTGATGAAGGAGAGGCATCTTGAACTTGTTGGTCTTGTACGTGCAATCAAGGACTAACACGTCGGCAAAAGACCTGGCCAGACTTGTGCAATCTGGATGAGCCCAAAAGATTGAAATTACTTCCTTACTCTGGGGATGTGTTCTATGGAACTCAACGTAATGATTATCGGCAAGCAACTTCAGCACTTCTTGCATCGCCATACTTGATTTGGTCCGGACAGCGTTCGAAGAAGATAGGACGTTGTATATTGACCTCATCGTAGACAAGTTCTTCTCATCTTCATGCCGTATGACTGAATATATTTGTCTCGGTGCAACACCGGAAATGGACAAGTCTTCGGCTATCTTCTTCTCCGTAGGGTTCAACCGTCCGACATACGGATGACCCAATAGTGTCTCGGAAATCTCATGATTGTGGGTTCCATTCTTCACTTGTACTGACCACTTCCCTTCTTCTTCTTTTCTAATCTGGATCGTGAATGGACAACCACATTTCCTCGTTCCAGCTTTCTTTCTTGGAACTTTATTTTGGATAACTGTGTCTTTCTTGTGCGATCTGAACACACCACCTCTTTCACAGCCAACCATCAGACTTTGTCATCCCGGGCGATTTCGGGCCGATCTGGATATCACTAGAACCAACTTGTTTTCCCGTCCAACTTCTCGACACCATTGTACCGCATCGTCGCTTGATTGAAACGAAAGATCGGTCCAAAATAAATGTCCTACATCGATTGCAATTGGAGCATGTACCGTAACCTCGGAAGATCGCAAATCCTACAATAGAAGTTAAAAGTCAAAACTAAACAACTACATAAAGCGTATTATTATTTATAGAGGAGTCTGTACTTGGTCACAAGTTGAGACACTTCAAGCGTATCTGTCTGCAACATATAATCCTTAGTTCTCTAAAATTTAGTTATAAATGTAATATAGTTGCTACTTGAAAGTAACATCAGTATTTGGATCAATGTTCATATTTGGGTTATATATATATATATATATCTGGACAAGACGTGATACGATTGATCCCTATATATTTTTTTACTGTTAAAATATGGTTATGTATTTACTCTTTATGTGATATGTCTTCATTTCTCCACTTAAGTGAATGGAAAATGATACTCATATTATTATTTATAGAGTTAGCTAGAAGATCATGTTAAAAATATTGGTGATAAGTTGGTAAGGCAGGCTGCTTAAAAGAGGAAATGACTTGGACACAGAGGACTGCCACAGATGTGGCAGTCCCTCACATACAAAGGACTGCCACCAATGTGAAAGTCCCTCACATATATAGGACTGCCACATCTATGGCAGTCCTATATATGTGAGGGACTGCCACATTTGTGACAGTCCTCTGTGTCAAAGTCCAATTTTTCACCCGAAGTAAAGTTCAAGTGTAGTTACCACGAGGGTTTCCGATGCGTCAAAGTGTTCTTCGGACGTTGTGGGAGGAGAGTATCCAGCATTTGATGGTCCGGGTTGTTCCATTTTCTATTTCTTTCTACATTAAACACAAATTCAACTTTTATATGTAAAATTTAGGTTAAAACTTAAAATATTACACAAAAATAAATTCGACGACTTACAAATAAATGGGAGAAGTGATTGACACTGTATTCTACCAAAAATCTTCAACAATTTTAGGTTGGGGGACAATTTCACCTAGGTTAGATTAATTATAGGTTTATATGAGGAGGAGAAAAAAAAGAGTAGAGGAAGAGAAGTAGTAGAGGGAGGAAGAAAGAGAGATCAAATCTAAAATCAAATTGGCTTATATAGTGTTTTTTGGGCTGCCAAAATTTTTTTGGGTTGTCCCCGTAGTAGAAGTGGAGGTGCCCCTAAAAAAAACCATAAAAAAGTATCTTTCTAAAAAGATAATGAAAGAAAATAAGGAAACATGTGGTGGTTCCAAATCACAAGATGAGGGTTTTTTAGCAACAGGCAAGAAAAGATCTTCAGTGTTCCATTACAAATAAAGAGTTGCACAATGAGAGTTTAAGAAGCTATGACAATAATCATCGAAGAACTATAATAGTAAAAAATAATAATAATAATAACTGCAAGAATTAAGAGCTGATAAAAAAATTGTTGCTGCACTTGATGGTCGTAGGCAATTGTTAAGACTGACAAATTATGGGTTCTGAACGTTCTTAATACATTAAAAAAAATTCAAGATTGGTTTCATGCACAACTCTAGCAATGGGGATGTATTGTTTTCTACGGCTAATGAGAAAATCATGGCAGATTCAAACTTGATCAACAATCCGACTTAAAAGCATCATATGAAATTTCAGAGACAATTAACTCATCAACATCTAAACTTACCACCAAAGGATGATTCATGCACTAATATGAACAGACCATGCTCATAGTGCGTCCGTACAAAATTGGCAGTTGCAGTCTATGAAACAGTAAAATCTTTACAAAAAGAAAAAGCACGAGGTTTCTGAGACCTAACATCCTAAACTCTAAAACCTGGCATCGCATCCAAAGTGAGCAAGTACAACATCATCTTTTTACAACATATATTTCTCACTTCAAGCAAAACCAACTGAGAGAGAGAGAGAGAGAGAGAGAGAGAGATCTACTTCCCCATGTGAGTTAATATCCTGCTAATTAACGCATCCTTCTTTCCTGCAAGTGGAAGGTTGTGTGCTGATAGATAGTACTTCAGCTCGACAACAGTTAGATCCTTCAGCTGCAAAATATGGTTACAAGGAACAAGCAACCAACTTGTTAGGTATATATGCAGGAAATTTAAGATCCCATAAAACAGTAATTCTGATACTTAGTACCAAATTCTCATTCTTTTTTTGAAATTGAGTTTTCATCTCATGTCCACCCTACAATTCTTATGTTTGAGTCGCCTTTTCATACGCGGTTTCATTAATGAAATTAGTTTTGTAACAAGTTTTCAGAATTACTCTTTTTATGGAATATTTAAAAGGGCATTGTTTTTATAAAAAAAAAAAAAATCCTATGTACATGACTAAAACTTAACCATCTGAAGAGAAAGCAGCTATAGGTAATGTCCTTCCACTGCAATAAATCTTGCTAAACCCCTTTCCAATATGAGTCAAGAATGAACAATAACTGTAACATATTAAATTATTCATAGCATATTTCACCTTCCCATTGTCTGCAAGATCAGCCCAATCATATTCCTTCACTGCTGCTTCAGCGGCTGCTTTGCGCTTCTTGGCAGCTTCACCAGCAGCACCTTTAGCAGCCATGGACTCTGCTTCTTCCTCGTCATGGTTTTCACCATAAACAGATATTTTGAAATCTTCGATTGCACGGGCTATACCAGGTCTATAAAAGATTAAAAAGAAAAAGTTGCTCTTTGTCAAAAGACCTTTAATATTAAACCTTATAGATGAATTTTTCTACCTGGAACTAGAAATGAACTTAAGAACGACATAAACTTAGTGCATACATGGGAAGCAAATGGTTCAAGTGCCCATGCATTACCTAGATAGACCTTCTTCATCAGCTAAGGTTTCATCTTTAATGTCTGGTATCTCATCTTCATTCAAAGCTAGAGCCTGAAGTATCCCATAGTGTCTCTGCAATGCTGTATAAAAGTGTGGTGAAAAGTTTGTTGGATGATAATTCTGTAAACAGCTTTTAGCTTGTCTTACAGTTAAATCAAGCTGTCGAAAGAACTACAAAGCTGATTTATGCTGAAGAGTATTATCCAACCACAAAAGGACCACCATTGGACAAGAATTACTTCGAATATTGGTTGGGATATAGGGTTTCCATCTTATTTCCACAACACTAGCCGCTAACAATTTCTCTAAGCCGACTACAACATACAAACCAGTCAACTGGCAAACAACCCATCTATCCTGCTATTGCTGCCAACCAGCATCCATCTTGCTGACATCGCCAATCTACTATTCGCGTCTTGCTATCTCCTAGATGCATCATTACCGCCTATACTCCTACAAATTCGTTTGCAGTAAATATTTTTAACCATTTCATACCTACATCAATTTCCGCTCCTAGATTTGTCAAGCTAGTTGCAAAACATGATATAGTTTGTGGTTGCCTCTGGAAAATGTCGTGGAGTCTTGATTCATTGGGCAGCTACCAAAACCCAATGGTACTCCCTTCCCTGCCCAACATTACTCGTGTTTTGAGATTTTGGAACAGACAGTGAGCTTCAATTGACTATAACAGTTGCGCTCAAATTTTTGCACCTAGGCTCCCAGAGTAATGGCCCCAGCTGACAGTCATTGCCTTCAGAATTTTTCACCCGCATTGACACTCCTTTGGAGTTTGTAGACCATCTTAAAGCTTCCTCCAGATGCCCTTTTAAGGTTTTATGAACTTGTTGAGGCAATTGTGACTATGAATCCCTTATGTGCACTTTATTCTAGCCACTGCCATTAAATAGCTACTATATTTATGCTTTTTAGTCTATGCTATAGTTCCCCATTGCTAGCCTACCAAGTACCATGTAACTCTTCCTATACATAGTTGGCCTTGAGCCTAATGGGATGTATCCACAATTATTCCAACATTATTAGTGTATTCTTCTAAAATGGTAAGAGATCTAGGGTATCCAACCTAACTCTCCACAGAATTAAACTTCATCGCCCACTCTCCATCTAAAAAGGACTCGATCACTGCCCTTCATTTCCACAAAAAACCCTAATCCAAAACGTCCTCTCTGATCATGGAACGTAGACTCCTTTGTCCCAAAACCATAGCTGTTCTTCCTCTCCAACACAATCAGAACCAACCCCAAACTTCTCAGTCCCACAACCCATGATCCTCACCCACCTTCATCCTCGCTTCCCTCCTCGGGGGCAGATCCACCATAGGCCAAGGGGGAGCGGCCTGTAACGTCCCAAATGTTGCACCCCGTCCGAGGCCCAGTTGCATAACCTTTTTGCGGACCAAGGTTATGCGGGAAGCTTCCAGAACATTCTAGAAGATGGCGGAAGGCTCTAGAAGATTGTGGATCTCTCCGGAAGGCCCAAGATCGTTCTAGGAGGCCCAAGAAGCTTCTGGAAGGCCCTTGAAGTTTCCATTTATGCTGCTAGGGAATAATCCTGGAATATGCCATTCCAGTTATGGTAGAATGTAATAATCCTTGGAATATTCCTTCCAGGACTTTCCTTGTATTGCTGTATGAGCACTTATAAAAGGGGGAGGCTCTCATTTGTTCCTCACCACCTAAAATTGTAAGCATTCTCCAAGTCAATAAAGAGATTCTTACTAGTCCCATCTTTGCTCCACTATTCTAGTTTTCTTAGCGATCTAGTTAAGTCGGGACGGGAAGGCTTGCACGAGTCTTTGAGGAGAAAGACAGTGCGCCGCACGGGACGAAGTGCTAGCAAAAACACTAAGTCCGTGACAAGTGGCATCAAAGCAAAGGTTCGATCGCCGTCATGTCTTCGACCGAAGCCATCATCAACAAGGATCCCGCACAACCCTCTTCGCCTAAGGAGAAGGCGAAGACCTCGAAGAAGGGCAAGAGCAAGGAACCGTCGGTGGAACGGGCTCTTGGCGAGTTGGCTGGCCGGGTTGAGATGCTGGAGAAAGGCGTGACGGACGTCGAGTATCAAGTGGAGCAGAACCAAATGGCTCACGAGGAATTCGCCCAGGGTTTGGAGGCGGATGTCGCCACGGCTATGACGGAGTTCCGAGAGCATCTCCGCGAGATGCAGGCCGAGTTCGAGGAGGAACGAAAGGCCACGAAGGCGGAGATTGCTGAACTACGCAAAGAGCTACAAACCAAGGCGGAGGTCCTCGAGAGGGCCATTGCTGGTGGTCCGACTCCGAGGAGGGAGTCGACGCAGAGGGTGAAGTATCCAGAACCCAAATCCTTCACTGGCGTACGTGACGCGAAGGAGGTGGACAACTTCATCTGGAACGTCGAGCGTTACCTGAAGGCGGTTCGCATCGAGGATGAGACCGACAAGGTAAACACAGCGTCCTTATATTTTTCTGATGATGCTATGCTGTGGTGGCGACGCAGGTGCATCGATATAGAAAAGGGACTCTGCAAGATCGAGACTTGGGAGGATCTCAAGAAGGAGATCAAGTCTCAATTCTATCCGAAGAATGTGGAGTATGTCGCAAGGCGGAGTTTGCGTCAACTCAAGCACACCGGGTCGATCAAGGAGTATGTGGCGGAGTTCACCCGCCTGATGCTCACCATTTCCAGTATGGGCGAAGAGGATCGCCTGTTCGCGTTCCTGGAGGGTCTACAGCCATGGACGACACAAGAATTGCAGAGGCAAGATGTGTCAGATCTGAACACGGCTGTTGCGGCAGCCGAGAAGCTGATGGAGTATCGACGGAGCGATGCCCCAAAGCCCAAGGAAAAGACCACCACCAAGTTCAATGGTGGGGGAGCGAAGAAGAACAACGGAAAGGGAGGCCCGCCGCCGAAGGACAAGCTGCAAGCAAAGCCTTTGACGGAGCGGAAGATCAAGTGCTATGTGTGCGGTGGAAATCACCTCGCACGGGACTGTCCGAACAAGGGCAAGAGGGTGAACGCGGTCCAAGGCGAGGAGGCCGAGGACCAGGAGCCTAAGAAGGGGGCTCACATGGGTGCCCTGCGCCTGTTGAATGCTTTGAAGAGCAAGGCGGTAGTGTCCAAGACCCCAAATCGAGAGCTGATGTACGGGGACGTGAAGATCAACGGCCACAACACCAGGGCGATGGTCGACACGGGGGCAACCCACAACTTTATCTCGGACGCGGAGGTCCGACGCTTGGGTTTGGCGCTGGAAAAAGACTCAAGCACGATAAAGGCAATCAACTCTGAGGCGCGCCCCGTGCAGGGGGTGGCCAAAGGAGTGAAGATCCAAGTGGGAGACTGGACGGGTGTCACCAGTCTCACGGCAGCACCACTGGACGACTTCAACATGATCCTTGGGATGGACTTCCTCACTTCGGCAAAGGCAGTCCCAATGCCGCATCTGGGAGTCGTCGGGATCATGGAGGAGACCTCTCCGTGCATGGTGACAACTGCACGAGGCGAGCTTACGAAAAGGAAGGCTCTCTCCGAATTACAACTCAAGAAGGGGATGCGACACGGAGAGATGACTTACCTTGCTGTGCTCAAGTCGGAGGAGGTACCCGTGCAGGGGGATCTTCCGCCTGAGATCGATGACGTCCTTGTGGAGTTCGGGGACGTCATGCCGAAGGAGTTGCCGAAGAGGCTACCTCCGCGGAGGGAGGTAGACCATGCCATCGAGTTGGAGCCGGGCACGAAGCCGCCCGCCATGGCTCCATATCGCATGGCCCCGCCCGAGCTGGACGAGTTGAAGAAGCAACTCAAAGAGCTGCTGGACGCGGGATTCATCAGACCGTCAAAGGCCCCGTATGGTGCACCGGTGCTGTTCCAGAAGAAGAAGGATGGAAGCCTTCGTTTGTGCATCGATTATCGTGCACTAAACAAGGTAACCGTCAAGAACAAATATCCTATCCCGTTGGTGGCGGACTTGTTCGACCAATTGGGAGGCGCGAGATACTTCTCCAAACTTGATCTGCGCTCGGGGTATTATCAAGTCCGGATTACGGAGGACGATGAGCCTAAGACGGCATGCGTGACGAGGTATGGCGCATATGAGTTTATGGTTATGCCTTTTGGTCTAACAAATGCTCCTGCGACTTTTTGTACTTTGATGAACAAGCTCTTTCATCCCTACTAGGATCGGTTCGTCGTGGTCTACCTCGACGACATCGTCGTGTACTCAAACACGATGGAGGAGCACATCGAGCATTTGAAGACTGTCTTCCAGGTGCTAAGGGAGAACGAACTCTTCGTCAAGCGGGAGAAGTGCTCATTCGCACAAGAAGAGGTGTCTTTCTTGGGGCACTGGATCGGGCGTGGCAAGATATGGATGGACGGCGCAAAGGTCCAGTCTATACGGGAGTGGGAGGCTCCCACCAAGCCGACGGAGCTGCGATCGTTCCTTGGCTTGGCGAACTACTACCGGCGGTTCATCATAGGATATTCCGCCATCGCAGCGCCTCTGACCGATCTGCTGCGGAAGGATCGGGCGTGGAGCTGGACGCCCCGATGCGAGGAGGCATTCGAGGCACTGAAGCGGGCTGTGATGGAGGAGCCGGTCTTGTCTCTACCGGACTACTCCAAGGCGTTCGAAGTGCACACGGACGCGTCCGACTTCGCCATCGGTGGGGTGTTGGTGCAGGAAGGACACCCATCGCGTTCGAGAGCCGCAAGCTGAATGACACTGAGCGGCGCTACACGGTGCAGGAGAAGGAGATGACCGCGGTCGTGCATAGCTTGAGGACATGGCGGCACTACCTCCTCGGCACCAAGTTCGTGGTCATGACGGACAATGTTGCCACGAGCTACTTCCAGTCCCAAAAGAAGCTATCTCCGAAGCAGGCGAGATGGCAAGATTTTCTAGCCGAGTTCGACATGGTGTTGCAGTACAAACCCGGCAAGGAAAATCAGGTGGCCGATGCGCTTAGCAGGAAGGCCGAGCTCGCATCTGTGTGCTTGCTCAAAGGGGACATTCTGGACCGTGTTCGAGTGGGAATCATGGAGGACCCACTAACACTGGCCCTAGTGAAGCTTGCCAAGGAGGGCAAAACGAGAAGGTTCTGGCTGAAAGACGGACTTCTCTACAATAAGGGCGACAGGGTGGTCGTGCCTAGGTGGAGTGGCTTGCGGAGACAGCTACTCAAGGAGTGCCATGACACAAAGTGGGCTGGACATCCGGGGCAGAAGCGAACCTTAGCGCTACTGGAGGCCGCATACTACTGGCCTCGCATGCGCGAGGATGTGGAGGACTATGTTCGCACTTGTCTTGTGTGCCAACAGGACAAGGTGGATCATCAGAAGCCCGGGGGCCTGTTGGAGCCTCTTCCTGTGCCGAGTCGGCCGTGGGAGAGCATTTCGATGGACTTCATCTCCGCCCTGCCGAAAGTGGGGGCGCTTGGGTCCATACTCGTGGTGGTGGACCGGTTCTCAAAGTACGCGACCTTCATTACTGCTTCGACGGACTGCACAGCAGAGGAGGCGGCGCGACTGTTCATCAGCCACGTGGTGAAGTTCTGGGGCATCCCGGTCAACATTATCAGCGACCGAGACCCCCGCTTCACGGGAAAGTTCTGGACGGAAGTGTTTAAAATCCTTGGGACGGACTTACACTTCTCGACTAGCTTCCACCCGCAAACGGACGGGCAGACCGAGCGGGTCAACTCGCTACTACTAGAGGAGTACTTGCGGCACTTTGTGAGTGCCAACCAGAGGGGTTGGGTGCATCACCTCGACGTCGCTCAGTTCTGCTACAATCTTCAACGGAGCGAGTCGTCGCACAGCAGTCCATTCGAGTTGGTGATGGGTCGCCAACCGCTTGCCCCGCACACGCTGAGTGCGGGGTCCTCGAGTAGAAGCCCCGCGGCCAACCAGTTCACTTCAGATTTCAAGGCAAAGGCGGACATTGCCAAGGCATTTCTGGAGAAGGCCGCGAGGAAGATGAAGAAGTGGGCCGACGCGAAGCGAAGGCCGGTCGAGTACAAGGAGGGGGACATGGTGCTGTTGAAGCTACAACCGCAACAGTTCAAGGTATTCCGCAAGGTGCACAAAGGACTAATCCGGAAGTATGAAGGCCCCTTCCCCGTGCTCAAGAAGGTAGGCAAGGTGGCCTACAAGCTTGAACTCCCTGCCAAGCTGAAGATTCATCCAGTCTTCCATGTCAGTTGCTTGAAGCCGTACCATGAAGACTTGGAGGATCCCCAGCGAGGAGTTCCGAAGCGACCAACGGCGACCATGACGACTTCCTTCGACAAGGAGGTGGAAGCCGTGCTGGACAGGAGGACCATTCGGCGACGAGGCGTGTCCCCGTATGTGGAGTACCTCATCCAGTGGAAAGGCTTGCCTTACGGCGAGTCTAGCTGGGAACGTGCTGATACGCTGCATCAGTTCGAAGCCGAGATCCAGGCGTTTCTCAGCATGAATGGTTGACGAGGGCGTCAACGCCTTAGGTGGGGGAGAATGTAACGTCCCAAATGTTGCACCCCGCCCGAGGCCCAGTTGCATAACCTTTTTGCGGACCAAGGTTATGCGGGAAGCTTCCAGAACATTCTAGAAGATGGCGGAAGGCTCTAGAAGATTGTGGATCTCTCCGGAAGGCCCAAGATCGTTTTAGGAGGCCCAAGAAGCTTCTGGAAGGCCCTTGAAGTTTCCATTTATGCTGCTAGGAAATAATCCTGGAATATGCCATTCCAGTTATGGTAGAATGTAATAATCCTTGAAATATTCCTTCCAGGACTTTCCTTGTATTGCTCTATGAGCACTTATAAAAGGGGGAGGCTCTCATTTGTTCCTCACCACCTAAAATTGTAAGCATTCTCCAAGTCAATAAAGAGATTCTTACTAGTCCCATCTTTGCTCCACTATTCTAGTTTTCTTAGCGATCTAGCTAAGTCGGGACGGGAAGACTTGCACGAGTCTTTGAGGAGAAAGACAGTGCGCTGCACGGGACGAAGTGCTAGCAAAAACACTAAGTCCGTGACAGGCCGCTCCCCGTGTAATTTTGCTTTACTTTATATAGCCTTTATTTTTCTCTATTTCGTACATTGTGTTCTTTGTAAATTCAACAAGCAAGGGTTGGCCTAGGTGGTAATTTAAATTATTAAGAGCAAGATGTTTTGGTTCAATCTCCACTGTCAACATTTTGATTGTTTTAACAATTGCTTTTATTTTATTTTTATATTCTAAGCTATGACCCTTAAGTTTCAAGTTATTTTAATTTTCGGTACTCATGGAAGAAGTTGTTCATCGTCTTTTGTTTTTACATAATGATTCCCTTAAATTTTAAGTTAGTTTATTTTCGCTCCCTCTAAATTTTTTTTTTTGTATCGGTCACTTCCCTCCCACAATGTCCAAACCACGCTGACATTGTAATATTAGCGTCAACGGGAGATCTCCACCCCAACTTCAAAGTCATCATGAACTACAACAAAAAGGTCAACCTCCTCCGCCTAACCAGTGTTAGGAACAAGACCCCAGCAGAGAAAGTCCTCCTTGGGGCCAACGAGCATCATGATCCCAACATCCTCCCCCAAGTCAAAGATCACCGACCTACCTCCCTGCAGGCAGCCGAGCAATGATGTTGTCGTTTCTCCTCCGCATTGGCATGCTCCACCCTCCAACAACAACAACCATGATCGTCGTCCTATCGTCTCATGACCTAGCAATACCTCTGACTCCTAGTCTCGACTCCATTGCTCAACACCCAACACTCAACATTGGTAGTCTCCAATCCCTACCGTTACTAATCCCTTGCCACACACTATCGACGGACCCACAAGAATCAAACCACTTTCTACAACCACGTCCCTTCCTGACCTTCTCAAGCAATGTCGGGTCATCGCGACACCATTGACCCGGATCATGTAGTTCGCCTTCACAAAAATCTCCATGTACAAATACGAGCTATGTTGCTAGAGGCGACGCCTAGGCGCCTAGGCAACGTAGGCATACAGGTAAAAAAAGATGTCAATTCGTCTTGGGTTAATTCCTTCAGGTTGTGGCGATGGTCGCCTAGACGACCGTCTAGGGTCGCCTAGAACTTTGAAGCTGTACATGAGCAGCAGAATAAGTACCCAAATTCCAGGACGGCGCCTACGTGAGTCGGGAGGCATATCGACACCTAGCGCCCATAACAACATAGTGTACGAGATCTTGAAGACCCTCCTCTGACTAGCGATCCTGGACACAAAATTCGACTGACTGCAGCTCCATATATTGTCCTGCTCTAGTCCGATTATCTAGAGCTTGAGTCGACTTTATCTACTCCCAACTAACCCTAAATATGATGCTGAGAGCCTCCTGTAAGACCCCTCCAAATTATTTTTTATATATATTTTTCATTATTTGTTTAACCTAATTTAGCAACTATAAATTTTATAAATGTTTTCTAAATAGATCATTATTGATGAATGATTTCTTACCTATGTAATGCTTGTATAATAATTGTGGTATTTATAGTTGACTAACATTTGTTTCCACCTCAAATGTCTTGTTCCCAATTAACTATTTAACCCTAAGCCCAAATTCCATGTTTTATTTATTTTTCGTACTAATTTATTTCCTATTATATAAGCTAAGCCTAAGCCAATTCTAAGATCTATTTAATTCCTTGAACATTTTTTTTCTTCTATAACCCATCAGCCATTCTTTTGTTGGGAAGGGATCCACTTAGCCAAGCAAGCCCAAATTCTAAACCATTTCTAAAATCTAGCCAAGCCCACAATATATGTTCTTTCCTTCCCTATGTATATATAGTAGTAAAGGATAGAAACCCTATCATTTCCCTTGTTGTTCCATTAAACAGGAATAGTCGCCACCCTCATCACCATGCCCTCACCTCCCTCTGTGTCCACTCTCGACCATCTTCACTATCTTCATCGAGCGTTTTCCATCCCGATCAACAGTCTCCTTTAGACCAGAGCAAACCGCGGAGTCCCTAACTCGAGCTCGCCTCCACCACAGGCCACCAACTTGAGCCCTCCACCGGGCTCCGCCTATCACCACGCCATATTTGCCCAGGTCGCCAACCGCTCGCCGCTCGACAAGCCATTGCTTCATACCGACGTGAGCACTGCGGCTCCCAGCAATCGATCCGGTCATTGCAACTCCTCCCATGCGTCCCGACGAAGCCTCGCCATCGGGGTGCAGCCAATGGTAGCGCACACTCGGCCAACCTATGCTCCACCGCAACAAATCGAGCACTCCGTCGTTTCGTCCATCACCGACTTCACCTGGTTCTTCCCCGACGATGCAATCCCGACGCGGCCCCTTCTTCCCAACGGAGTCTGTGCAGTCCAGACCCTGCAGGAATCTCCAGACCCGGCCTTCGTGCGTCACTGGCACTGATGGCTCGCTAGCGTGAGAGGAAGCTTCCTCTTCCCTGCTCAAAAGCAGTAGTCCGCGTTGTAGGCGACAACAAGCGTGCCGAGGCCATCCTTGCCCATGCATGGTTCGAGCGCAGAAGATGCGGCAACTCGACAATCTGTGGAGCCAAATATTCCTGAATCACTTTTCCTTCTTGTATTGAAATCCATCTCCATATTTTCTTCATGCCTATCTTTGAACATGTATATGTGTCCTTCATTCCTACACTAGTGTTAGATTTAACTCATAGAAGGGGGTAGGGGGTGCTCTGCTGTGTAGCAAGTGTGTGTGAGGTGGTTCAGCAACTGGACATGGTGACATTTTAAATCGCAAATTGAGAATTACGGGATAATGTGCTCTAGAATTTTTATGAAGTTCACTAGCATAGAGAGCCACCATGTGTGGCCGAGTGTTAGTAAAGGGAATGCATGCAAAGTGTATTATATAATGGTTGGGTGCATGGGGACTTCGGAAGAGTATAGAAGAAGTATGATGTATATAAGAGAGTAGGAAATGACTTAACTAATTATAATTAGGCTGATATTCAGGAAATTATATATGGGAAATAAAATAAAAATAAGTAATGTTGTGCAAACTGTGCGTGCTTGGAGAGTAAGGAAAATATGTGAATATTGGTGAATGCAAACTAAGTGACTGATTGCCAGGATCCGAAACTATCTGTAGAGAGGAAGAATATCTTACTGGCTGTATGGTTTAACACTAGTAAGAAGGGGCAGAGGTATTTAGCTATGGTGTTGTATTCTGTTGAGTTGTGTTTGAGTTGAGGTAGTTTGGGATGTAAAACCTAGCTATATGTGTGTGCTTGATAGAGAGACTTTTTGTTATTGTTAAGTTCATATGTAGGTGTGTTTGTTAGATAACATAGAAGTAGTGCTTGTAGGTTACTTGGAAGTGGCTTGTAGGTTACTTGGAAGAAGAGTGAAGGCATATATGTATATGTGCAGATTGTTGTGCTGATGGCATAGGAAGAGAGAAACCATGGTTCATTAATTTAAATATAATAAGAAGAGGAGTAGGCCATAAATATATATATACATGGGCTGAAATGTGGAGTTGAAGGCTAACATTATAATTTACACCTGTGAATGGTTAATGAGCAATGAGGCAGGAGAACAAAATGGTGTGTATGTTGTGTGTCATCGAGGAGAGAATGAATTATATTTTGAGTATGTGGATCAATGTGACTTGAAATGTTACAACAAGTTGTGTTAGGAAATTAGGTGAATGTTGAGTGGTGTTTTTAAACATGTGCATGGGTGTAATGACCATCGTTCGTATTACGTATTTTGGTACACGTGTACGTATTTTGACTCGTATTGCATGACTCCTTGTTTGGTCTATTTGGCATTTTCTATTGCTTGGTTCGGTTCGGTTTGGCTTGGTTTGGTTTTATTTATGAACCAACCCCTACCTACCCCCACCCTCACCATTTATTAATCCCACTCTCTTCTCTCTCCTCGTTATCACTTCAATAACTCTTCTTCTTCTTCTTCTTCATTTACTCCTCTCCACCTACACCCAAGAGCCCTAGGCAAGTGCAACTTGCTTCATGATGGATCTCAAGTTTTATTGTTTCATTCTCTTCTTTACATGATTATAAGCCTCTTTAGAACTTGGAGTTTTTAATTTTTATGGATAGATTCTTCTAGATCTACGTTGTAACTTTGGGGTTTTATAAGTTCATAGAGTTTTTCTTGGTTTTGATCTACTAAAACTTGTTATTTTCGAAAACTAATAGTTCCATGAGCAAGAGCACGAAATTTCGTATGAATTTGGTTTTTGATTCACCACATTTCGAGTTAAAATGAAATTTTTATGGCCAAAACAAGTTTTCTGAATTTTTATGTTGGCTGAAGAATGTAGTGCTGGCGTGAATGTGAAATTTTACGTAGGGAACCCTGTTTATACGTATTTTACGCAGGATTGTATCATGAATGTAAATTTTACGCAGGGAACCCTGTTTATGCGTATTTTACGCAGGATTGTATCCTGAATGTGAAATTTTACGCAGGGAACCCTGTTTATGCGTATTTTACGCAGGATACTATCCTGAATGTGAATTTTTACGCTGGAACCCTTCTCTTTTGCGTATTTTACGCAGAATTGAATTTTTGGCGTAAAAAGTGCACAAAATGACTGTTTTTGCCAAGTTTAGCTATTTTCTAGCCAGAATTTCAAAAAACTTAAGACATGAAAGTTTTAGATCTTTGTTTTGTCTTTCCGAATATCTTTGGAGCACCTCATTTAGAGTTCGTATGTGGAAGTTAGGCCCCGTCTCCCCTGAGCCGCATGCGCCCCTCACCCTGAGCAGCATGAGCCCTGAATACTTTTGCTGCATGCCCCTGTCTCCTGAGCCGCATGATTCCTCCACAGCTCATGCACCCTGTTTATATTTAGTTATTGCATATATGCTTATACCAGGTTAAATGTTAATTTTAAATATGTTCCATGACACGATGGTGACCCGTTGTGGTGCACTTTTGACAAATGACATGACATGATAGTGGTCCGTCGTGGCACACTCTTGACAGTGAATTTGACATGATATATATCTCGAATGCTGTTGCGACGGCTAACATGTCATGACAAGATTGAATGGCCTGGACACTGTGGGTGATTGTGTTTGTACAAAATGAACCGGTAATGTTTTGCATCATGTCTAGGACAGGGATCCCTGAGTACCACGGTCAGGGGTACCTACTGTAAATGGCTAAGGCTAATAACTAGAATAATTCAGTAGTCATGAGAGATTTTTCCAGTTACAGGCGATCCCGTTATCCCGGCCACCATTGTTGGACTTGTAGCCTGCCGACGAGTAGGGCACATGTCTAAATTCACTAATACATGGAAAAGAACGAGGCATTGCTTAATGAATCCAAGTCGCCTGGATAACCTGGATTAGCTGCAAGGTTTGTGGCTGGAGGAACATCTCACTGCACATTGCTAGTAACTAGGCTTGTGATAACCCTAGTTAGTTAATGTAGAAAGCCGTAGTCACTGATTGGCCGTGAGCGATTGTATAGTGTAGATTCAGTACTCGAATATTGCAAGCATGATCGCATGATTGTCACATTTAACAATAAAGATCAGGGGCTAAGTTATGTTCAGGTGAAGGGTTACAACCCCAGTCCTTATTTGGTTTAAGGGTTGTAACCTGACCTCCGGAGCAGTTCTTTGTCCCCTCTTCGTTTATTGTCTTATTGCACCCCATGTCATGCTTGTTATGTTTTACCTTACCAACAAGATTTGGAGACGGAGTTCTATTCAGGTGAAGGGTTACAACCCCGGTCCTTGTTTGGTTTAAGGGTTGTGACCTGGCTACTTGAATGGTTCCCTCGTACTCTATTATGACTGTTGTTATTCTTTTATTATCAAGCTCTTTTGTAACTACTTTTAATATTTATTTCTGATATGCTGGTTTTAGTTCTTAAGTGAAGCCTCCTTTGTGGCATTGCTCTTTCTGGGATCTGACCCAGCTAGTTTTGTATGGCCAGATTTCGGAGCAGCTCCAGATGATCTACCGACTTTCCAGTCCGATGGTGACCACCCGGCGTAACCAGGACAACGAGTGGGTTTATTTTTGGCTCTCCCACTCTATTGTAAAATTTTCATTTTGAGGCGTTTTGCCGACGAGCACCTGTTAGCTCGTATTGCATACCTTATTACTGCCTGCCTACGGGCTATAACATGATTGACAGATCCTAGGGTTGATCATGTATAACTAAACTCTTGCTAGTTCTCACATTTTGTAACGACTAGCTTCATGATCAACTGAATATGTAATGTTTGGGACGCCTTAGTATTGTATATTTGGTGATCTTACATCTTGTAACTTTACTTGCTTGCTTGAGATTGAGACATTTAGGCTTGTTATTGACCATAGGGGACTGATGGATTGTAGTTAAACCCTCATATATCTAGACAGTCGTGACCGTATAGTGAGATGGATTCTATTTCATTATACGTAGCTGGCTATGTATGTCCCCGCTCTCCGGTATTCTGGTTCTGGGGCGTTACAATGGGTTTGGAATAATGGGAATACAAAACTTGCAGTGTGAATGTGGTGGTGATTAAAGGGAGAAGTAAACTCTTGATATAACATAGTTGTGCGAACATTTGGTTTGTTAAAAAAATTGATTTATAGGTTATATGTTTATACACAAGAAAAATAGTGGGGGAAATTTTAGGGATCAGACACCTTTCTTCCCCCTTTATTATATATATATATTAGTTTATGTATATAATATATATTGTTTTTATAATAAATATATATATTTTTATAATAAATGTATATTAGTTATAATAAATGTATGTTGGTTTATATATAGTATATAATGATGGTATTATTGTTATTTTTATTATTATTATGATTTAAGGTATTATTGTAATATTGTTACTAGTATTAATATTATTGATAAATTATTAATTTACAGTTAGAGGAATTCCTTAGTTAAATAGTTATATTAATGAGAAATTTTATGAAATGCCCAAAAATTTAAAAAGTTTTATGAAAAACCCACCCCAAAATAAACTTTCAACGCGTGCCCAGCATTAACTTAAAAATTAAAAAAAGGGCACGGCATGACCCTTTTGCCCTTCTAATTTATTAAGAATATCAACAAACCCAGCAAGTTTTATGAAAAACGGTTCGATTCCAGAAGCTTGAGAATACAAAACCAAACGTCTCTTCAAAAAAGTGTCTCTATCGCTCCCTCCTCTTCCATACTCTGTTCGGTTGCGATTTTAGGTCCTCCTCCAAAAATCTTAGAAATTTCTTACAAGAAATCGCCAGCGAATCTCCATCACAATGTCGCAATCATCAGCAATGGATGTAGACCAAGTTAGAGAAGAAGGAGAAGAAGTAGTTGCTGGAAAACAAACGAAAGGAGGGAAGAAAGTTAAGAGGGTTGCTCGTAAACCAACCGCTCCAAAAGAAAAAGTAGTGCAAGAACCAGTAGAAGAACAGGAACAAGAAGCAGCACGGGAGGAAGAAGAAGATCAAGAAGAAGAGAAGAAAAAAGGTAAAACTTTGAGACCTGTTCATTCTCCGTCTATTTTGACGCGGCAAATGAAAATGATCATTCTCCGTCTATAAAATACACGGAGGATGCCATTTCTGTGTCATTTGAACTAGAAATGACCATTCTCCGTCTATTTTGAGACGGAGAATGGCATTCTCCGTCTATTATGACCCGGAGAATGACATTCTCCGCCTAATATGAGACGGAGAATGGCATTCTCCGTATTAAAACACGCGGAGAATGGCATTCTCCTTGTAATTTGACCCAGAGAATGACATTCTCCGCCTTATTGAGACGGAGAATGACATTCTCCGTCTTTTTTTAGACGGAGAATGACATTCTCTCTTTAATTTGACCCGGAGAATGATATTCTCCGCCTAATATGAGACGGAGAATGGCATTCTCCGTATTAAAACACGCGGAGAATGGCATTCTCCTTGTAATTTGACCCAGAGAATGGGCATTCTCCGCCTTATTGAGACGGATAATGTCATTCTCTGGGTCATAATAATGGGAGAATGCCATTCCCCGTGTTAAAACAAAACGGAGAATGACATTCTCCGTCTTTTTTTAGACGGAGAATGACGTTCTCTCTTTAATTTGACCCGGAGAATGATATTCTCCGCCTAATATGAGACGGAGAATGGCATTCTCCGTATTAAAACACGCGGAGAATGGCATTCTCCTTGTAATTTGACCCAGATAATGGGCATTCTCCGCCTTATTGAGACGGAGAATGTCATTCTCTGGGTCATAATAATGGGAGAATGCCATTCCCCGTGTTAAAACAAAACGGAGAATGACATTCTCCATCTTTTTTAGACGGAGAATGACATTCTCTCTTTAATTTGACCCGGAGAATGATTTTCTCCGCCTAATATGAGACGGAGAATGGCATTCTCCGTATTAAAACACGCGGAGAATGGCATTCTCCTTGTAATTTGACCCAGAGAATGGGCATTCTCCGCCTTATTGAGACGGAGAATGTCATTCTCTGGGTCATAATAATGGGAGAATGCCATTCCCCGTGTTAAAACAAAACGGAGAATGACATTCTCCGTCTTTTTTTAGACGGAGAATGACGTTCTCTCTTTAATTTGACCCGGAGAATGATATTCTCCGCCTAGTATGAGACGGAGAATGGCATTCTCCGTATTAAAACACGCGGAGAATGGCATTCTCCTTGTAATTTGACCCAGATAATGGGCATTCTCCGCCTTATTGAGACGGAGAATGTCATTCTCTGGGTCATAATAATGGGAGAATGCCATTCCCCGTGTTAAAACAAAACGGAGAATGACATTCTCCGTCTTTTTTAGACGGAGAATGACATTCTCTCTTTAATTTGACCCGGAGAATGATATTCTCCGCCTAATATGAGACGGAGAATGGCATTCTCCGTATTAAAACACGCGGAGAATGGCATTCTCCTTGTAATTTGACCCAGAGAATGGGCATTCTCCGCCTTATTGAGACGGAGAATGTCATTCTCTGGGTCATAATAAAGGGAGAATACCATTCCCCGTGTTAAAACAAAACGGAGAATGACATTCTCCGTCTATTTTTAGACGGAGAATGACATTCTCCGTCTATTTTTAGACGGAGAATGACATTCTCTCTTTAATTTGATCTAAAGAACGAGCATTCTCCGCCTAATATGAGACGGAGAATGGCATTCTCCGCCTTACTGAGACGGAGAATGCTCATTCTCTGGGACAAAATAAAGGGAGAATGTCATTCTGCTTGTATTTTGACCTAGACAATGTGCATTCTCCGTCTTTCTGAAGCGGAGAATGAGCATTCTCTGTGTTGCTAACGCGGAGAATGCCATTCCCCGTGTTAATACAAAACGGAGAATGCCATTCGCCGTGTCAAAATAGACGGAGAATGATATTCTCCGTCTATTTTGACACGGAGAATGGCATTCTCCGTTTGAATACAAAACGGAGAATGCTCATTCTCCTTCTATTTTGACACGGAGAATGTCATTCTCCGTCTAATATTAGACGGAGAATGACTTTCTCTTTATTATAATAAAGAAGAATGTTGACGTAAACCTAATTGTTGTTGTTTTTAGGAAAAAAAAACTGTCAGGAACAGAGATGAAAGACTTTTCCGTGCAACATTCACCCCAGTACTCTCTCTCATGGATGAGGTGAAGGAAAAGTTTCACCATTTGCCTGAAGCAGTTGTCGAAAGCTTGAAGAATGTAGGATTCTACGACTTCGTTGATGTATTCTACAGATCTAAGGTGAAAAAATCAGAACTATCTAAAGTCACCCAAGGTCTGGAGAAGTTGATGGGGACTTATTTGGAAGAAGATGGAATTGGATATTTCCAATTGAGCAGCAGTGTCAAAGTAGCACCAACTGCTGATGAGATGGCAACCATTTTCGGTCTGCCAATGAATGATGACACTGAAGTTGATGAGAAGTATTTGAAGATCATCACTGAGAAGCAGAAGACCCCCCCACCAGCAGACTCATTCAGCATGTCTACAAAACACTTCACAAGATTGCTGAAAAATTCCAAGGGCAAAAATGCTGAAGTCTCAAATGCAGAGGTTAGGAAAAGGATATTAGAGCTGCTGGGGGGCGAAAATGCAAGTCCCGATGAGGTGGCCAAGTTAATAGTATTCAACTTGTGCCAAACAGCATTCTTCACCAGAATGGGGGGGTCGAACTTGCCATACAAGTTCTTCGCTCTGGTGGAGAGCACAGATGTTATAAAAAGCATCTGTTGGCCTCGGATTATACTGGGGTACGTTATGGACAGCATAAAGAGGGCTGTCACAAAATCTGAAGATGGTGATGTTGATATATCGTACAAGAAGATTGAAGGTTGTACGATATACTTCTTGTATTGGTTTGCAGAGCACAGCCGACTGGTAGAGAGGAAGTGCAAACCAACAGTCGCATCTCCAAGATTCTGCACATGGGATGGGAATAGTATCTCAATATTCCTAAAAAATGAATATCAAGGTGCTAAAATGGATTCGGATTTGATATTCAAGGATATTGTTGCATTGAATGTTGATGAACTTGAAGAAGTCCAAGCAGAGCAGCAATATATACATGGTGGAGATAATTTTGTTGATGAAGAAGAAGCTCAAGCTGAAGCTCAAGCACCAGCACCCTCTACAGCTGACAATGTAGATTTGTTGCGTGTCTTGCAGGAGAAATCTCAGCTTATCGCTGAGAATGAGCAACTCCAGGAAAGAGCCCAGCAACTAGCGGCAGATGTAGCCCAACATCGTGCTGTGGGGCTCGTTGCTGATGGCTTGGAGAAGGAGTTAGACTCTTTAAGGAACGAGAAATCGCTCCTTATTGATGATAACAAGAAACTCCTTAAGCGAGTTGAGGAACTGGAGGCACAGGGGTCGGAACTAGACTCCCTGAGAAAGCAGAAGTCTGAGCTTACTGCTGATAATGAGAAGCTTCGTCAACATGTTGAGGAGCTACTTCTAAAAGGTAAGATTTTATATTTTTTGTCTATTTTAATCTGTAATTACATGTATCTAACAAGGAGAATGACCATTCTCCGTGTCAAAGTACACGGAGAATGAAGTTTTCTGTTTGTTTTGACCTATAAAATGTCATTCTCCGTTATAAAATAGACGGAGAATGTCATTCTCCGTATTGAAACACACTTAGAATGACATTCTCCGTCTATTTTGACACGGAGAATGGCATTCTCCGCTAGTATTTTCACACGGAGAATGACATTTTCTGTATTTTAACATAGAAATGACCATTCTCTGTATGTTTTGACACGGAGAATGACATTCTCCGTCTAATATTAGACGGAGAATGTCATTCTCCGTCTAAATTGAAACGGAGAATGCTCATTATCCGTCTATTTGGAAACGGAGAATGACATTCTCCGTCTGTTTTGACACGGAGAATGACATTCTCCGTCTAAATTGACCCGGAGAATGACATTGTTTTTAAAAAGAAGATTATATAATATTGACATCATACCTCTTGTTGTTGTTTGTTTTTTATATCAGTGAAAATGACAGAGGATCTGAAAAAGAAGAATGAAAAGCTAACTAATGATAATAACAGACTTCTAGAGGAAGTTGCCTCGTTGAATGACGAAGTCAAGAATAAGAACGATACAATCGTTAACCTTGAAGCAATGGCTAGAGCAATGGAAAGAGGGGATACTCAAGCAGTTCCCCAGAAGCATTACACAAGATCAAATGTACCTGCTGGAACTAAAAATCAATCAAATGCTGCAGATGAGGATGATTTTACTACATTGCAAAAGAAGAAAACATCCGATGCTACAACAACTAAGAAGGCAGGTCCTGGTCGGAAAAGAAAAGCTCCTTCCAGTCCCAGAAAGAAAGTAGATCCAGCTGGAAAAAAAAAAGCTCCTTCCAGCCCAAAGAAGGTCGACAATAAAAAGGAGATGTCAGCTCCTGAAGAACTTGAGGAAGAATCTCCTCAAACAGCAAAGCTTGTTAGAGATGGGAAAATGCTGATGCAATGTCCGAAGCTCAGACTTTGGAACGTTGCAGACGATGAGCTGAAGCAAGTATACAGGAGCATCGTATACACAAGAAGGATGTCTCCAACGTAAGTATTCTAAACTTGAACCAATTTCTGTTTAGAATACTTATGTATATATGTACTTTCCAAGTGCAATGATCATTCTCTATTGGAGTTATTTTTTATGCAATTTTATCATTAGCCTCTATTATTATCATAATCGAAACTAAATTTATGTGCAGTGATTTTGTATATATGTACTTTCCAAGTGCTCCAGAAGAGTGTAAAATAAGAAGAAGAAATAATGATGTCAGCATGTTGTTAAGTGCTAAAGATTTTCAAGACATAATAAATGAGGCGGATATAGAAGCCGGTATTATGAACTACCTAATAAAGCTTATGAACGACGTTCAAGCCGAATTAAGGCAGAACATTCAGTCAAGCTCGCAGGGTGCACAATGCAAATGGTTTGCAATCATGATGCCCCATTCATTGGTAAGAATCGAAACTGAAAAATAAATATTAATGTGTACAGCTACTAATAGTGTTGTAAAAAACTAACTCATGATATTATTTTTTGTTTTTTTTTTCTTCTGGAAAACAGGGTACTGCCCGGTATGTCGATGAAAAAGATCCAACAGAAGGAGCATTGTACAATTTCAAAGTTGATATAGAAGATTTTATCATGGAGCTGGAAGATGACGTTGAATGGCTATTCGTGCCACTCTTCCGCGTGGAGAATAAACACTATACGCTTCTGGCATTCAACTTCAGCTCCTATGTTTGGACGCACTACAACTCATTGCGGAAAAACACGGGTGAGAAGGGAATCGAGGATGCAGTATACATGAAGAATAAAATTGAGCCAATTATAATAAAGAAGATTGCATTGATGAGGAGTAAAAGCCCAGCAATCTCGGAATATGAAACAACAGAGCTCAAGGTTTGCAAAGAATGTCCACAGCAACTAACACCCAGCTGCCTTCTGTATGTTTCATATTATATTGAAAAGTTGTCGAGATATCCATTTGATTTACGGAAGAAAACAAACAAACAAGTTCACAATACTATTGTAAAGAGAAGGCTAGATTTGGCTAAGGCTTTGCTTATGAGTAAATGTGCAATTCCTTTTGTAAAATGACAATGTAAATTGGAACAAATTCATTGTATATATTCTGTTTGTCAGGTTTCTTTTGTAATGTATTTGTTTTCCTTTGTATTGAAATTCAATTTTTCGACTAATTTACATTGTTCTATATATGTAAATCTGTTGTTTGATTCAAACCTATAATGTCATTATCTGTGTTAATAAAAACCTATAATGTGTGCATTTGGAACTTAGAAATGGCCATTCTCCGTTTCGTATGAGACGGAGAATATCATTCTCCGGGTCAAAAGAGACGGAGAATGCCATTCTCCTTGTATTTGGACATAGAGAATGAGCATTCTCCGTCTTACTAACGCGGAGAATGGCATTCTCCGTTTTAAAACACGCGGAGAATGGTTATTCTCTTCTATTTTTGACTTATAATTGGCCATTGTCCGTCTTAGGGAGGCGGAGAATGCCATTCTCCGTCTTACTGACGCGGAGAATGGCATTCTCCGTTTTAAAACACGCGGAGAATGGTTATTCTCTTCTATTTTTGACTTATAATTGGCCATTATCCGTCTTAGGGAGGCGGAGAATGCCATTCTCCGTTTCGTATGAGACGGAGAATATCATTCTCCGGGTCAAAAGAGACGGAGAATGCCATTCTCCTTGTATTTGGACATAGAGAATGAGCATTCTCCGTCTTACTAACGCGGAGAATGGCATTCTCCGTTTTAAAACACGCGGAGAATGGTTATTCTCTTTTATTTTTGACTTATAATTGGCCATTGTCCGTCTTAGGGAGGCGGAGAATGCCATTCTCCGTTTCGTATGAGACGGAGAATGTCATTCTCCGGGTCAAAAGAGACGGAGAATGCCATTCTCCTCGTATTTGGACATAGAGAATGAGCATTCTCCGTCTTACTAACGCGGAGAATGGCATTCTCCGTTTTAAAACACGCGGAGAATGGTTATTCTCTTCTATTTTTGACTTATAATTGGCCATTGTCCGTCTTAGGGAGGCGGAGAATGCCATTCTCCGTTTCGTAAGAGACGGAGAATGTCATTCTCCGGGTCAAAAGAGACGGAGAATGCCATTCTCCTTGTATTTGGACATAGAGAATGAGCATTCTCCGTCTTACTGACGCGGAGAATGGCATTCTCCGTTTTAAAACACGCGGAGAATGATTATTCTTTGTAATTTTGACCTAGAAAGCAACATTATCCGTCTTAGGGAGGCGGAGAATGCCATTCTCCGTTTCGTATGAGACGGAGAATGTCATTCTCCGGGTCAAAAAAGACGGAGAATGCCATTCGGCATTCTCCTTGTATTTGGACATAGAGAATGAGCATTCTCCGTCTTACTGACGCGGAGAATGGCATTCTCCGTTTTAAAACACGCGGAGAATGATTATTCTTTGTAATTTTGACCTAGAAAGCAACATTATCCGTCTTAGGGAGGCGGAGAATGCCATTCTCCGTTTCGTATGAGACGGAGAATGTCATTCTCCGGGTCAAAAGAGACGGAGAATGCCATTCTCCTTGTATTTGGACATAGAGAATGAGCATTCTCCGTCTTACTGACGCGGAGAATGGCATTCTCCGTTTTAAAACACGCGGAGAATGGTTATTCTCCTTCTATTTTTGACTATAACTGGCCATTCTCCGTCTTAGGGAGGCGGAGAATGCCATTCTCCGTTTCGTATGAGACGGAGAATGTCATTCTCCGGGTCAAAAGAGACGGAGAATGCCATTCTCCTTGTATTTGGACATAGAGAATGAGCATTCTCCGTCTTACTGACGCGGAGAATGGCATTCTCCGTTTTAAAACACGCGGAGAATGGTTATTCTCCTTCTATTTTTGACTATAACTGGCCATTCTCCGTCTTAGGGAGGCGGAGAATGCCATTCTCCGTTTCGTATGAGACGGAGAATGTCATTCTCCGGGTCAAAAGAGACGGAGAATGCCATTCTCCTTGTATTTGGACATAGAGAATGAGCATTCTCCGTCTTACTGACGCGGAGAATGGCATTCTCCGTTTTAAAACACGCGGAGAATGATTATTCTTTGTAATTTTGACCTAGAAAGCAACATTATCCGTCTTAGGGAGGCGGAGAATGCCATTCTCCGTTTCGTATGAGACGGAGAATGTCATTCTCCGGGTCAAAATAGACGGAGAATGTCATTCTACTTGTATTTTGACATAGAGAATGAGCATTCTCCGTCTTACTGACGCGGAGAATGTCATTCTCCGTTTTAAAACACGCGGAGAATGATTATTCTTTGTATTTTTGACTTATAAATGGCCATTCTCCGTGTATCTAAAACGGAGAATGATTATTCTCTGTGTTAAAACACACGGAGAATGGTCATTCAATACATTATAAAGTCAGAGAGTATAAAGGATAATAAGTTCTTATGCTGTTAATATTTATGTGAAACATCAAATACACAGAGTTCAAACTATTACCATTGATATCAAAAAAAGTAAGATATGTATTCAAAAAACAATTTCCAGTTATATAAAAGAAGGGATATATGTGTATGTATTAACGAGGGGGCGCTGCCCCCTGGACCACCGTAGCAGCACGTGGAGGCAGAGGACAAGTGCTCCGATTGTGATTGCATAATTCAAAACAATTCTGGCACCTTATCTTTCTCTTCTCTTTTCCCTTGTTCTCATATTTGCTCTTGTAACGGTCCGCTTTTGGTCGTCCAGGACCCCGTTTCGGAACAGGGGGTAGAACAACATCAGTGGGATTATTTTCAAACTGTTTTTCGCAATCTGGAACTGGACGAATGGCACATGAATATAACTTCTGGTAATAATCTGACGTCCAATACAGCTCCACAAAGTCGTAAACAGATTTATCTGAACCAACTCTGATGCATTGTATTGCATGGCTGCATGGGAATCCATATACCTTCCATCTACGACAACTACAATGACAATCAAGAAGATTCACCATGTGGGAGGAAGTATCTGCGATCACCTCAAATTCAAAATCACCGGACCGATATACCCTATAACACATGCCATCATCTGTAAGCTGCTTCAGCATATCCTCAGCGTATGGAGTCAATTTGCTATTCAAACCAATTGCATCCTTGTGGCGATCCGAAATCATCTTCATCATCTTCATACGGATGACATTTACAAGTGCTGAAATAGGCATTTTCTTCTCAGCCTTTATCCATGCATTGAATGACTCTGCACAACTAGAAGCAACCTCACCGTATCTACATCCCGGGAAGAATGCGTTTGACCAGTGTTCAAGTTTTTGTTTATTCATCCAATTCACAACATGACCACAATTCAGATCATAAATCTTCTTGATTGCTTGTCTATACCCACCTTTATACAGAAAAACAAATAAGTAATAAAGAATCAGGTCAATTCACAAAATTATGAAAAAATAAGTGCATTCTCATAAGGATAATGGTCATTCTCCGTCCAAAATCTAACGGAGAATGACATTCTCCGTTCTATGTAGGACGGAGAATGGCCATTCTCCGTTTTAAAACACACGGATAATGACTATTCTCCGTCTTACTGACGCGGAGAATGGTCATTTTCCTTGTTAAATTAAGGGAAAATGCATAGAAAATGTGCATATATCTGTCTCATTAACACACCTGGAGTTAGAGCATATACTGCTTGCCTCCAAGCTTCAAGTACATGCGGATACACTCTTTCATTTCCTTTCTCTTTCAGCGGTATGTTATTCTTCATGTGATAATAGCAATAGCTATGATAATCATTAGGAAACACTTTAGGGACTTCAGAAACTAGACCGGTGCCTTGATCCGAAAGAAAAACAATACGCCTACTACATCCAACAACATTCTTTAGATTTCTAAGGAACCATTCCCAATTGTCGCCATCTTCGCCTGAGACTATACCGTATGCAATAGGGTAGAACTGTTGGTTACCATTCTTCGCTGTAGCAGACATCAAACAACCTCTAAACCTCCCTGTAAGGAAAGTGGCATCCAAATATAGCATCGGACGACAATATTGAAAGCCTTCTACGCAAGCCCCATATGAAAGAAAAAGCCGCTCAAACCTCATTGATGAATCATCTTTCTGGAAGTCGATAACGGAACCATTATTGGTTTCCTTTACCTTGTTCACATACCAACACAAGTCACTGTAAGATCTAACATCATCTCCGTACATTTCCTGGTGCACCAGCCTAATTCCGTGGTATGCCTGTCCATATGTAACAGATAAGCCGTAGTCGACCTTGAAATCATCGACAACAGATTTTGCGGACTTTTTAGGATGCATCCGAACAATGTCACTAACCAAACTTTTCACAAACTTTGCTGGAACAACCAGATTACCTTTATCCATATAGCCAGCTCCACAATTATGTTCTCCCACATACCTCCTCACCTCAAAAATTTGATTATCTTTCGAAATAGATATAGCATGGAAGCTCCACAAACAAGCATGTGTCTTGTAATTCTTGCAACAAACAGTATACCTCCCCGGCTCAGATTTCAAAATGTGGAATGGATGACGAGATTCAAAACAAACCTTTCTAACAGCATTCCTAACTTCTTCAACACCATTTAGAAAAATCTGACCAACACCAGTAATTGATCCAGGCCACATATCTGATTTCCTCTTCTTCACTGTCTCAGTTGAGCCCTCATAAAATTGTACTACTCGTTTGTCCTTTACAGTAGGAGAACATCTACTCAAAGAACTAGAAGAGGAAGACGAAGGTCTCATGTGAAAGCTTTGACAAGGAAAAGATGTTGATGAAGAACATGGAGAGTGTATTTGCTCCACATATAGATCAAAACTCACATCATGAGTACCATTAAAACCACCAACCAATGAGCGAAGCCAAAAATCACTTTCAACATACAGTTCAGTCCCATCAGAGTGCAAAAACCTGAAACGGAAGGAAAGTGGATCCAAGGAACTCCATCGATCGCACACTTTATTCTTTAAAAAATCCACGGTACTTTCATGTGTGACACGGCAGGAAACTATGTCTCCCTTGAAACAAATGTTAACTAAACAACTTGATTCCATATCTTCCCCCCTGATAACATAAAAACATAAGAGGCCACAAATAGAACAATAAAATTCTCATCTAATAATGATTATTCTCCGTCTAAAGTAACGGAGAATAAATATCCTCAGTTGGAACTAACTTATAATGATCATTCTCCGTCTAAAATAAAACGGAGAATGTCATTCTCCGTCCTAATTAAAACGGAGAATGTCATTCTCCGTCCAAACTAAGACGGACAATGTCATTCTCCGTCTAAAATAAAACGGAGAATGTCATTCTCCGTCCCAATTAAGACGGAGAATGACATTCTCCGTCCTAAAAACATACGGATAATGATCTTTATAAGAAGTAATTGTCATGCTCCTTTAAAATATAACGGAGAATGCTATTAGCATAAAATAACAAGATTAAATATCTCACTAACATTTTCTAACTTAATAATCTTCATAACAAAATCAAATTCAGCATAAATTTCGAGAGATACGAAGCTGATGGATGAATTTCTACAGATCTGAACTCTCACCTTGTTTTAAGATCTATAAAAAGAAAAGAAGATCTTCTATCCACAATTGACCTAATCGCCGGAAACCACGAAGATGATGTTGATGATGATGATGATCGATGATGATGAAGGATGATCGACGTTCGACTGACGAAAACCACAGTGGACTACGAACGATTCTGCGATCTCTAATAAAGATTATATCAATGGATTTCAAATTTCTCGTGAAGAAGAAGAAGAATACGAATTTCTCAATCCAAATCTGAGTTTGCGAATTCATAATTATATATAGATGTCCAAATTTACGCGAAGGGGTATTTTTGGAATTATGATAATGGCAAATTTTGTAAATACATAGCAACTAGAGAGAATCTTGAAATACTTAACGTGTAAAAACTTAATTCTGGGCATTTCATAAAACTCATCCAGCGGGTGGGCATTTCATAAAAGCCCACCCCGAAATTGGGTTTCTCAGCAATTTCCAGTATATTAATTAGTTTTGCCATTAATATAAATATTGAGATAATTAATGTAATTTAATTATCATTTCAATTAGTAGTCTGGTTAATAATTTTAGTTGAAGATTTAGTTTATGTTTTGGTAAAACAAAAGTTTTAGCTACTAGCATTTTATAAATACTTGATTAATTAACAATCATTTTACTATTGGTTTTGACTATATATGTATATTACGGTATTCTAGATATTTTTTACCTAAGAATCCTACTAGACAAGTTGGAGTTTTAACTTAGAATATTATCTATATTTCAATATACATATATCTAAATATATTATGATTTATAAAATAAATATTAAAATAGTTTCTAATATTATATAATAATTTTCTAAATAGAATATCTGTAATTAGTTATACTTTTATAAAATCATAAATCGTGTCTATGATAGTCATTTCTATTCTTGATTTGATTATCGTACCAAATCCTGATTTTAGACTTTTATATACCAAACTAGGCTATTTGGACTATTCTGAACTCATTGGGACTGCCCGTGTCGTCGTCTGGGACCCTCTGTGGAGCATAGCATTGTACCTACCTCGTGTCGACACGTTCGTGTCGCGTATGTCAACTCCAATCAAATCGAGGCGAGTACATTCTCTGATCATTTCATATCGTGTTAGAAATTATTTTCCTGCTTTAAATTACTTTACGTGATGTTGTCACGTTGGTCACACGGATTAGTACTATATGGATCCTTTCTTGAGATGTTATCTCCTCAGGGAGCATCGGATACTACATGTTCTGTGCGTTTCACTTACATTGTGTATCACTATGCTTCATGGTTCATTGATCACTTGTGACATGTACTCTCATGATCACAGTCTTCCTTGAATCACCCATTTATGGGCATTCCTAGAATCACCCATTTTTGGACCTACCATGTATCACCCCTTGTGGGCCATTGCATGGAATCATAATATAACCTGGCTGCATCCTTGTGTATTGATTGGGGGTACGGGGGAGTAGAAGTAGACATGTGAATAATATCCAAGTAGTATCTCATCAGAATCACTCCGTAGTGTCTCATCAGAATCTCCTATGCCATTTACATGTCTATATTGTACTCTGACTCACTAGCCACTGTTAGTTCTCTATTTATAGTAGATATTTCTATTACAATTCTCTCTCTGTTTACATTTTGTACTTCTTCAGATCCTGTATCTTACTTTACTGCATGATTATATTTTCTAACCTGCTATGATTTGTTGAGATGTACTGTGCTCGCTCCCGTCCTGACTGAACCTGTTGATAAATTTTACAGATAGCTTGGAGGTTGCCTGCTAGCCTAGAGGAGACACAGTAGAGGTTGTATAGATAGTTATTTTAGTTGTCTTGAGTTGTATTTACTTTATGGATTACTGTATTTGAGATTTGAGATATTTTCTGGATTTGTGATATCTTAGACACTTAGATTTCCATCTGCTGTATCTTTTTGTGGATTTCAGTTTTATCTATCTATCTTTTATCGTATTCCACCTTAGATGTGATTGAGACTGTATTTGCTATGTCACCTCCATTCGGAGTGAATATACTGTACAGGTACCTTATATTATTAGATGATTGACCTAGGACAGCGTTCTACCGCCGACAATGCGGCGTAGGCTGAATGTACCCACGTCTCGTGCCCTTACTCTAGGGTGCGGGTCGTGACACCTTGGTAGCGACCGAGTTCGATAGAGCCCAGCGGTTTCAGCAGGGACTCTACCTGGAGATTTTGCTGGCGGTGGAGCAGTTTGAGCACCAGACTTTTGATGCAGTATTGAGGGCGGTCAGGAAGCACGAGTATACCTCCCAGAGGATTGTGGATCGGACCGGAGGTCGAAAGCGATCTCACGGCCAGATGAATCAGTCACCAGCACCAGCCCCGGCAGCCAGGGCTTTGACCATTGGAGCTCCGAGGACAGCTTCAGTTATGTCGGTTCAACATTCAACCCCGACGTATCCTCAGCAGAAGCAGTCTTCCACCATAGGAAGCTCTTATTGTGGGAAGCCTGGACATGTTGTTTCAGAATGTCGCAAGGCGCGAGGGTTGTGTTTGCTTTGTGGAGCGCCGGACCATAAGGTAGGGTCCTGCCCGTTCAGGACTGACTCTGCACCAGCTATGACCAGTTCATCAGTTAGGGGACCAGCCCCAGTGCCAGTCCAGCAGCAGTTTCCATCCCCGAGGCCATTGCCGACACAGACCCAAGCTTTTCAGCAGCAAAGGCCTCAGCAGTATGCCCAGGCGTAAGTTCAGAATCGGCAGAGAGGGATCCAGCAGAGGGGGCCGACACCCAGAGGACAAGGACAAGTGTTGGCTTTAACCATGGGAGGAGTGGCGCCAGGTGAGGTAGTGGCAGGTACTATTCTCGTCAACACCTTTCCGGCTTCAGTGTTATTTGACTCTGGTGCATCGCATTCATTTATGTCTGCACGATTCGCGACACGGATAGCACTGGAGCCCGAGTCATTATCAGCAAGGCTCAATATACTTACTGGTAACGATCTTGTGGGAGTAGATAGAGTGTTTTTCTCGTGTCGGGTCGTGGTTAGCGGTAGAGAATTTCCCGGTAGGTTGATAGAATTCTCGATGGCCGATTATGATGTGGTCTTAGGGATGGATTGGTTGAGGGACCAGTATGCCAGGATAGATTGTCATATTGGCAGGGTTGTTTTTAGCATCCCAGGCGAGCCGGAGTTTTCCTTTTCCCGAGGCGAAATTGAACCTTCTTCTCTAATATTTCGGATGGCCGTAGCAGCAGTGCAGTTACCCCGGATAGTCGAGGAATTTCCAGATGTTTTCCCGGAAGAGCTTCCAAGAATGTCGCCAGAGCGAGAGATCGAGTTTACTATCGACTTGGTCCCCGGGACCGCACCAGTGTCAGAGAGAGTCTAAAGGATGGCGCCGTCAGAATTGGAGATATTGTACAAGATGATTGAAGAACTCAGAACCAAGGGATTCATTCGTGCTAGTGGATCGCCTTGGGGAGCCCCGATGCTTCTTATGAAAAAGAAGGATGATACGTCCAGATTATGTGTTGACTATCGTATATTGAACTCAGTAACAATCAAGAACAAATATCCTCTCCCAAGGATAGATGACTTGTTTGATCAACTCAGAGGAGCGACAGTATTCTCGAATATTGGTTTACGGTCAGGATACCACCAGATCAGAGTCAGAGAGCAGGCCATCCCGAAGACAGCTTTCAGATCTAGATATGGGCATTGGGAGTTCCTTGTTATGCCCTTTGGAGCGCCCAATGCGCCGACTGTATTCATGGACCTCATGAATCGTATCTTCATGCCTTATTTGGATCAGTTCGTGATCGTGTTCATAGACGATATTCTGGTCTACAGCAAGAGTGAAGCGGAGCATGAGCAGCATCTCAGAGTTGTCCTCCAGATTCTCCGAGAGCACCAGTTGTATGCCAAGTTCAGTAAATGCGAGTTCTGGCTCGATCGCATCTCATACTTGGGTCATATCATCACCAGAAGGGGAGTAGAAGTGGATCCCTAGAAGATCGTGGCTATCGAAACATGGCCAGTGCCCAGCACAGTTGCAAAAGTTCGCAGTTTTCTTGGATTGGCAGGCTACTACCGGAGATTTGTTTCGGACTTTGCTCGGATTTCAGCGCTATTGACCCAGTTGACCCGCAAGGAGGTACAGTTTGCTTGGACAGCAGAATGTCAGGATTCTTTTGAGAAGCTGAAGCGAGGCTTGATGACGACACCCATTCTCACATTTCTAGATGGGACCGGAGGATTTTCAGTGTACTGTGATGCTTCAGGAAGAGGTTTAGGATGTGTTTTGATGCAGCATGGAAAAGTAATAGCTTATGCGTCACGACAACTTCGTGATCATGAGAGGAATTACCCGACCCACGACTTGGAACTGGCAGCAGTAGTGTTTGCACTCAAGCTTTGGAGAGTCTACTTGTATGGAGATAGGGTAGAAATTTTCACCGACCACAAGCGCCTGAAGTATGTGTTCACTCAGAAGGATCTTAACATGCGTCAGAGAAGATGGCTAGAGTTGCTTGTGGATTATGATGTCAACCTGCAGTATCATCCTGGGAAGGCCAACGTTGTTGCAGATGCATTGAGCAGGAGAGCCGAAGTCTATTTTCTGACAGCGGAACCTGAATTGTTAGCATATCTTCAAAAGATGGGTATAGAAGTTGTCATAACTACCAGTGTGGCATTGATGGCCAGCATGCAAGTTCAGTCCAGTATAGTTGAGAGGATCAAGATAGCTCAGTCCTCCGATTCTAAGCTTCAGCGGCTTAGGGCAGAATGTGAAGCAGGACGACGACCAGAATTATGCATTCATGAAGACGGTACACTTCGACATGGTAAGCGTCTTTGTGTACCTAGTGGAGATATCAGACAGGAAGTCATGACCGAAGCTCACAGTTCTCAGTATTCGATTCATCCCAGTGGCACGAAGATGTACCGAGATATCCGTCAGCACTTTTGGTGGAATGGCATGAAGAGGGAGATAGCTCGGTTTGTCTCTCGGTGTTTGGTTTGCCAACAAGTCAAGGCTGAACATCAGAGGCCAGCTGGACTTCTTCAAGCCTTGCCAATTCCAGAATGGAAGTGGGAGCATGACCATGAATTTCGTGACTGGATTACCTAGGTCCCCGGCCGGTAGAGATGCTATTTGGGTTATAGTTGATCGGCTCACGAAGGTGGCTCACTTTCTCCCATTCAGAGTTGGTCAGTCGACGGCTCAGCTAGCAGAGATGTACCTCAGGCAGATCGTCCGACTTCACGGTGTACCAGTCAGTATTACCTCGGACAGAGATTCAAGATTCACGTCGCACTTTTGGCATAGTCTACAAGAGAATTTAGGAACTCACCTCCAGTTCAGCTCAGCTTATCACCTGCAGACAGATGGTCAGTCGGAGCGCACGATCCAGACTCTTGATGATATGTTGAGATCTTGTACGCTCGACTTCGGTGGTTCGTAGGAAGATCACCTGCACCTGGTGGAGTTCTCGTACAACAATAGTTTCCAAGCCAGTATCCAGATGGCACCGTTCGAGGCACTGTATGGCAGGAAGTGCAGATCCCCGCTAGCATGGGACGATGTTGGAGAGAGGCAGATGCTTGGTCCAGAAATGATCACTCAGACAGTTGAGGTGGTCAGGAGAGTTAGAGATCATCATCGCGTTGCACAAGATCGCCAACGCCATTGGGCCGATTCTCATCGGCGTCCCCTTGAATTTTCTGTCGACGACCATGTATTCCTTAAGATCTCGCCTAACCGTGGCGTCATTCGTTTCGGCGTACGGGAAAAAGCTTAGTCCTAGGTATAGGGCCGTTCGATATCCTGGAGTGAGTAGGAGATGTGTCCTATCGTCTCGCTCTTCCGCCGTCTCTGAGTGAGGTGCATGACATGTTCCATGTATCCCAACTACGACAGTATATCCCGGATCCGAGCCATATCCTGGATCATTCGGAATTGGTTGTTGGCACCAACCTTTCGTATGTGGAAAGGCCCGTGTCCATATTGGACCGGAGAGAGAAGATACTCAAGAACAAGACTATCAAGTTAGTCCGAGTTGCTTGGGGTCATCACTCTTTGAGTGAGTCAACATGCGAGCGTGAGGATGATATCCGATCGCGATATCCCGACCTATTTGACTCGTAAGGTATAATGTCTTTCTTATGCCTTACGCTCTAAATTTCTTGCTTGAAATGAATGATTGCATGGTAGATTGCTTAAATATAGCTTGTCCTTGCCTCTCTAGCCTCTTAATTAAATTCCGAGGACGAAATTCTTTTAAGGTGGGTAGAGTTGTAATGACCATGGTTCGTATTACGTATTTTGGTATATGTGTACGTATTTTGACTCGTATTGCATGACTCCTTGCTTGGTCTATTTGGCATTTTCTATTGCTTGGTTCGTTTCGGTTTGGCTTGGTTTGGTTTTATTTATGAACCAACCCCTACCTACCCCCACCCTCACTATTTCTAAATCCCACTCTCTTCTCTCTCCTCATTATTACTTCAGTAACTCTTCTTCTTCTTCATTTACTCCTCTCCACCTACACCCAAGAGCCCTAGGCAAGTGCAACTTGCTTCATGATGGATCTCAAATTTTATTGTTCCATTCACTTCTTTACATGATTATAAGCCTCTTTAGAACTTGGAGTTTTTGATTTTTATAGATAGATTCTTCAAGATCTACGTTGTAACTTTGTGGTTTCATAAGTTCATCGAGTTTTTCTTGGTTTTGATCTACTAAAACTTGTTATTTTCGAAAACTAATAGTTCCATAAGCAAGAGCACGGAATTTCGTATGAATTTGGTTTTTGATTCACCTCATTTCGAGTTAAAATAAAGTTTTTATGGCCAAAACAAGTTTTCTGAATTTTTATGTCGGCTGAAGAATGTAGTGCTAGCGTGAATGTGAAATTTTACGCAGGGAACCCTGTTTACGTATTTTACGCAAGATTGTATCCAGAATGTAAGTTTTACGCAGGGAACCCTGTTTATGCGTATTTTACGCAGGATTGTATCCTGAATGTGAAATTTTACGCAGGGAATCATGTTTATGCGTATTTTACGCAAGATTGTATCCTGAATGTGAAATTTTACGCAGGAAACCCTGTTTATGCGTATTTTACGTAGGATACTATCCTGAATGTGGAAGTTATGCCCCGTCTCTCATGAGCCGCATGCGCCCCTCACCCTGAGCCGCATGAGCCCTGAATACTTTTGTCGCATGCCCCCGTCTCCTGAGCCGCATGATTCCTCCACAGCTCATGCACCCTGTTTATATTTAGTTATTGCATATATGCTTGTACCAGGTTAAATGTTAATTTTAAATATGTTCCATGACACGATGGTGACCCGTTGTGGTGCACTTTTGACAAATGACATGACATGATAGTGTCCCGTCGTGGCGCACTCTTGACAGTGAATTTGACATGATATATATCTCGAATGCTGTTGCGACGGCTAGTATGTCATGACAAGATTGAATGGCCTGGACACCGTGGGTGATTGTGTTTGTACAAAATGAACCGGTAATGTTTTACATCATGTCTAGGACAGGGATCCCTGAGTACCACGGTTAGGGGTACCTACTGTAAATGGCTAAGGCTAATAACTAGAATAATTCAGTAGTCATGAGAGATTTTCCCAGTTACAGGCGATCCCGTTATCCGGCCACCATTGTTGGACTTGTAGCCTGCCGACGAGTAGGGCACATGTCTAAATTCACTAATACATGGAAAAGAACGAGGCATTGCTTAATGAATCCAAGTCGCCTGGATAACCTGGATTAGCTGCAGGACTTGTGGCTGGAGGAACATCTCACTGCACATTGCTAATAACTAGGCTTGTGATAACCCTAGTTAGTTAATGTAGAAAGCCGTAGTCACTGATTGGCCGTGAGCGATTGTATGGTGTAGATTCAGTACTCGAATATTGCAAGCATGATCGCATGATTGTCACTTTTAACAATAAAGATCAGGGGCTAAGTTATGTTCAGGTGAAGGGTTACAACCCCGGTCCTTGTTTGGTTTAAGGGTTGTAACCTGGCCTCCGGAGAAGTTCTTTGTCCCCTCTTCGTTTATTGTCTTATTGTACCCCATGTCATGCTCGTTATGTTTTACCTAACCAACAAGATTTGGAGACGGAGTTCTATTCAGGTGAAGGGTTACAACCCCGGTCCTTGTTTGGTTTAAGGGTTGTGACCTGGCTACTTGAATGGTTCCCTCGTACTCTATTATGACTGTTGTTATTCTTTTATTATCAAGCTCTTTTGTAACTACTTTTAATATTTATTTCTGATATGCTGGTTTTAGTTATTAAGTGAAACCTCCTTTGTGGCACTTGCTCTTTCTGGGATCTGACCCAGCTGGTTTTGTATAGCCAGATTTCGGAGCAGCTCCAGAGGATCTACCGACTTTCCAGCCCGATGGTGACCACCCGGCGTAACCAGGACAACGAGTGGGTTTATTTTTGGCTCTCCCACTCTATTGTAAAAAAATTATTTTGAGGCGTTTTGCCGGCGAGCACCTGTTAGCTCGTATTGCATACCTTATTACTGCCTGCCTACGGGCTGTAACATGATTGACAGATCCTAGGGTTGATCATGTATGACTAAACTCTTGCTAGTTCTCACATTTAGTAACGACTAGCTTCATGATCAACTGAATATGTAATGTTTGGGACGCCTTAGTATTGTATATTTGGTGATCTTACATCTTGTAACTTTACTTGCTTGCTTGAGATTGAGACATTTAGGCTTGTTATTGACCATAGGGGACTGATGGATTGTAGTTAAACCCTCATATATCTAGACAACCGTGACCGTATAGTGAGGTGGATTCCATTTCATTATACGTAGCTGGCTATGTATGCCCCCGCTCTCCGGTATTCTGGTTCCGGGGCGTTACAATGGGTTTGGAATAATGGGAATACAAAACTTGCAGTGTGAATGTGGTGGTGATTAAAGGGAGAAGTAAACTCTTGATATAACATAGTTGTGCGAACATTTGGTTTGTTAAAAAAATTGATTTATAGGTTATATGTTTATACACAAGAAAAATAGTATCTTTATATATATGTTGTACGTATATATATAAATAATTTTAATTATATTTAAATGTTGTATGTTGGATGACCAGACTGAAGACAATCCTGACTGGACGCTCACTCTTAGCAGGATTCAGGCCCACCTTGCTCCTTCCTCTATGGTAGACGCAGGCATTGATCAGGCGGATGAGACACTTCCCTCGAGTGTCGATCCAGACGAGTTCCAGGGGGACCCCTCTTCTTTTATTTAGATGTCGGTCCTAGCATGGAACATTAGGGGGGGCGTTCCATTGGACGATGGAAGGAGATTGGAGGGGTACTGAGGAGAGAGTCGTGTGACATTGCTATCTTGCTGGAGACAAAGATCAGAGGGGCCGCTATGCTCTCGCGAAGAACTCCGGCAAACTGGGATCACATTCACAACTTAGATCTTTGTGGTATGGCAAGGATCTGGGTTAGGTGGAACAAAGGTAGCTGGGAGGGGGTGCAGATCCATAAATCAGAATAACTAATCGGCGTTACTCTAGCACGTTCCCAGCCCTTGTCAGATTTTACAAGGAGGAGGCCGTCAGATTTTACAGGAGGAGGCCGTCAGATTTTACACTGACCTATATCAGCAGACGGACTACTCTAGCACGTTCTCAGCCCTTGTCACGAAGAGACTGGTGTCCCGCCATGGGAATAGTCTGCTTCTGGCACCTGTGAGAATGGAGGAGGTGGAAGACATTGTGATGAAGGCTAACCCCAATAAAGCCCCCGGGCTTGATGGCTTTTCTTCAGGGTTCTTTAAGCGACACTGGGTTGTGCTTAAGACCCATGTCCTGGCGGCGGTTCAGGAGTTCTTTGTGGAGGACAGGCTTCTGAAGGAGATGAACCACACATTCTTGACGTTGGTTCCTAAGAAGGAGGGAACGACCTCACTTGCAGATTTTCAGCCCATTGCTTGCTGTAATTTTCTTTACAAGATTATCACCCATCTTATGTGCAGGCGTATGGAGGAGATTATACAGGGATTGGTGTCCCAGAATTAAGCTGCGTTCATCAAGGGCCGGTCGATAGCGGAGCACAGCTTGCTTGCTCATGAGATGGTGAGGGAGTTCAGCAAACCTGAAGGGATGGAGGCCTGTGTGAAGCTTGACCTTCGGAAAGCTTATGATACGGTCAACCGGGACTTCTTGTGTCGCTTGATGCCATGGGATTCGACGAGAGGTGGGTTGCGAGAGTGAGGGAGTGCATTTGCTCCCCTACTTTCTCAGTCCTTATCCAGGACACGCCGCATGGCTACTTCAGGAGCAACAGGGGGTTGAGGCAGGGTGACCCCCTCTCCCCGTACTTATTTACCTTGGTGATGGAGTACTTCACTTGCATGATGGATACGGCGGTACATAGCAAAAGGATCGTTCCCCTTTTCCGGTTGGTGAGTCCGGTCGTAGCCCATTTGATATATGCTGATGACTTATTGGTGCTCCTTCAGCCTTCCATACGGGGCATGAGAGCGCTCTCTGACATTATGGAGGAGTTCGGGCGACTTTCTGGGCTCCAGCTGAACCGGGAGAAAAGCAGAGTCTACTTCAGCTCCCGGTGTACACAGCAGGAGGACAGAGCCTTCGCCTTGGAAGTGGATAGAGGAGAGCTTCCAGTGAAATACCTAGGGGTGCCGCTGACGGTCAACTATGCCAGAGACCAGGATTGCCACAGCTTGGTGGACTTTGCTCAGAGGAGAGTGGAAGGCTGGCAAGCTGCAGGTCTATCATTTGGCGGTAGGATTGAGCTGGTGCGTTCGGTTATTGCAGGCATCACGATGTTCTGGTTCCAGTCTATCCAGATCCCACGGCTACTATCCGTAAAGTGGAAGCCATATGTGCTGACTTCATATGGAGGGGCGGGATGCATGCGATCTCCTGGGACCAACTCTGTCGGCCTCGGGAGGAAGGAGGTGTGGGGTTGCGACCTCTTCATGAGGTCAAGAAGGCAGCTTGTGTTAAGATGGCCTGGAGATTCATCAAGGGAGGATCGCTCTGGGCGAGTTGGATGGCGAACAGATACCTAAGGAGGACTAACTTCTGGGCCTGCAGGATAGACAACAATTACTCGGTTACGTTTAAGGCCATTCTGAGGTATTGACCGATGCTTCAGACCGCTATCTGCAGGACCATGAAGGATGGGACGACTACCGACCTCTGGCTAGACCCTTGGTTGGGTTCCAGATCCTTGCTCGAGCTTTTGGGAGGTCAGCTGGACAGAGAAGCGGGCAGGGGGCTCACTTGCAGTAGGATCATCAGAGATGGAGTCTGGAGACCAGAAGGATATCCATATACTGCCCAGCTTGCCGAAGAGATTAGACTTATTACTATTGACGCCAGCCAGCATGAGGATTCATGGAGCTGGGCAGGCCCAGGTACGGGGGTCGGATCAGGCCTTTTCTGCTTTCGTAGTTGCTACGATCTGGTTCGTACTCATCACGACCGGACTGAGGAGGCGGACTTCATCTGGGGCAAGGGAGTTGCACGTAAAATGCAACTATGTGCATACCGACTTCTTCGGGGTAGACTAATGACGAGGGACAGACTCCTCAGGTTTGGGATGCAGATACCGGATGCCAAATGTGTGCTATGTAACGGGAAGGATGAATCTATGGGACATCTATTCTTTGTATGCCCGATGACCTAGCACATTTGGACTGAGCAGTGTGCACAGCTGAGAGGAGTTGGGGTGGATCGAGACATCCGGAGCATTCTCAGTTGGATCCGAGACCACAGAGGCCGGGATCCGGGGTGGACCAGAAGAGCCAGAGTGCGTCTCGCTGCGTCCGTTTGGCACATCTGGAAGGAGCGGAACAGACGTATCTTTGAGGGCTTGACTAACCCCCCTATTGGAATTCTACATAACATAGAATTCGATGTATCAGTAATGGCCCCATAATGTTATTTTTTGGGGCATGGAAAGTTTTGATGTTGTACTGTAATACCTTTTCCGCTTTATGCGAGGAATAAATTCACCCTTGTTCCAATATATATATATATATATATATATATATATATATATATATATATATATATATATATATATATATATATTGTTCCAAAGATTATATATGTATGTATTTTTGCGAGTTAAATATCTAAGCCATTATTTTTGTGTATTATGATAATGTTCCTAGAATCCTTAAAAGGGTTTTTTTTTTGTCTATTATATATAAGGGAACAAAATTTCATAGCAAACCCTAATCAGTACTTTGTTCTTAGATACCGTGTGGTGATTATTGGTGGTTGTTTTGGTTTGGTAGATTTTTTGTGAACCATAACACAACTAGCATGGTAAACCTGATCGGACCCTGGTACGCAATCTCAGCAACATTGGACAAAACCTCAGGTAAGTATACCTTGCCTATTTGATTTACAATATTTACATGCATGTATTCCTTACCAGTCATTTATTTTGGATATACTGCTACATGATTCACCTGCTCTTATCTGTATTCTTACATGATTATACCTGCTGACACATAGACATGATACACGAATTCCTATTGCATGGCATATAGGTGACTCGTTTATGATCTCTGGATGTTTACTTGATGATGGATCTCCTGTGTACATGTTTTGACGGGACTTCTGGACTTATCATTTGTTAGAGTCAGACTGGACGTGTCGTGAATGCGACACGGACAGTATCATCAGGTGAGGGAACAGTTACAAGACGGAGGGGCTACTATTGGTATGTTGTTGACAGTAGGCGGTTCGGACGAACCCCACTACGAGATGATCTTATGTTCGGAGAGCACCATTCGTCGAACGTTGTTCTCAATTGCATTTCATGCAGACTAGATAGTCTACATAGTTGTAGTGTTAATGGATCACCTGATTATTTTCTTGTTTACCTGTTCCTGGATCAGATGTTTACTTCCTTCATATGTTATTTACTGTACTTCATTTCGGCATGTATACTACGTCCCTCTGAGGACCTGTTTACCTTACAGGTTATTACTGAGAGCTGCCATAGTATAATTGGGGTTACTTCTTCAGGATTTTCAGGTATCGTTAGTTGATACCTTCTTGTCATTCTTCTATAGTTATTTCCTCTCATAGTTTATAGTATTGTAGATAGTGTTGTGGATGCTATATTGGATACTTAGATTTTTATCCCATCTGGACAGCTTATACGTATTCAAATCGGACTAGAGTCCGGTTGAATGCGTATGGTCCCGTATATTTTGGGACTGGAACGTGACATGGTTTTTGTGGTGGCCCATACAGGTCGAGTCTTCGCAAAGTGCTACTGCAAACCTGTGACTAATTAAGGAATAGATTTGATGATATATCCACAACTAGGATTGTAGGCTTCTCTAAGACTTTCAGCACGATTGTTTTCGTGTTATCTTTTTTCTCGACATGATTGTTTTTGTGTTCTTTCCTTCCTATAATTCGACTGAATCTTTCTCAGTTGATTTCTTGATTGATCCTTCTCGTTTATTTTGCTAAAGTTGTTGAAAATGTCTCATGGATTAGTTAAGGGTAAGTTCGAGAAACTATATTTTATCCTTGTATTACGTAATCATAAGTTTTTGCAGCCAGACTGGCGGGGCAGAACTTCAGATAACGACATCATGGTTACATATGTTTGTCGGATTCTACTTGAACCACATCCTATGCATTTTGATCGACCTCTTCTCCTGTATTTCACAAAAAGTTAATTTGGAAACGTTTCATGGATTTGGCCAACATAAGCTCAAGAACCTATATTATCTGGCCTGGCAACTGTGCACTGCAGCCATCCGTCACATTATGGAATAAAGATGTTATATGCAGCCAGATGCACACTAGTATGGCAGTAACTTCACATGACATAATCACGAAGGTATATAGTTTTCGAGTTTTACCTAGACTACATCCTATGCATCTCGCTTGGATTTATACCGTTCTTGGAAAAAAAATTGACTATCTTCCTACCTTGCTTGACCTTAACCATGATTGATATTTCTATGGATTACTCGACCCAGCCTTAGGTCTTGTTACCCATCTATTAATAAATAGCTAAATTTGATAAACCTCGTAGTTATATCAAAGTATAACTAGAAAATATGTTGGCATGAGTGTAATGTTTGGGTAGACAAGAGCGGGCAAATTTCCTTAAGAGGTTAATCTGGTTAAGCTCCTAAGCCCCATGTACGAGTGGTTGGCTACATTAGACTTAAGAGTCTATTAAGAGTGATTGCAAGAAGCGAACTAAAGAATTTTATTGCTGATAATATAGAATTGAGGGCATTATGCCTATGATAGAATAATAAGGCAATGATCGTCTTAGCCGCGGAGAGAGAATTGGAATAATACATTTGCGATCTTGAGGAATGAACAACGAGTAAGGTTTTGTTGACTAGATTGACTAGGCCCTATGGATAGATTGTTGTACGACTTGATGTATGAATAACTAAGAGTGTAGTTTTTGGATCTAGAATTGGTATGCTTGACAGTTGAGTTGACAGTGATAAATACAAATAGAGTGCCTCAAGAATTTTATATTTAATGAGATGGATTAATAAACTGGTATCTATGTTAGAGTAATGGGTTACTGGCCATTACATATAATGAAGGGGGGCTAATATTCAAAGATGTTACAATTCTTAGATTAGATATAGTAGACTGCCTATGTTGGATGACAAATACTATCAAGGTGGACCATATGTAGTCAGCTGAGGAGTATACTAGAGATGAACTAAACTTGGGACCCTCGGGCTTAGGGTAAGGAAATGCAATTGTCGCCAATAGACTCTATTAAACCATCCGACATAAGGTAAACAGCGTCAAGCCAGAGCATCTGAATCCACAGATGGGACATTTTTTTTCTACGTCAGGTGGTGTGTGAGTGTGCAGTTATGCTTCATATGCTTGAGTTGAGGTTACTCAAGGACTTATTGATCTTGAGAATATTAAATAAAGGACTTCATTTAAGAGGAATTGGTAAATTCATAGATAACCTTCAATGATTTATGGTTGTTGTGGGATCTATACTTAGAGGTCAAAAAAATGCTAGGCCATGATTGGAGAGACAAGTTAAACCTAATTTTAGGTTAAATCCTTCACAGGTATGCGAGCTTGTAGAAATGATGATCAAGGAAAGACAACATGGTCGCGTGATTTAAAATGTGAAATTGGAAATTAGAGAAAAATAGTATTGAGTGATAATGAAATAGCTGTTAACCCTAAGTGCTTATGAAATTTTTGAGACTTAATGTAATTAAATTGATGGCCAAGTACCGAGATTACACACATTCGAGGCTTAGGATATGGCTTGGGACTACATGTTGACTCTTTGAGCATCGTTAAGAGGTTAAATGACAAAGCTACAAAGGTTGGAAGTTAGGATAAAATGTATCCACTAACAATCACGAAAGCAATATTTTGAGAATTAGAAGTCCGTAAAACTCCAAGGAATTAGTGTTTTATAAAATAGAAATATTTGTTGTGATAAGGAATTTTGAAGAAAAAAAGGGGGGGGGGGGGGGAATCAAATTTTAGTTGTTTTCAATTTCGAGGACGAAATTATTTCAAGGTGGGTAGGATGTAAGACCCCTCCAAATTATTTTTATATTTTTTTTATTATTTGTTTAACCTAATTTAGCAACTTAAATTTTATAAATGTTTTCTAAATAGATCATTATTAATGAATGATTTCTTACCTATTTAATGCTTGTATAATAATTTGTGGTATTTATATTTTATAGTTGACTAACATTTGTTTCCACCTCAAATGTCTTGTTCCCAGTTAACTAATTAACCCTAAGCCCAAATTCCATTTTTATTTATTTTTCGTACTAATTTCTTTCCTATTATATAAGCTAAGCCTAAGCCAATTCTTAAGATCCTTTTAATTCCTTAAACATTTTTTTTCTTCTATAACCTATCAGCCATTCTTTTGTTGGGAAGGAATCCACTTAGCCGAGCAAGTCCAAATTCTAAACCATTTCTAAAATCTAGCCAAGCCCACAATATATGTTCTTTCCTTCCCTACGTATATATAGTAGTAAAGGATAGAAACCCTAGCGTTTCCCTTGTTGTTCCATTAAAGAGGAACAACCGCTTCCCTCATCACCATGCCCTCACCTCCCTCTATGTCTACTCTCGACCATCTTCATCGAGCGTTTTACATCCCGATCAACAGTCTCCTTTAGACCAAAGCAAACAGCGAAGTCCTAAACTCGACCTCGCCTCCACCACATGCCACCAACTTGAGCCCTCCACTAGGCTCCGCCTATCACCGCGCCATTTTTGCCCAGGTCGCCAACCACTCGCCGCCCGACGAGTCGTTGCTTCAAGCCGACGTAAGCACTACGGCTTCCAGCGATCGATCTGGTCATAGCAGCTCCTCCCATGCGTCCCGACGAAGCCTCGCCGTCGGGGTGCAGCCAACGGTAGCGCACGCTCGGCCAACCTATGCTCCACCACAACAAATCGATCACTCCGCCGTTTCGTCCATCACCGGCTTCACCTCGTCCTTCCCCGACGATGCAACCCCGACGCGGCCCCTTCTTCCCGGAGAGCCCGCACAGTCTAGACCCTGCAGGAATATCCAAACCTGGCCTTCGTGCGTCACTGGCACTGATGGCTCGCTAGCGTGAGAGGGAGCTTCCTCTTCCCTGCTCAAGAGTAGTAGTCCGCATTGTAGGCGACAACAAGCGTGCCGAGGCCATCCTTGCTTATGCATGGTTCGAGCGCAGAAGATGCGGCAACTCGACGATCTGTGGAGCCAAACATTCCTGAATCACTTTTCCTTCTGGTATTGAAATCCATCTCCATATTTCCTTCATGCCTATCTTTGAACATGTATATGTGTCCTTTCCTTCCTACACTAGTGTTAGATTTAACTCATAGAAGGGGGTAGGGGGTGCTATGTTGTCTAGCAAGTGTGTGTGAGGTGGTTCAGCAACTGGACATGGTGACATTTTAAATCCCAAATAGAGAACTACGGGTTCATGTGCTCTAGAATTTTTATGAAGTTCACTAGTGTAGAGAGTCACCATGTGTGGCCGAGTGTTAGTAAAGGGAATGCATGCAAAGTGTATTATATAATGGTTGGGTGCATGGGGACTTTGGAAGAGTATGGAAGAAGCATAGTGTATATAAGACAGTAGGAAATGACTTAACTAATTATAATTAAGCTGATATTCAGGAAACTATATGTGGGAAATAAAATAAAAATAAGTTTGTGTTGTGCAAACGGCGCGTGCTTGGAGAGTAAGGAAAATATGTGAATATTTGTGAATGCAAACTAAGTGACTGATTGCCAGGATCCGAAACTGTATGTAGAGAGGAAGAATATCTTACTGGCCGTATGGTTTAACACTGGTAAGTAGGGACATAGGTATTTAGCTATGGTGTTGTTTGTTGTTGAGTTGTGTTTGAGTTGAGGAAGTTTCGGATGTAAAACCTAGCTATATGTGTGTGCTTGATAGAGAGACTTTTTGTTATTGTTGAGTTCATATGTAGGTGCGTTCCTTAGATAACATAGAAGTAGTGCTTGTAGGTTACTTGGAAGTGGCTTGTAGGTTACTTGGAAGAAGGGTGAAGGCATATATGTATATATATGTGTAGATTGTTGTGCTGATGGCATAGGAAGAGAGAAACCATAGTTATGGTTCATTAATTTAAATATAATAAGGAGAGGAGTAGGCCATAGAATATATATACATGGGCTAAAATGTGGAGTTGAAGGCATAACATTATAATTTACACTGGTGAATGGTTAATGAGCAATGAAGCAGGAGAATAAAATGGTGTGTATGTTGTGTGTCATCGAGGAGAGAACGAATTATATTTTGAGTATGTGGATCAATATGACTTGAAATGTTACAAGTTGTGTTAGGAAATTAGGTGAATGTTGAGTGGGGATTTTACACGTGCATGGGTTTGGAATAATGGGAATACAAAACTTGCAGTGTGAATGTGGTGGTGATTAAGGGAAGAAGTAACCGCTTGATATAACACAATTGCACAAACATTTGGTTTGTTAAAAAAATGATTTATAGGTTATATGTTTATACACAAGAAAAATAGTATCTTTATATTTATGTTGTACGTATATGTATAAATAATTTTAATTATATTTAAATGTTGTATGTATATATTGTACAAGCAACTTTATGTATAAAAGTTATATTATAATTTGAATATCAGAGTATTATCTATAAGTTTCGGCTACGTATATGTAAATATATTCCTATAATTAATATATATATATATATATATATATATATATATATATATATATATAATCGATGGAAAAAGAATCTGGAGCGGCGGGCGATCGTGGCTCCCACCTATGGTTCCCTCGCGGGTTACCCCCACGGCCGCCGGACCCCTTGGCCGGCGGCGGACGAGCATCGGCTTCGACGTGCGGCCCCCCTCCCGGCGCTGGGGGGGCGGGTGCCAGTGACGGGGGGTCGGGCGGACCCCCCAGTGCGCGCGCGAGTGGCGGCCTCCCCCAAGGCAGCCGGGGGGGGGGGGGGGGGGGGGGGGGGGGGGAGCACAGAAGGGGGGTCGGTGGGACCCCCCTGTGGTGGTGATGTCCATACCAGGCGGCCGGGGGAGGGGTCGGGACCTACGGGGACGGGGTTGGGTGTTCCACACACCGGTACTCCCTTGGACCCGAACTTCGAATTCGGAGCGGGGTCTGGATCTCTGGGGAGTCAAACAGAGGGAGGTGGATGGACGACGGTTACGTGCCGTCGGGTGGTGAAGTCCGTGGGGAAGACGGGAGGCGGACAGGGTCAGGTTCGGGATCGCCGTCCCGAAAATCGTCTGAACGGGTCTGGGTCTCGACCTAGCCGTGGTCCGGTGATGTCTGCTGGGCGCTCGATGGGTTGGCGGCCTAAGGCAACCGCGGCGGCTAAGGGGAAGAGTAAGGTAGTGGATCTGGATATTCAGGGACCTGGAACTTCCCGTCCGGTGATTGCCCCAAGTCCGATTGGGACGTCCCCACGACCTGCTGGACGGTCTTGGGCCGAGATCTGCAAACCGGTGGAGCCAAAATCCCCCTCATCGATGGAATACGTCCCGCCGCTCAAGGTAGGAAGGGGTTTCCGGGCTGTGTTCCCTGCGGAGGAGATCCAGCAGGTGACAGCTTACTGGGAGAACACCCTCGTCCTGTATGTCTTGGGCAACAAGCCTTTCTACGGGCAGATCTGGGGCTATGCAGCGCGAGTCTGGAAGCCTAAGGGGAGTATGGAGTTCTATGCTCGTGAGAATGGCTTCTATTATGTGAAGTTCGGACTGGCGGAGGATGTCGCTAGGATCCTCCAAGGCGGTCCCTGGACGTTCGATGGCCGACTGATCATTCTCAAGGAGTGGACTCCAGAGCTGCGGTGCGAGAGGAAAGTTTTGAATGCCATCCCTGTATGGATCCGATTCCCCGAGTTCCCGGTTGGGTTTTGGAGCATCCCTCTGTTGATGCGACTTGCTAGTCTGGTGGGCATCCCGATCAAGGCAGATGAAACTACTACCTTTTGGACGCGGTTGATGTACGCGAGGGTCTTTGTGGAGATTCGGGCAGGGGGGAGCTCCCGAAGATGGAGTATGAGCTCCCTTCTGGGGAGGTGCTTACCCAGAAGGTGGAGTATGAGTGGGTTCCGCCCACTTGTTCACGGTGTTCCTGTTTTGGCCATCTGGCCAGTGCTTGCTTAGAGGCTGGCCCTCCGGCGGAGTCTTGTATTCCTCCTCGTGAGGTCCCCGAAGCCCCATGTGATATGGATTTCAGAGATGATAGCGGAGTGGTGGCCGTGGAGGGGGAAGATATTATTCAGGGGAGCGATGCTGATTTGAGCCTCGTTGTTTCTACCCACATTGCCCCAACGGGTGGGGTGGTATCCACTGGCCAGGGGCCGAGTAGTATCGTTACCAGAAGCATGGCTGTGACAGAGACTGAGGCACGAGGGGAGGGCGGTTCGTCTGGAGGGCAGGTTTACTGTAGAAAGAGACGTGCGGTCGGCCTGCTGCGGGATGGCCCCTCCATGATGGAGGGACGTACCACAGACAGAGAGGAGGCGGTGTGTGTTGACAACCCTGCCTGGGCTTTGGTGTTATCTCAGGTAGTTCCCCCACAGACGGTTCCGACTGGGATGGATGAGGATCCTTTAGCGACGGAAGCGGCACCTTCCCCAGGTGCCGTTCCGGGAGTTTCTCAGGGGGCCCCACCTCTCATTAATTAATGGCCATCATCGCCTGGAATGTGAGGGGGGCGTGTTCGCTAGGGAGGTGGAGAGAGATCTGTGGGGTGCTCCACAGAGAAAGATGTGACATTTCTGTTATCTTAGAGTCCAAAATTAAAGGGGAGAAGACTCTGACTCGACGGACCCCTTCTTATTAGGCCCAACTGCACAACCTGGAACTTTGTGACATGGCTAGGATTTGGGTTCGCTGGAACCTGAAGAGTTGGGATGGTGACTTGCTCCTGCTGACGGAGCAGCTGATTGTGATCTCCTTCGTGAACAAGGGTGGCTTCCGGTTCTTGCTGGGGGCTGTCTACGGCCACAATGACAGAAGGCGTCGGAAGTCTCTATGGAGTGACATCTCCCGTATTTCTTCTGTTGCTGACTCGTCGTGTCTTCCTCTTCTCTTGATCGGGGACTTCAATGCTCTTTTGCACCAAGGAGAAAAGCTGGGTGGCCGTCATGTCCCAGATTCTATTCTATATGATTTCCAGAGATGCCTCCTGCTTGCGGGACTTCGGAGATTGTCCCGCTCAGGCTGCATCTGGACTTGGCACAACAAAGCAACTCATAATAGGGTTGCTTGTCAGCTTGATCGTGCTTTGGGTAATGGGGAGTGGTTCCGTCACTTCCCCACCACTCCAGCTGAGGGTTTAGCTGCTGGGACGAGCGATCATTCACCCATCAGGGTTGGCTTTTCTGCTAGGCCTATTGGGAAGTCCCGTCCGTTCAGGTACAACAACAGTTGGTATCTCTCGGAGGGCTACCTTGAGGCTGTCGCAGAGGGGCTCACTAGTGGTCAGGAGGGGACGGCCCAATTCCGTTTTGTTCGTCGCCTCAAGGCCACGAAGAGAGCCCTTAGGAGTTGGGTGACGGGGCTGTCCAAGACCACCTTAGAATACAAGGAGGTGGAGTTGCGGACCTTACAGCAGGATATGCAGGCGGACATGCTGAATGGGGACCTGGCGGCAAGAGAGAAGGAACTGATCGGAGAAGTCAACATCCTGAGGCTGCAGAAGGAGATTAGCTCGGCCCAGCGAGCCAAATGCTCCTGGCTGAAGGATGGCGACCGGTGCTCCAAGTTCTTCTATGATGTTATCCGGGCAAGACAGAATAGGAATCATATCTCTCAGCTACTTGCTGCGAATGGCACTCTGGTGGGGACGCCGGCTGAGATCCAGGGCGAGGCTGTCAGGTACTACTCTGAGTTATATTTCCAGACCAACTACCTTTCTATGTTCCCAGAGGTTGTGACGAAGAGATTGGTGACTCCATATGGAAATAGCCTTCTGTTAGAACCTGTTACTTTGGAGGAGGTGGAGTCTATTGTCAAGGGGGCGGACCCCAACAAGGCTCCTGGTCCGAATGGCTTCAGCAGTGGTTTCTTCAAACGCCATTGGAACATTCTAAAGCATCAGGTAGTGGAGGTGGTACAGGAATTCTTCACCAAAGGGAAGCTCTTGAAGGAGCTGAATCACACTTTCCTGACCTTGGTGCCAAAGAAGGAGGGAGCGACTGCACTGGCGGATTTCCGTCCTATTGCGTGTTGTAATTATATTTATAAGATAATTACGCACCTTATGTGCCAGCGGATGGAGGGGATCATGCAGGACTTGGTTTCTCCGAATCAGGTTGCATTCATCAAGGGGAGGTCGATCGCTGATCACAGCCTCCTGGCTCATGAGATGGTGAGAGGTTTTAGCAAACCCGGAGGGGAGAAGGCTTGTGTTAAGCTGGATTTGCGGAAGGCGTATGACATGGTCAATCGGGACTTCCTCTGTCATCTGATGTCTGCCATGGGTTTCGCGGAGCACTGGGTCGCGTTGATTCGAGAGTGCATTACATCCCCTACTTTTTCCGTTCTCATCCAGGGGGTTCCGTATGGGTACTTCCAGAGCAACCGTGGGCTTCGGCAAGGCTGTCCCCTTACCTGTTCACGCTTGTTATGGAATACTTTACTTGCTTGATGGATATGGCAGTGCACCGTGGGCGGTTGGTCCCTCTGTTCCGGAGGATGGTACCTCCAGTTACTCATCTTATATACGCGGATGATCTGTTTGTTTTCATCCAGCCTTCGACGGAGGGGTTGCTGACGCTTGCGTCTATCATGGACGATTTGAGGTCCGTCTCGGGTCTCCAGATGAACAGGGACAAGAGTAGGGTCTACTTCAGCTCCCTGTGTACCCGGAAGGAGGAGCGGGCTGATGTGTTGGGTGTCGCGAGGAGTGATCTCCTGGTGCGCTACTTAGGAGTGCCTCTCACTGTCAACTATGCGCGGGATCAAGACTGTCATAGCCTGGTAGAGTATGTCCAGAGGAGAGTTGAAGGGTGGCAAGCAGCAGGTCTGTCATTTGGTGGTCGCATTGAGCTGGTCAGATCGGTGATTTCGGCTGTGACCCATTTTTGGCTGCAGTGCATCCTCCTACCTGTGGCCACTATCCGACGGGTAGAGTGGCTATGTGCTGATTTCATATGGAGGGATGGTATGCATGCGATCTCCTGGGACCAGCTCTATCGTCCCAGGAAGGAGGGAGGAGTGGGCCTTAGACCATTGTTGGAGGTTAGAGAGGCTTCTGCGCTTAAGCTGGCCTGGAGATTCATCAGTGGGGGATCTCTCTGGGCGGACTGGATGCACAGCAGATACGTGAAGCAGGGCAATTTTTGGACGTGTCCTACTGACAACAACCATTCGATCACGTTCAAGACTGTCTTGCGACACAGAAGGGTGCTCAAGTCTGCCATTCGGAGGGTCATGAAGGACGGGTCGGGTACGGACCTCTGGCGGGATCCTTGGATAGATCGGCGTTCGTTGTTGGACATCAGAGGAGCCCCAACTCATCAGGAGGACAGGCGTGGTCTGACGTGCAGTCGCATCATTCGTTATGGGGAGTGGAGGCCGGACTCCTATCGGTTCACTGAGAAGCTGGGTGAGAGCATTTTGTCTACTGTCATTGATCCGTCTCTGCCTACGGATCGGTGGATTTGGGAGCCGACTGGAGCCTCTACAGGGACTGGGGAGTTCCAATTTCGTAGCTGCTACAACCTCGTCCGACGTGCCTTCCCGCTGAGTCCAGATTACGGGTTCGTGTGGTTCAAGGGTCAGGCCAGGAAGATGCAATTGTGTGTTTACAAACTGCTACTGGACCGCCTTTTGACTAGAGATCGGCTGAGTTCGTTTGGAGTGCCGGTTCCGGATCCCAAGTGTGTGCTTTGCGATTTGGAGCCTGAATCTATAAAGCACATCTTCTTCGAGTGCACTATGGCATAGCAGATTTGGGCGGAGCAGTGTCGTGTTTTGGGAGTGTGCTCCTCCGGGAAATGTATTGGAGACATCATATCGGTGATCCGAGATAGCAGGGGTAGGGGGCAGGACTGGTTCCGTACAGCCAGAGTTCGTCTAGATGCTTCGGTTTGGCATGTATGGCGGGAGCGAAACCGTCGGATCTTCGAGGGGCTGGTCACCCCCCCCCCCCCCCCAATTGGCATTCTTCATAACATCGAATTTGATGTAAATGCTATGGAGAATTGTTGAGCGACGAGTGGGAGTCCCACTCTGGTTGTATGTTGTATGATTATGGCTTTTCATTTGGAATAAAATTCACCTTTTTCCATATATATATATATATATATATATATATATATATATATATATATATAGGAATAAGGTAATTGTATTGATAAAATGCTTGTTACATCTAGGCCCCTTTATGTGGGGGTCCAATTTGAGATCAACCATTTTACATCAAACTCAATGTTATGGAAAACTCCAGTTAGAGTTGTACTAAGCCCGACAAAGATCCTATTGTTTCTTTCCTTCCAGATATGTCATACTACAGAAGTCAGTCGGGAACATGCCTCCTTGAACCATAACAATCCTCTATGTCGAGTCCCTGCGATGTTTCTCATGATCTCAGAGAGTTGTATAGAGCCCCTAGTCTTCAACTTCAGCACCCTTCTCTGCACCTGCCAAACTTTTCCGGAGTAGGGACACTCGAAGAACAAATGCATCATAAACTCTGGCATTTGGCCACATAACACACAACTGAGGTCAGGAGTAAGCACTCTGAATCAATGCAGGCGGTCCCTGGTTAGTAGTTTACCCATCAGAAGCTCGTACATGCAATATTGAAACTTCCTCGCAATCCCTTTCTGCCAAACAATATCTGTATACTCCCACGTAGCAAAATGCTCCCGCGTCTGATCATAAACGAGCTGGAACATAATGTCACCCGTATAGCTGTCATCCTACCTCCAGCCATCTCGGTCAACCTCCCCAACAATCGGAATGCGACGAATACGATTAGCTAGATTAGCCGGTATACGTAAATCTGCCAACTGCCACACACCCGACCTGATGATGCGGCTCACATGGCCCCGTCAAAGAAGAGGAGCCTTTCCCTAGGTATTCAGCCAGTCAGGAATGCTCTGGTAGTCAACCCAAGGATCTCCCCACAGGCTAGTCTCCTTTCCATCAGCTATAACACGAGTGATACACTGTCTCAAGCCTCCCCGTTGACGAAGAATGGTCTTTAGGACAACCGATTCATTGTTACTACATCGATACTCCCAGAACGTCTCTTGGCGTAGGTATCGATTTCTCATCCAGGTCGCCCACAAGGTGTCTCCCTGGATGAACTTCCAAGCAAGCCGAAGACTGGCAACCTTCCAAAGCATCATGAGGGGTCTGAGCCCCACTCCCCCTTCCTCCCTGGGACGACAGAGGGTCTCCCAAGATATCGCATGTATGCCACCCCGCCAGATGAAGTTGGCACATATCCTCTCAATGTTCTGAATGGTGGCGGTTGGTAGAAGGACATATTGCAGCCAAAAATTATTATATCTGTAATCACAGAGCAGAACAATTTAATTATGCCTCCAAAAGAGAGACTTTGCGCCTGCCACCCTTCAACTCGCCTCTGAGTATATTCTACCAAGCTTTAGCACTCCTGGTTGGAAGAATAATTGCAGTAAAGAGGAACACCAAAATATTTAACCAGAAGAGTACCCTGGCTAATCCCCAATATAGCAGCATTTTCCTCCTTAGCCTGGCACAATCGGTTGAAATACACCTTACACTTCTCCTTATTGAGGCTCAAACCCGATAGTCGCTCAAAGGAGGTCATAATATCTAAGATCACCCTCAAACCAGACCTAGATAGTTTCAGGAACAAGAGCAAACCGTCAGCATATATCAAATGAGTAATGTGAGGAGTCACCTATTTAAACAGAGGCAAGATTTCCCGATGGTGACTCGCAGCATCCATAAGGCATGTAAGATACTCCATAACAATGGCGAATAGATAAGGAGACAGGGGATCTCCCTGTCGGAGCTCCCGATTGCTACCAAAGAACTCATATGGTTGCCCCCGAATAAGGACCGAGAAAGTACCAGTGGTAATGTACTCCCGAATCCGATCCACCCAGGTAGGACTGAACCCCATATCCAAGAGAATCTGGCAGACGAATCCTCTGTTGACCAAATCATATGCCTTCCGAAGATCCAATATAATACAAGCCTTCTCTCCTCCCGCCTTATTGAAGCCTCGCTACCATCTCATGCGCTATTAGACAATAATCTGCAATACTCCTCCCCCGAATAAAGGCAGCCTGGTTCGGAGAAATCGGACCCGGCAAAATATCCTTGACCCGGTTGCACATGAGAAGCGTGATAAACTTGTATATGAAATTGCAGCACGTGATAGGCCAACAGTCAGCAAGATTCGTCGCGCCCTCCTTCTTCGGCACCAAAGTCAGGAAAGTATGATTAACCTCCCGCAAGAGCCTGTCGTGAGCAAAGAAGTCTTGAATCACATCCACCACCTGAGTCTTCAGATCATCCCAATGGATTTTAAAGAACTTGCTACTAAACCCATCCGGTCCAGGGGCTTTGTTAGGATCCGCATCCTTAACGATGCCCTCCACTTCCTTCTCCGTCACAAGGGCCAGGAGAATCTCATTAGCTTTCGCAGTGACCAGCTTCTTACATATTAAACCAGGGAACACATTAGTATAATCTGATTGATTGTAGAGATTAGAATAGAACCTGACTGCCTCATCTTGTATAGCTTGTTGTGTTCGCAGTTCCGAGCCATCTTTAACAATAAGACGGTGGATAGAATTACGGTGCTGCCGCGTGCAGACCACATCATAAAAGAACTTGGTGTACATGTCTCCATCCTTCAGCCAATCACATTTAGCCCGTTGGGCAAGTTGGATCTCCTCCTGAAGACATAGGGATCCCACCTCCCGAACTAGCAACCGCTCACGCCTAGCAATATCTTCATTAAGAATGTCCGACTGAAGGGCATGTTGAATCTCCTGAAGTTCCTTCTCTTTCTGTACCAGGGAAGGGGAAGGGGTAGATTTGTTCCAAACTTCAGCTCTTCTTTCACTCTCTTCAGGGTCTGGACAAGCTTGTACTGCTTGTTCCCATAGGTCTAACTAGCAAGCCCACGAGCTACCGCCTCCCGATATCCATCAACAAGAGACCACTTGTTGTATCTGAAAGGACGGGCATTGTTCTGTTCAGTCTGAAGAAGGTTGTACGGATGGGACAATGATCACTCGTACCTGCCTCCAGACCCTCGGCGACCACCGTCGGAAACGAGGCCAGCCACCTACTATTCCCCACAACCCTGTCCAGTTGACAAGTCACTCGCCTTCTCGGAGCCTTGTTATTCCAGGTCCAAATATAGCCAGATCGAGTAAGAGGCTGCAACCCCAATCTCAGCAAACAGTTCTGAAAATCCTGAAGAATAGGATCCGGTATCCGGCGGCCGCCTACTTTCTCGTTGTTGTATAAAAGAGCATTAAAGTCTCCCATGCACAATAGGGGAAGGTTGAGATTAGACTCGACAGTTACTCAGAGAAATAAGATCCTCCTAGAGCTTTTCTCTTTCCCGACGATCATTGTGCCCATACACCGCACCAAGAACGAACTTGAGCCCTCCCTTATTATGGAAAATGATGGATATCAATTGGTCAGAAATAGAAATCACCTTACCATCCCACACCGTGCCATCCCACCTGATCCAGATCCTCGCCATACTACCCAATTGGAGGTTATGAGCATGCCTCCAATGGGGAGGAGTACGGCGATCCAGAATTCCAAACACCCGAATCTTCGTCTCTAGCAGCACAGTGATAGAACACTTCTCCCTAGCAAACATGTCTCTAATCTCCTTCCATCGGGCCATAGAGCAAGTCTCACGCACATTCCAGGCAATTATTGACATTGGGAATAGGTGGGGTCCCCTGTGATATCACTGCGCATACCATCCGGGAGAGATGGTACCGCCTCCTGCCTTAAGATGTCCTCCTCCATATTGCCCAAGTCCTCCCCTTCTCCTCCTTGACTGTGCGGATGGTGTTCAAGACTTCCTGTAAGGAGGAGCCTATTCCACTCCTGGTTGTCGACACACAAGGTCTCTCTGTTCTCATAATCAGTAAACTCACGTTGTACAGTATCCGCCCGAGTAGCCGGGGCCCGTCTTATCCTACTATATGCAATGTCATAGATTTCGCTAGGCGGAATCGGTGCGCCGAGGGCCCGACTAGCGCCTAGGCCGCCTAGACGGCCGATTTGTTTTTTTTTTTTTAATTTTTATTTTTCACATGTATATATGTATAAATACTATATAGGTAACATGTTGACACAAAAGCTTGTTAGCTCTTATGGCTAACAGAGCTCTACATAAGTTTGTAATTTAGGGGGGGTTAGGTTCGAATCCCTGGTTGTGGTTTGATTTTTTTTTTACATAAAATAAAAGGGGAGGAGAGAGTCTTTTGACTCTTCTTTCCCCTCTCCTCCCCTCCCCTTCCGTTCCCTCCCCTCTCCTCCCTTCTCCTCATCCCCTCCCTTCCCCTCTCCTCTCCTCCCCTCACCGGAGACAGCAGTGATCGGCGGCGGCGGCGACGATGACGACGGCTGCGACGACGACGACGGCGGCGTCCAGGTAAGTACAGTTTAGTTTTTGTTTTTTTTAAATGATCATTTCAGAGTTTTTTTTGAAAAATTTTCAAAAAAATTCGGCCGATTTGCTCGCCTACGTACCGCCTAGGGGGTTTTCGGTGCGGCCAGCGGCCGCCTAGCGCCTAGGCGCCGCCTAGGCCGACTTTTAGAACACTGACTATATGTGAGATATGACTGCCCATCAGCATTACCACTCTTGGGATCCTTCCCAGCCGCAGATGCCTTTTTCCGACTAACCCCTCCGCTTCCTCCCGCCGTACTGCGAAAAACAATAGAACTAGCAACTGTAGGATGAGAGACGGTAAGCGTTAAACCTTTGCCTTTAGCCTTCCAAGTTTGTGGTTGCTTACTAGGTATCTGTTGGCGGACTGTCGTAGCTTGGCTGGGCACCAATTGCCAATCACATAAAATCCCTGTAGTGTCACCCTCATCCATTTCCTGAGCATCAGCCTGGCCTACTGCATGCCCCACCTCTACCGCACCCATCTCCACTCCTATCGGGCTCGCCGAAGCACCTTCGTCCGCCCGAGTTCCCGCTCCCTGGGGACACTTGTATCTCGTGTGTCCGAAACAGCTACACAACTTGTAAACCGGAGGAACCCACTCGTAGTCTACTCGTTGTACATATACGTCTCCCGAGGGAACCTCATACTCCAACTGAAAGGGGAGCACATTATTTGCCTCAATCTCCACAAAAATACGGGCACACATAAGCCTCTCTCTCCTCAGCATAGCCTCATCAGCTTTAATCGACTTACCAATAAGGCTGGCCAGCTTCATTAGCATAGACAAACTCCAATAGTTAGGCGATAACCCCAAGAAGCGGACCCATATAGGAACAGTATGAAGTACTTCCCGCTCACACACCGATTCAAGCGTCCAATCCTTCAAAATGATCAAGCGTCCGTCAAAAGTCCAGGGGCCACCTTACAGAATGCGTTTAACGTCCTCCTGGAGCCCAAATTTCACAAAATAGAACCCGTCTTCTCGGGCGTACAACTCCATCGTGCCCTTTGGCCTCCACACACGGTGAGCAAACGTCCGAATTTGACTATAGAAAGATTTATCGCGAAGAACATAAAGAATAAGAGTATTGAGCTAATACTCCGAAGTCTCCGCAAGTTCCTCCTCGGTGAAAGACACCCGAAACCCACCTTCTACCATTTTGGGAGCTATGTAATACATCGTCCCGTCTCCTTGGTAGCCTCCAGACCGACATGTATTAGCATAAGTTTTACCGCCGCCAAATCCCGTACTCTGGGTTCCCCCGGGATTGGGTCGCACCGGGGGCGTAGCAAGTCCTCCACTTCTGGGCACGAACCCAACTGGATGTCGAGTGCCAATCGTATTGCGTCTATCCGCCCATGTCCTATTCGATCGCCGTGCAGACCCCACACCCGCCAATGGAGGACGTTGGGCACCACCCAGAGGCGTCAATGTCCCTCGAGACGGCAGTTCCAAGCCCACCGTCCTAGGGAACCGATCCACCCAATGTCGGCGACTGACCGTGGTCCATCCCCCTCCCTCTAAACGGCCAACACCCGCTTCAGCCGTCCCGGCTCGAGCACCTCCTCCCTTGGCCGTCGTCGGTCCCATCCCCCTTCCGGGCAACCTCACCTGAGCACCCACTGCTGCGCCCATCGCACCAGAGCCCCGCACGGCGGGGCGACACGCCAGCGAGCGGCCAGAAGCCGCCGTCGCAGGTCCCGTTGTCCCTCCCCCCCCCCCCCCGCGCCAAGCCCGGGTCCATATTAGGTCTCCATCCTGGCAGCCACCGAACTCCCCGCCACCTTCGTGGTCCCCAGCAAGACCAGCAGCGTGACCGCCGGTACCCGGAGAGCCGCCGACGTCGTAAGGGCCGTCGGCGCCTTGGAGACTGCCATCGCCGTGGGGGCGGCTGCCGTCCAAGCGAAGCGATTTTCTCCCATTCTAATTTGTATATATATATATATATATATGAAATAGGTAATTATATGAAATAGGTAATTATATTTCAAATGGGAAAGAAATAGCACGCTATACAATCACTCAGCCGAGGTGACTCACCTCATCTCGTTTACATCTTGATCAATATTATGAGAAATGCCACTTGGATATGTGACTAAAGTCTCAAATACCCTCCTATTCCACTCTCTCCATACGTGCCAAACAGTGGCAGCTAGTCTAATTCTTGCCTCTCTGAACCACAGCGCTCCTCTGCCTCTTTGTTGTAGTATTCCGTCTATAACAAATCGTATAGGACCCAAGCCAGCGTAGACTCCTTGTATTTTGTTAACTTCTTCCTGCCAAATAGCTGCCACAACCATATATATATATATATATATATATATATATATATATAATATTGTTCCGAAGATTATATATGTATGTATTTTTGCGAGTTAAATATCTAAGCCATTATTTTTTCTGTATTATGCTTATGTTCCTAGAATCCTTAAAAGGGGTTTTTTTGGTCTATTATATATAAGGGAACTAATTTCCATAGCAAACCCTAATTAGCACTTTGTTCTTAGATACCGTGTAGTGATTATTGGTTGTTGTTTGGGTTTGGTAGATTTTCTGCGGACCATAACACCACTAGCATGGTAAACCTGATCGGACCCTGGTACACAGTCTCAGCAGCATTGGACAAAACCTTAGACAACTATACCTTACCTATTTGATTTACAGTATTTACATGCATGTATTCCTTACCGATCGTTTATTTTGGATATACTGTTGCATGATTCACATGCTCTTATCTGTATTCTTACATGATTATACCTGCTGACATATAGACATGATAAACAGATTCGTATTACATGGCATATAGGTGACTCGTTTATGATCTCTGGATGTTTACTTGATGATGGATCTCCTGTGTACATGTTTTGACGGGACTTCTGAACTTATCATTTGTTAGAGTCAGACTAGACGTGTCGTGGATGCGACACAGACAATATCATCGGGTGGGGACCACAGTTACTAGACAGAGGGGCTACAATTGGTATGTTGTTGTTGACAGTATGCGGTTCGGACGAGCCCCACTGCGAGATAATTTTATGTTCGGAGAGTTCCATTCGTCGAACGTTATTCTCAATTGCATTTCATGCAGACTAGATAGTCTGCATAGTAGTGTTACTGAATTACCTGATTATTTTCTTGTTTACCTGTTCCTGGATCACATGTTTGTAATGCCCCGCTCCGCACGGCGCATTACGCTAAAGACGTTGACTCAAAGAGTCGCGTTGACCGAATGAAATGTATCGATGCGAATCGATACGAGTTACGTTGTCCCGAGCAATGCATCGAATATAAGTCGATGCAAAGAGTTGCATTGTCCCAAAGAATGCATCGAGTTGAATGGATGCGAAGCGCCGCATTGCCACGAAGGATAAGTGCGTTAATGTCACCCCCGTTTTTCGTTCTACGTATTTCCAGTATACGTATACGGAATCCTGACATGTATTTTTATTTTCCTGCCTGGCTAGCTAATTTCAGTTTAATCTTGATTAGGTTCATCATAGCATGTAATGGTTTAACTTGGTTTATTTTGGGTTGGCTTGGTTTATTCTTTGGTTCATCATGTTAAACCCACCACCATCCTCCTTTATAACCCACCTAACTTTTCTCTCTCCTCCACTTTCTCATTAACTCTTCTTCCTTCTCCATTAAACCCACCACCAACCAAGAATACCCCTTAGGCAAGTGCAACTTGCTTCCACAAGAGAGCCCATTTTTATTGTTCCATTAGCTTCTCCTCATGTTTCTAAGACACATTAGAACTTGTCATTTTCCATTTTGAGGCTTTGATTTTTGTAGATCTAGAAATTAATTATTTTCGGATTTTGGTGGTTTTGATCTATCAAACTTCTTTGTTTTCAAGTTTTGATGGTTCCATGTTGTAGAGAATTTTATTCTACCCAATTTTGACCTTTGAAAAGTTGGATTTGGACTTGTTTTGACCAAGTTATGGACTTTTGAAGTTTTAGGTTCAAACCATGGAGTTCTTGCTGTTTTGGAGAAGACAGTGAGCAGTGCGCGAGCTTTTTAGCTTGCGCCACTGAGCTGCGCGCGCTCTTTAGCGCAGCGCAGTCTACCTCATACGCTGCCTTTTGGAAGCGTATGTCTTGCATACGCTGACTTGGGTGACAAGGAGTCGTATGGACCTCATACGCTGCCTTTTGGAAGCGTATGTCTTGCATATGCTGCCTGAGCGTACGCTGACTGAGCGTACGCTGCCTGAGCGTATGCTGCCTGAGCGTATGCTGACTAAGCGTATGCTGCCTGAGCGTATGCTACCTGAGCGTACGCTGACTGAGCGTATGCTGCCTGAGCGTATGCTGACCTGAGCGTATGCTGATCTGAGCGTATGCTGACCTGAGCGTATGCTGACCTGAGCGTATGTTGACTTGAGCGTAGCTTGACTTGAGCGCAGCCTGATGTTTAGGCGCAACTGGACCTGACCCTACTTGCCTTGCATGATTAGTGACCCGCCGTGGTGCACTCTTGACAAGTAATTTAACATGATAATTCTTGATGGTGGTCCGTTGTGACGCACCCTTGCCTTGATAAGTAATCTTGATAAGCAACCCGACATGATAACCGTGATACGCTGTTGCGACAGCTAACCTGACATGCTAAGTGAATTCTTGACACCGTGGGTGATTGTATTGAATATGCTTGTATAAGCAACCAGTCTTGTCTCGCATCATGTCTAGGACATGTATCCCTGGTTACCACGGTCAGAGATTCATACCGAATCTGACTAGGTTAATGACTAGATTGATCAAGTAGAGCATATAGAGAGGTATTCCGGCTACAAGCAATCCCGTTATCTGGGCGCCTTCCTTGATGGACTTGTAGCCTACCGATGAGTAGGGCACATTTCCAGCTCACTGCTATGTGGGGCACTACATGAAACGATTACTATGCACACTGTCATGTGTTGCATCCAAGTCACCTAACAAGGCATGATGACTCTCAGCTTGAACCTTGCGTCTGGATAACCTGGATAGTCTGCAGGGCTTGTGGCCGTAGGCGTACCTCATTGCATCTTGCTAGTAACTAAGCTTGTGATAACCCTAGTTAGTTAAGTATCAAGCCGTACTCTTTGCTTGGCCGTGAATGATGGATGGAGTCCTATCTTGTTTAGTCTTGCCTAGATCCAGTACATGGATAACTCCGGACATGCTTGTTTATGCTCTACGTTATCGATAATTGGTTCGAGGCTAAGTTCTGTTCAGGTGAAGGGTTACAACCCCGGTCCTTGTTTGGTTTACGGGTTGTAACTTGGGTACCGGAATAGTCCTCTAGTTATCTTATCGTTTATCATCCTGTTTTCTTTAACTCATGTCTTATGTTATTTCACCTATAATTTATGTGCTGACATGGTGGTTTTAGTTCTTAAGTGAAGCCCCCTTTGTGGCACTTGCTCTTTCTGGGGTCTGACCCAGCTGGTTTTGTATGGCCAGATTTCGGAGCAGCTACCGAGGATCTCCCAACCTTCCTGCCAGATAGTGAACACTATAAGGAATCCCGGCAACGAGTGGGTTTTTATTTTGCTCTCCCACTCCTTTGTAAAAATATTCTTTTGAGGCATTTAGCCACCGAGCAAGTGTTAGCTCGTTTGCAACTTTACTTACTGTCTGCCTACGGACTGTAGCATGATTGACAAATCCTAGGGTTGATCATGTATGACTTAAACTCTTACTAGTCTTCGTATTTTGTATGACTAGCTTCATGATCATCTGAATATGTAATGTATGGGACGCCTTACTTTGTATGTCTGATGATCTACCATCTTGTTATATCTACTTGTTGCTTGAGATTGAGACACTAGGCTTGTTATTGACCTTAAGAGACTGATGGCTTGTAGTAAACCCTCATGCATCTAGACAGCCGTGACCGTATTGCGATGTGAGATTCACTTCAATGTACGTAGCTGGCTGTGGCTGTCCCCCGCTCTCCAGTATTCTGGTTCTGGGACGTGACACGGTTTAAGTGGTGGCCCATGCAGGTCTTGTAGATCAAGATGTGTGAGGGTTTTACCGGATAGATGTCTCAATCAGCACTCGCCCTTGATCTCTACTCGTGCCTCCTGATCTTTCAGAATCCTTGACCTGATCACATGTTTGTATCCTCGATCTATCATGGTCCTTTCTTATTGTTCCCTATGTCGTTTCCTTCAGCGGCATTGTTCCTGGTCCTACCGATCAGCAAGGCGGAGCACCTCCAGTGGACCAACAGCAACCTGGAGACCAAGCCCAGCACTATGGAGCGGCCTCCCGAGTCATGCATTCCGGGGACCCCGAGCCCCCAGTTCAGCCAGTCCAGCCTGCAGAGCCTGACGATGGCACCTTGGTGGGTCTCATCAGGACATTGCTTGCGTCTCAAGATCGTCGGGGCGATGCCCTGCACCAGGCAGTAAAAGATGCCATGGGCCGTGTTGGTTATCAAGGGAACAGTGCGGCTAGCAGTTTCAAGCGCCTCAACCCTCCCTTCTTTGATGGGAGTGAAGATGCTATTGCAGCTGATGCGTGGCTCCAGGACATTGAGATTATCTTAGATGCAGCCAAGACTCCAGAAGGAGAGAAGGTAGCTGTGGTGCGTCTACAGTTATTGGACCTAGCCCGCACCTGGTGGGCGATGATAGCGGTTGGATTGGCAACGCCCGTCCCGTGGGCGGTATTCAGTGACAAGTTTCAGATCAAGTACTTACTACTTCGATGTTGTGGCTCGGCACGACTTACAGACGAAGTTCACCAATCTCAGGCAGATGAGCAGGACGGTCGATGGATATGCGGCTGAGTTTTCAAGACTGAGTCGGTTTGCTCCCACTTTGGTGGCAACCGAGTTTGATCGAGCGCAGCGGTTCCAGCAGGGACTCCACCTAGAGATCATTCTAGCAGTGGAGCAGTTTGAGCATCAGACCTTTGATGCTGTTTTGCGGGCAGCTAAGAGGCATGAGTATACCTCGCAGAGAATTGTAGACAGAACTGGAGGACGGAAGCGGTCCCATGGTCAGATGATCCAGTCTTCAGCCCCAGCCCCCGCAGCTAGGGCCTTGACCATTGGAGCTCCAAGGAGGGCAGCATCAATTACGTCGGTTCAGCATTCGACTCCGACGTATCCTCAGCAGCAGAAGCAGAGGCAGTCTTCCACAATGGGCTGCACTCATTGTGGGAAGCCAGGGCATGTAGTGTCAGAATGTCGCCGAGCACAAGGATTGTGTTTGGCTTGTGGGGCACCGGATCACATGATAGGGTCCTGCCCACAGAGAGCCGGTTCATCCTCATCGGCCCAGACTAGTCCCTCAGTGAGGGGACCAGCACCAGTGCAGCAGCAGCAGTATCAGCCTCCGAGGCCATTGCCGCCTCAGGCTCAGGCATTCCAGCAGCAGCGACCGCAACAGTATGCCCAGGTCCAAGCTCAGGTTCAGAACCGCCAGAGAGGTTTCCAGCAGAGGGGACCAGCACCCAGAGGGCACGGTCAAGCGATGGCTTTGACCGTAGAGGAGGAGTTGGCATCAGGTGAGTTGGTGGCAGGTACCATTCTCGTCAACTCTTTTCCTGCATCAGTATTATTTGATTCAGGTGCATCGCATTCATTTATGTCTGCACGATTCGCGACACGGATAAGACTGAAGCCCGAGTCATTATCAGTAAGGCTCAATATACTTACTGGTAACGGACTTGTGGGTGTAGATAGGGTGTTTTCCTCGTGTCGAATCGTAGTCAGCGGTAGAGAGTTTCCCGCTAGGCTGATAGAGTTCCCGATGGCCGATTACGATGTAGTCCTAGGAATGGATTGGTTGAGAGACCAGTATGCTAGTATAGATTGCCATGTCGGCAAGATTATTTTTAGTGTTCCCGGTGAGCCAGAGTTTTCATTTTCTCGAGGCGGAGTAGAACCTTCTTCTCCAGCATTGTGGATGGCCGTAGCAGCAGCAGTTCAGTTTCCCAGAGTTGTAGAAGAGTTTCCTGACGTATTTCCCGAAGAGCTTCCAGGCATGCCCCCAGAGAGAGATAGAGTTCACTATCGACTTGATTCCAGGGACGGCACCAGTGTCAGAGAGAGTCTATAGGATGGCACCATCAGAGTTGGAGGTCCTGTACAAGATGATTGAAGAACTTAGAACCAAGGGATTTATTCGTGCTAGCGGATCACCTTGGGGAGCTCCGATGCTTCTTGTGAAGAAGAAGGATGGTACGTCAAGATTATGTGTTGATTATCGTACCTTGAACTCTGTAACAATTAAGAACAGATATCCTTTACCAAGGATAGATGATTTATTTGATCAGCTCAAGGGAGCGGCAGTATTCTCGAAGATTGACTTGCGGTCAGGGTACCATCAGATCAGAGTCAAAGAGCAGGACATCCCGAAGACAGCATTCAGATCTAGATATGGACATTGGGAGTTCCTTGTTATGCCATTTGGAGCGACCAATGCGCCGGCCATATTTATGGACCTCATGAATCGTATCTTCATGCCCTATTTGGACCAGTTCGTGATAATGTTCATAGACGACATCTTAGTCTATAGCGAGAACGAGGCAGAGCATGAGCAGCATCTTCGTGTAGTTCTTCAGATTCTCAGGGAGCACCAGTTGTACGCGAAGTTCAGTAAGTGCGAGTTTTGGTTGGATCGTATCTCGTACTTGGGTCATATCATCACCAGAGGTGGAGTGGAAGTTGATCCCCAGAAGATAGTGGCTATAGAGACATGGCCAGTACCTAGCACCGTTGCAGAAGTTCGGAGTTTCCTCGGATTGGCCGGCTATTACCGACGCTTTGTGTCAGACTTTGCTCGGATTTCAGCACCACTGACGCAGTTGACCCATAAGGATGTACAGTTTGCTTGGACAGCAGAGTGTCAGAGTTCATTTGAGAAGTTGAAGCGGAGATTGATGACGGCCCCCATTCTCACTCTTCCCGACGGGACGGGAGGATTTTCAGTTTATTGCGACGCATCCGGCAAGGGATTAGGATGTGTCTTGATGCAGCATGGTAAGGTAATCGCTTATGCGTCACGTCAACTTCGTGACCATGAGAGGAATTACCCAACCCATGACCTGGAGTTAGCAGCCGTAGTTTTTGCATTGAAACTTTGGAGACATTATTTGTATGGAGATCGGGTGGAGATTTTCACCGACCACAAGAGTCTGAAGTATGTGTTTACCCAGAAGGATCTTAATATGCGTCAGAGGAGATGGCTAGAGCTACTTGTGGATTATGACATCAGCTTGTAGTATCATCCTGGGAAGGCCAACGTGGTAGCAGATACATTGAGCAGGAGAGCCGGAGTTTATTTTCTAACGGCGCAGCCAGAGTTGTTAGCAGATCTTCAGAAGATGGGTATTGAAGTTGTTCTTCCTTCCAGTGTGGCATTGATGGCCAGTATGCAAGTTCAGTCCAATATAGTTGAGAGGATCAAGTTAGCTCAGTCCACGGACTCTAAGCTTCAGCGGCTTAGGGCAGAATGTGTGGCAGGACAGAGACCAGAGTTATGCATTCATGAAGATGGTACACTCTGACATGGGAGGCGTCTTTGTGTACCCAGTGGTGATATCAGACAGGAGATCATGGCAGAAGTCCACAGTTCTCAGTATTCCATTCACCCCGGCGGTACGAAGATGTATCGTGATATTCGGCAGCATTTTTGGTGGAATGGCATGAAGAGGGAGATAGCCCGGTTTGTCTCTCGTTGTTTAGTTTGCCAACAAGTTAAGGCTGAACATCAGAGACCAGCTGGACTTCTTCAACCTTTACCGATCCCAGAATGGAAATGGAAGCACATTACCATAGATTTTGTAACTGGGTTACCTAGATCCCCAGCTGGGAGAGATGCCATCTGGGTTATAGTTGATCCTCACAAAGGTAGCTCATTTTCTTCCTTTCAGAATCGGCCAGTCGACGGATCAGCTTGCAGAGATGTACCTCAGGCAGATAGTCAGATTGCATGGAGTGCCAGTCAGTATTGTGTCCGACAAAGATTCAAGATTCACCTCGCACTTTTGGCGGAGTCTTCAAGAGAGTTTGGGGACTCGTCTCAAGTTCAGTTCAGCCTACCATCCGCAGACAGATGGTCAGTCAGAACGCACGATCCAGACTCTTGAAGACATGCTGCGGTCATGTACACTCGACTTCGGTGGTTCGTCGGAAGATCACCTGCATCTCGTAGAGTTCTCGTACAATAACAGTTTCCAGGCTAGTATCCAGATGGCACCTTTCGAGGCCTTGTACGGCAGGAAGTGCAGATCTCCTTTAGCTTGGGACGATATAGGTGAGAGGCAAATGCTTGGACCAGAGATGGTGACGCGGACTATTGAGGTGGTCAGACAAGTCAGAGATCATCTTCGAGTTGCCCAAGATCGCCAGCGTCATTGGACCGATTCTCATCGGCGTCCCCTTGAATTTTCTGTCGGCGACCACGTATTCCTTAGATCTCGCCTACCCGTGGCGTCATTCGATTCGGCGTGCGGAGAAAGCTCAGTCCTAGGTATATAGGACCGTTTGATATCCTTGAGCGAGTAGGTGATGTATCCTATCGTCTCGCTCTTCCGCCGTCGTTACGTGAGGTACATGATGTCTTCCATGTATCCCAATTACGACGGTATATCCCGGATCCGAGTCATGTTCTTGATCATTCGGAATTGGTTGTTGGTACCAACCTTTCGTATGAGGAGAGACCCGTATCCATATTGGACCGGAGGGAGAAGATACTCAAGAACAAGACTATCAAGTTAGTCCGTGTTGCTTGGGGTCATCACTCTTTGGGTGAGTCAACATGGGAGCGTGAGGATGATATCCGATCGCGATATCCCGACCTGTTTGACTCGTAAGGTATAATGTCTTTCTTATGCCTTATGCTTAAGTTCCTTGCTTGCATGAATGATTGCTTGATTGACTGCTAGTCCTATATTGTCTGCAATTGATATAGCTTGCTCGACATCGCTAGCCTCTTGATTAAATTCCGAGGACGGAATTCTTTTAAGGTGGGTAGAGTTGTCACCCCCGTTTTTCGTTCTACGTATTTTCAGTATACGTATACGGAATCCTGACATTTATTTTTATTTTCCTGCCTGGCTAGCTAATTTCAGTTTAATCTTGATTAGGTTCATCATAGCATGTAATGGTTAAACTTGGTTTATTTTGGGTTGGCTTGGTTTATTCTTTGGTTCATCATGTTAAACCCACCACCATCCTCCTTTATAACCCACCTAACTTTTCTCTCTCCTCCACTTTCTCATTAACTCTTCTTCCTTCTCTATTAAACCCACCACCAACCAAGAACACCCCTTAGGCAAGTGCAACTTGCTTCCACAAGAGAGCCCATTTTTATTGTTCCATTAGCTTCTCCTCATGTTTCTAAGACACATTAGAACTTGTCATTTTCCATTTTGAGGCTTTGATTTTTGTAGATCTAGAAATTAATTATTTTCGGATTTTGGTGGTTTTGATCTATCAAACTTCTTTGTTTTCAAGTTTTGATGGTTCCATGTTGTAGAGAATTTTATTCTACCCAATTTTGACCTTTGAAAAGTTGGATTTGGACTTGTTTTGACCAAGTTATGGACTTTTGAAGTTTTAGGTTCAAACCATGGAGTTCTTGCTGTTTTGGAGAAGACAGTGAGCAGTGCGCGAGCTTTTTAGCTTGCGCCACTGAGCTGCGCGCGCTCTTTAGCGCAGCGCAGTCTACCTCATACGCTGCCTTTTGGAAGCGTATGTCTTGCATACGCTGACTTGGGTGACAAGGAGTCGTATGGACCTCATACGCTGCCTTTTGGAAGCATATGTCTTGCATATGCTGCCTGAGCGTACGCTGACTGAGCGTACGCTGACTGAGCGTATGCTGCCTGAGCATATGCTGCCTGAGCGTATGCTGCCTGAGCGTACGCTGCCTGAGCGTACGCTGCCTGAGCGTATGCTGCCTGAGCGTACGCTGACTGAGCGTACGCTGACTGAGCGTATGCTGCCTGAGCGTATGCTGATCTGAACGTATGCTGACCTGAGCGTATGCTGACCTGAGCGTATGTTGACTTGAGCGTAGCTTGACTTGAGCGCAGCCTGATGTTTAGGCGCAACTGGACCTGACCCTACTTGCCTTGCATGATTAGTGACCCGCCGTGGTGCACTCTTGACAAGTAATTTAACATGATAATTCTTGATGGTGGTCCGTTGTGCCGCACCCTTGCCTTGATAAATAATCTTGATAAGCAACCCGACATGATAACCGTGATACGCTGTTGCGACAGCTAACCTGACATGCTAAGTGAATTCTTGACACCGTGGGTGATTGTATTGAATATGCTTGTATAAGCAACCAGTCTTGTCTCGCATCATGTCTAGGACATGTATCCCTGGTTACCACGGTCAGGGATTCATACCGAATCTGACTAGGTTAATGACTAGATTGATCAAGTAGAGCATATAGAGAGGTATTCCGGCTACAAGCAATCCCGTTATCTGGGCGCCTTCCTTGATGGACTTGTAGCCTACCGACGAGTAGGGCACATTTCCAGCTCACTGCTATGTGGGGCACTATATGAAACGATTACTATGCACACTGTCATGTGTTGCATCCAAGTCACCTAACAAGGCATGATGACTCTCAGCTTGAACCTTGCGTCTGGATAACCTGGATAGTCTGCAGGGCTTGTGGCCGTAGGCGTACCTCATTGCATCTTGCTAGTAACTAAGCTTGTGATAACCCTAGTTAGTTAAGTATCAAGCCGTACTCTTTGCTTGGCCGTGAATGATGGATGGAGTCCTATCTTGTTTAGTCTTGCCTAGATCCAGTACATGGATAACTCCGGACATGCTTGTTTATGCTCTACGTTATCGATAATTGGATCGAGGCTAAGTTCTGTTCAGGTGAAGGGTTACAACCCCGGTCCTTGTTTGGTTTACGGGTTGTAACTTGGGTACCGGAATAGTCCTCTAGTTATCTTATCGTTTATCATCCTGTTTTCTTTAACTCATGTCTTATGTTATTTCACCTATAATTTATGTGCTGATATGCTGGTTTTAGTTCTTAAGTGAAGCCCCCTTTGTGGCACTTGCTCTTTCTGGGGTCTGACCCAGCTGGTTTTGTATGGCCAGATTTCGGAGCAGCTACCGAGGATCTCCCAACCTTCCTGCCAGATGGTAAACACTAGAAGGAATTCCGGCAACGAGTGGGTTTTTATTTTGCTCTCCCTCTCCCTTGTAAAAATATTCTTTTGAGGCGTTTAGCCACCGAGCAAGTGTTAGCTCGTTTGCAACTTTACTTACTGTCTGCCTACGGGCTGTAGCATGATTGACAAATCCTAGGGTTGATCATGTATGACTTAAACTCTTGCTAGTCTTCGTATTTTGTATGACTAGCTTCATGATCATCTGAATATGTAATGTATGGGACGCCTTACTTTGTATGTCTGATGATCTACCATCTTGTTATATCTACTTGTTGCTTGAGATTGAGACACTAGGCTTGTTATTGACCTTAAGAGACTGATGGCTTGTAGTAAACCCTCATGCATCTAGACAGCCGTGACCGTATTGCGATGTGAGATTCACTTCAATGTACGTAGCTGGCTGTGTATGTCCCCCGCTCTCCAGTATTCTGGTTCTGGGGCATGACAGTTAAGACGGCTCGAAGATTCTAAGAAATCGAATCGACCAAGGCGCAAGTCCGAATCGATACAAGTATTAATTTTAGTTGGTTTCATGTGCAGGCTATACGTTTACGCTGAAATATTAGATGTCGACATTTTGCCTCATTCGCAACGGGTCCGCAAAACCCAAATCATCGCCTCACAACGGGCTGGGACTTGGGCACGGTAGACCGAAATCGATCGAGTAGTTCAATGAAACACGAAGTGCTCGAATGGCTAAGTCAGGAGAGTTGGCCGTGCAACGAAGTTATGAAATCGAGCTGCATCGGCTCGACGAAACGACAAGGCGTATCGACTCAAGGTGGGAGGATTGACTCTTCTTTTTTACTCCTTCATGTCTAAGTCAGAATATATTATTGTATGCTAAGATAACCTATCGACGCCACGGACGTGATCCGATCGGAAGATAAATCGTAGTGTGTGTCGAACACTAGTTAGAACAATTGATATGAAACGTGCATCAAATGCACGAGTCGCTATGGAACATTGGATATCGCAAAGACGAGCGCCTCGGTTCGCAAGCCGCAAGAACATGGATAACTGTATTCGGTGAGTGCCTTCGTGCACGAGCCATTCTGTGCCTTCGCGCACGAGTTAGAAGGCTAGAACATTGGAAGATAATAGGCGAGCGCCCTAGCGTGCAAGCCACGAACATTGAAACACTAAGGCTAAGAACATGGAAATACGGCTTCGATGCGTGCATCAAGTGCACGACGCAAAGGAAAGATGATAAATGTGTCAAGCGTGCCTACGTGCACGAGAATCATAAAAGATGGCTTCGTTGCGAAGAGAACAGTTGTGGCATGTAGGTGATGGAACTGTCTGATGTGATATGATACCTCGAAAGGTGTTCGAAACCTTCGGGTCGTTCGGTTGACGAACATTGAGTTGAGGCATGATGCCATTGAACATTGAAACGAAGTATGAAATGTAAGAACATAGAAAGTTAACGGAAGAAATACGAGATGATAAAGTCTGAGTCTCGGACTCAAGACTATGCTTGGTTGTTTGAATAATAGTGCGTTGCATGGTCGAATGGAATGGACTTGAGATAATTGAGATAATAGCCCGTGCATCGGTGTTCTCTCGAACGGTTAAGTGTCGGGGCGCCGGAACCTTTTGGCCTAGGAGGGACGTTGATCTTTGATATGCGCACATCCATAAGACGATTAGCGACCGCTTAGCGAGATGTGAAAAGCCACAAATGATGGTATGCAGCGGTAGATCTCCGTAATTGAGACAGCAATCCACTACGAGAGGCGACGGGCTACCCAATTCGAGAAAGAAAAGAAAGAAAAGAAATGCCTTTAGTCCATTCCGACACGGATACGCCAACGACCTTCGTATAGTTAAGGAACGATGGGTTGAAAGTGCAGGCACGTATGTGTCCTGCACACGTAGATCCTGCATAGAGAGCACTTATAACATGACATGGAAGGAATGGAGCGTATTCACCTTGCGTCAGTGCAAGGGCGAGTGCGTCGACTTGGTAAGAAGTCGCGCCACGAAACAAACACGAGATTGCTTGTCTGCTTGCCTATTCAATTCGAATAACATGCTTGCTATGATAACATGTTTTACCGCTTTCGAATATGCCATAAAATCGACCCTAAGAAGAATATAGCAAGATCATAAGCTAAGTTGCATGGTTGAACATAAATACTAAAATATTGATTTAGAAAGTTGGTCTTTTCGTCAGTACATGCGAGGACGAACGTACTGATCCCCCACCAGCTTTCATGCAGGGTGAAGGGAATGGATTGCTCGCGACGAAGCTTCGATTGATCGCGCAGAGGCATGGAATGCCGTAGCGTTTGAAGCGTGCGATCGCATTGACGCTCGGACTTGCAACAGGATTGATGCGGCCGAGATACAGAAGGCATGATGTATGGAACGGTAAAATCCTTTGTGGGCAAGAGAGAACCTAAGTGTTGTAGCCAATTTGGCATATATTGTTGGGCTATCGAAAGCCTTTGTAATCTCAGTTCGAATATCAATAAAGAGAATTGTTTCGTATACTATGTTTTCCTTTCGTTGTTAATATCAACTCAAAGATAACCATTTGAGAATTTGTCATCTTGCTTTGCACGAGCGCAACTCCAGGCTCGTGCGGCATCACGCCCCCTACGAGGACGATGATTCGGGTGATTCCGGGTCGGGGCGTGACATGTTTACTTTCTTCATATGTTATTTACTTCATTTCGATATGTATATTATGTATCTTGCTACGTCCCTCTGAGGACCTGGTTTCTTCCAGGTTATTGCTGAGAGCTGTCATAGGACAATTGGGGCTCTACTTCTTCGGGATTTTCAGGTATTGTTGGTTGATGCCTTCTTGTCATTCTTCCATAGTTATTTTCACTCGTAGTTCATAGTATTGTAGATAGTATTGTGGTTGTTATATTGGATACTTATATTTTTATCCAATCTGGACAGCTTATACGTATTCGAGTCGGACTAGAGTCCGGTTGAATGTGTAGCTAACCATTGTCACGTGGTCTGGTCCCGTATATTTTGGGACTGGGACGTGACACCTCCATCCGAACATAGAGAAATTGATCTCTTTTGTAGTTGCAATGAGCTTTGCCTATACTTGCCACCGACTTCACCGCGAGTCGTCTCCAACAACCACAAGCCCCTCTTGACCAGTACCCATACGTACTACACCACCTTTACTTTATGCAGCTTCAACACCCTAGGTTAACCTTGTTGTTGCTTTTGCACCCATGTATTTGATCACCCAATCTTGTGATATGCCCAAATTCTGCTATCTGAGTTGTATGATCCGCTCCGCAAATATCCTAAACAAAGACGACCCTCAAGATCCTATGTAGCAACAAATCTAAATTCAGTCTAGCACAACAAGATGGAGCTTCTTGTCTATATAGCCTATTTTGCACTAATAGTCCAATAGAGGTGTCGTACCCGTATCCGGTTGCTTCAAATATATGTTGCATACGGTCACAGGAAAATATGGACATGTTACAAACATGGGATATGGATATTTACAGATACATACGATTAATAGTCAACTATGTTGCACAAAATGGACACGAATAGAGCTACGGACACCATATGGATATGAACACCATTTTGTTGTATCTGCAACATGGGTTGGAATAAGAGCACTGTAATACTTCAAGAATATGTGTCAGATACACTTCCTATCATATCTTATATTTAAACACTAGTTACCCTATATACAACATACCAATGAGTTAAAGGAGAAACAAACACAAGTACACAACATTGCTAATGAGAAGAAAAAACAATAACTATAATATTTGGAGTATGAAGGCATTTCATCACAACTTTATTTCTATTCTATAATAAAAACAAAAATTCCTTTCTTGTGGCGAATCACCTCATATAATACCTTTTTCCAATTTTATAAAATTAAAATGTGGTTTGAATATCTCACATTTGTTACTTTTTGTTTCTACAACAAAACCTTTTATTCATACCAAATTTTGGGTCGGATATTTGAATCCCCACTCAGCTCTGTTAAGGGCCATGGTTCTCTGAAATAGTAACAAAAACCATATCCTTCTTTAAACGGCGCAATCCATGTTCATTTAAGCCTGCCTCTGGTTCTAGAGCATATATAGGTTTGTGTTGCACACGTCTTTTGTTAAAAAAAAATTATTTAAAAAGTAACTCAGTTTTAATACAGTCTATATACTTTACAGTAATTCATTGTTGTGACCCAATCGTATTATATCTTATTTTCCAAAATTGACATGTCAGTATATTTGTATCGTGGCATATGATTTTGTCGTATTTGTATCCGTGCAACATAGCCTAGAGCTCCCATAACATGTACCTTCATGTTCCCATCTATCATCCCATAGATCACGCGATGGCATCCCTCGTCCCACCTTGCTAGGTTTTGTCCCTAGCTGGGTCTCGCGCTAATACTGCTATTTTTGTCACCCAAACTAGGAGCACCTACTCTTGAACTCAATAGTTCTTCCTGTCTCATACAAAGGGTTATTTTTGCCGATCAGAGTCCAGACGTGCCACCTCTATGATAATCCATTGTTGCTCTTCAAGCTATAAAACCATGGCTACCACCAACATCATACCCTATTAGTTGCCTCCCTGCAAATTCCAAGTTTCCATCCAGAAGAAAACCCAACAGGAGTGGCCCGGTTTTTCCCCACTAACCAATTATGTTACGACCACTGAACAATCTTGGTTGACGGACATGGTTTATGTACCACTGAACGTCTCCTGTTGCTTTGTGATCGAATACGCTTTGAGAGGTTCCCACTAATACCAGTGCTTTGTGATAGAATTAGAAATTTGCATATTCAATCTCAAAGCGTCAATGAGCCATCATTGAGATCACAGAGATCAGAGAGGATAGAGCATTCCATTTCCAATAGTCAGAGACTGAGAAAAGACTGGAAGTAGATGAGGGATAGGGCTTCTTATCATATTGGAATATGTTGTAACTTAGTTTTATCTCTTCTATATGGATATGAGGATCATATAGACGTCAATACACTGTAAAATTAATTTAGTTTAAGGTCATACAAAGATGCATCTTCATTTTGAACAACAGAGAATCATATTCTTCACTTGTTATTTTATCCCTGGTTCCTTAATATCACAAGGCTAAGTAACAAGTCTACTTCAAGGACTGAATTCTTCGTCTCACTTCTAAACCACAATATTACATTTACAGAACAGAGACTTCCAGAAGAATACAGAAAATAAACAATAAGTAAATTGCATGAAACTCCCAATGTTCAGAAAATAAATAAAGACCACGTTGCTAACTTGTCCAACTTTTAGTGAGGCATCCATGTCTCACATAGGCACAAAATCAAAAGAATTTATGAGTTAGTTCTTAAGAGCAAATTGTAACTGATGTCAGTTCCCAGGTCAAAAGGAGGATGAGAATGAAGAAATTGTGTTAGGTTGGGCTTTAGGGCAGAAGGCAGAAGCAGTCATATCAAGGTGGTGGCGACGGCACTGATAGGCAGCAGCAGCAGCGGGAAGGGGTAGAGAGGAAGAAGCGGGAAGGGAAAGGAGTCAGGTTAGGGTGATGACTAAGGGAGGACGGAGGAAGATGGGTTTCCTTTAGCAACAATTCTTTTATGTTTTTGAAACTTCGAGGAAATGATTCAGGCCAGGGTGAGGGTGGGTTTCAGGAAGCAGGTGGGAGGAAGAAATTGTGTTTTCTTTTAGAAAATATGTTTCTATTGTGTTTAAAAAAAAAATTAAAGATTATTGTATTTTTTAAATTGGACTTATACTCAGTAAAGGGCAATTGAGGGCCAGTTTGAATTGCAGTTATGTTTCATCTCATAGTCCATGTGGGCGTTTTCTCAATCTTCCCACTAGTTTTGGGGCAATATGGCCATTCCGAAACACTAACCCAACGAGCACCTAGATATGGGCGTTTGAGCAAACAAGATGAAACGTAACTACCCCCGAGTCTTTCAATGAGGTTGCTAACAACAGACCAAACTTCTGAAAAATAACAGCAACAGGATTTCTACTTTTCCTGAAACATTGATGGGGTTTGTGCAATTTATTCCAGATAATAGGTGCATATTAGAAGTTAGTACAGTGAAAATATAATAACTACTGGGCTTCAAATTTTACCTGGATTTGCAAATTGGCAAACTGAGAAGCCTTTCAAGTCTATACGTCGTAGTAAATTAGAGGCCTTCTTAATTTGATCATTTGTTGCACGAGGTACGATGGCATCGGGGTCCATATGAAGCTGTATGTTAACTAGGAGTTACTAACCTGAGTATATATCTTTAAGGAAATCTAAGGAAAAAGAAAACATGACATTCTTGCCTCTTCAACATGTCTAATATCATCTGAATATGGAAGATAAATCATATGCATTCCAGGGGGCTCAACTTGACCACTCGAACTTGTCACCTCATCCTGCACATGGAACAAACTTTCAGCAAGCTTAATTGATCTATATTCTACCGTAAAAGAATAATCTAACAATGGTCCAAATTTGAGTCAAATGTGAGAATAAAAATAATCTCTAGATCTTTCTTTGAAATAATGAAGGTTGACAGATTTACTTTTAGAACCTTGCATACTTGAGAACCGCCATCATACTAGTCTTCTTCAAAACACGTGCATTTAAGGTATAGTTCTCAGCATCAACTGATACGGATACAGAAACCGACAAAATTGCTGAAACTACCAAAACCAACCGATTCAAACCCCTCGGAACTGCCAGTTACGAAGGGTCCGATACTGATACTTGAGAATCATGGTTTAAGGAGCACAACCAATCCAAAAGACTGAGCTAAATTGTAGTAAACAAAAAAGATACCATATGGTATGCAGCAAAATCTCTAGTTAGGAAACAACCAAAAGAGGTTCTTGCAATGAAATTAAAACCGGGGAAGGGAGTTCCTGCAATTTTCCAGGAATGGAGAAGCAGGTCAAAAAGAGGAAACATCTGTAAAAGGCATTAGGGCGCAGATGTATGATGAACAATGAGCATGAATTTTAACAATTGTGAAATACAAAATGGAGACGCAGATCAATATGTATGGCAGGCATAAACAACAACAAAGATCCACCACCACGGGGTTGGTCTACTGGTAACACTAGAAACGGAGGGGAGGAATAGGCGTGGGTTCGAAATCTCAGCCTGGGCAAAATAAAAAAAAGGAGGGGGTTTTGGTGCTAGTAGCCCAGGACAGACTGTCATTAATGATGGCCTTATCTCAAAAAAAAAAGAAACAAAAAACAACGATCCCAATTTTTTGGGGTCAGTTTGAAACTTTTTCCCCCATTCAGCTCAATATGCATGATGAGCATGAACCTTAATAATTGAGAAAGTCATAGTTGACAGGTGGATCTCACTAAGACCTCGGTATGTGCATATTAAGAAGGATCTAGAATAGAGGAAGCCTTGGAGGATAACAATATGGAGGTAAGAGATTAGAAATTTGTATGAATTGTAGGTCTCGCGATAAAGAGACGCTCCCTGTATATTTTTTGCATGACCAATTTATAGATCCTAGTGTATATGATAAATGTAGGCAGATGCAATTAGAAAGGGTAAATCTTACTTGTGCAACAAGGGCAACCAGTTGAGGATGAGATAAACTTCCATAAAATGCAACTGCAAACCTGAAAGGCATGGGTGCGATTAATATATAAATATAGTGTAGTGCTTGATAACAACCTTCTTATAGATCAATTTAAGCTCTCATTTTATGTCCACTGTGTGTATAAAATTGGATCACAAAGAACATGTTGATTCACCAGGTTTTTGTTATTCCATTGTTTATCCCGCAGATCTACTATATAACGACAGGATTCAGTAGAGAAACAATTTATTTGTCCAGAGAAATTAATGACATAGTATTTATGGGATCATTAGATATACGAAAAAATTTCTAACAGTATTACATTATGGTCTGTGTATCAGTGATTCAGAGTCAAGTGACTTTTTTCAAAATTGATAAAAATGTTTGTGGCATGTCAGTAATTACCCTTAACATTAATTAGAAAGGTAAAGGCATCAATATTTTACTAAATCGCTTAAACATTTTGAATCGGGTCACGTGAATTCAGACAATTCCAAATTGTTTGTGGCATGTGAGTAAATAATAATTATCCCCAACCATCACTGGAAAAGACTACCATTATTTACCACAAAGGCTAAAGAATAAGTAAGTGCATGCATACATAGCCTGAACTGTCAATATAATTCCATGAAGCCAAGCAATGAATGGTTTGGATTTGGCTATACAAATGGAAGGAAGACGCAATCCTGAAAAACAACATAAAGCAACAATGCAAGTCGACCTTTTTTTTAAAAAGAACTATTCTAGTACTTTATTTCCACATTGCTTTTGCTACCACCTTTCAAGGATTCCTCTGAGTTCTAAAGTAACTATACATCTTCTATTCCTTTCTAAGATGATTGAAGAACCACGCTTATAGTCATATTAAAAACCATTAAAGAACAAGAGAGACAACATTTGAGTTTTTTTTCGACGCTATGCACGGGATTTTGTGCACGCTGCATTGCATGCCATTTGGGCCCATTGCCCCCAACTCCTACCATTTTTTGATAAATGGAAGGAATAATACGCCTCCATGGCTCGATCCACTGATTTTCCGCCACCCAATCAGGGTCTTATGCCTCCCCCGGTAACCACAAGGGTCACTCGAGTTCGATCATTTGCGAAATATTCAGCGTCCAATTTAATACATGAATTTTGTCCATGAAATATTTCTTTCATGGTAATGGTGCCATTATTGCTAAGAAAATAATCAAAGATTACTCATGAGCATCGGCACGAAACATATATTCAGGTCAGAGAAAATTAGATTGAAACCCGCCTAAATTGATTATGGTGTATTGGAAGAAACCTGCCTAACGTGACTAGTTAATTGAAGTACCCCCCCCCCCCCCCCCCCCAACCCGTCCAAGATAGACTTTTTTGCTATTTAGATTTTAGAGTTGTTCATTGACCATGATGGAAAGATGTTTCTCATAGAATTAAAGCAAGATGGTTGACGCTTTCGGAGGACCTTGTGATTGTAGGATCCCTTAAAATTGTATATGTGATATCCCATATTTTTTGTCATTTTTGTATTTTTCTAATAAGATAATTAAAGCATTGATTTGTCAATTTGATACATTCAACCTTTATTGGAGGTTATTGATTTGGGTTTAGGTTACAGTCACAATATGAATTAAAATACTATTAGTTTTTTATGAACTTTCTAGTTAGTTACAAATCCAACTTGTAATAGAATAGTAGCTTGCAATGATTTTATGTTGGATTTCAAAATAGTTATGAGTCTTATTAGGATAAGGATTTATATTGTATAAAGTATTAGAACTGGATTTCGATAATGATTACCTCAAGAATTATCATCCGGATTTAAGACTTGATTGACATTTTGATTATAGGAAGACTTATACATAAAAGGTCAAAATATTTTGATATATTTTAATTTGGAGTCAGATTTATCCAGGTTGAGATCAGAATTCCCAGTTGTAATAAACAGAAAATTCTCCTAAAATACAGGTCCTGTTTTGGCCCACGACCCAAATTTGGAAAGTTAACAACTAGAGATACAACTTTTATATTCAAGACTTTTCGTAATTTTGTCATTCTGACCTCCGAAATTGCAGTTAAAATGGAAATACGAAAATGTTTCAGATTTAAGCAACATCCTATGAGATAATGTTCAAGTATAAAAGAATATTGTTATCTTTTATTATTCGAACTAAGCTAGGAGAGATTATTTTAATGCAAAATACTTCAAATCCATTTAGGATTAGATTTCGAATAAATAAAGCCAACAACCACCCAAAAGCAATTATACTCCTATTAGGATTAGGTGGAAGCCTCTAAATAGGTGATTTATTCAACTTTCCACCAATCTCTCTTCTCAAAATTCAGCCAACTAGCAGCATAAGCATCTTCAGGTTAGTACAAGCCTCCCCCCTTTACTTTTTAAATGGTTGTTTTTCTATAAACCATAGTTGTTTAACACTCAAAATCAATAATCAGAACGTCGGCCCTTCCCTTAAGTTTTAGTTATTGTTTACTTTCTAAAATTCAAGCAAAATTATCCTCCAATGTAGACAACACCTACCCAGCCTTTTTCCTTGTAATTTTGCATTGATTTTCTTAAAAGGAACTCGATACTTCAACACCTAAAACCTTGGTACAATAATTGATCCTTCCAAACAAGTTTTTCATGATTTCTTCCTTAAAAACCCTCTCAAATTGAACTAGATTAAAAGGATAATGTTTTTTCTAGAACCCTTGGTTATTGTGGCAAAGTTTTAGCAAATCAAACTTAGAAATTAAAAAAGCAATAGATCTAACCCTATTTATCTATTTTTATTATTTTTCTCAAAACCCCTAGAACCTTTTTGGTTATCATCTAAAGGTATTATTTTCATTAAAGAAAATTATAATTGGGTTTGAATTATCTTGTAAGGCTTAGACGATGACTGGCTAGGAGGTAAGAATTACTCCTTATTAAGGTTATCTTAAGATTGTTTGACCATATAAGTGGATTATTGTCAGATAAACTAAATTAGGGTTTAGAACTTAAACTATAGAATGATTGGATATCAATTTCTATTAAGATGGTTGAAACGTTGTATATATTGGGTAAGATTAGCAAAGGTTCTAGCGAGAATGTACTTCAAAGAGTTGTGGGTTTCCGTCAACGACACAACATATTTAAGTGTTGAGTGAACCTACATGTCATGGTGTTTTCAATCAACCTTAAAATCACTTTGGAACTTTCAAAAATCTTTTTCTTGCTACTATATATTACCCTTGGTTGATTGAATAGCTCTCTTATTTCTCCTTAATCAAGTTTCATAAATTTGTACAACTAAAAGTTTTCTAAAAATATGCAACTGGGGCAAATATTTCTATTAAATTAATAGCTATCACATCGCTTTTATATATAATCATATGAACCCATTAATTGTGTCATATTTACGATTGGACAGTATACTGGTACCACTTATTGAACTCGTATTAGCATAAACTGAGAAGAATAGTAGAAAGGTGAAGTTAACCATGACAGATGCTAAAAATGATGCATCATTGCCTTGATATTTGGGCTTATTAGATACTATTATATTGATAGAGACACAACTGATGTTTTAAAAAGTCACCATTCATATCTTTCTTTTAGTGCAGCTGGGCATAGTATTTTATTACACTACATATCGTGACTTTAGCATATGCTACATTTTGATACTTACATCTCCATATGTCTCCAAATATAGTTATTGGAATGATTGTAATAGTATGTTTCATCCTTCTTTTGTTCACGGTTACTATTTATTCGAGTATTGACAAAATCATCATTTCCATATATATAGTCCCAAATTGCAAACATGTTGTGTCTACCCACAACCATTGTCTGATCCTATTGATTTAAAATTTTACAGATCAATGAGTTGCAAAACGAGGGGGATAACAGCAAAAATTGCATCCTAGTTGGCAATGGCGAAGTAATCAACTAGCTTAATTATTGGTATATTTGGTATTGGTATATTAGAATAAGAATATTGGATATCATGTTGGTATATTTGGTATGTCAGAATATACCACAGGATATTCCACAGAGGATTTAATGTAATGAGGAGGCTTGTAATGCTATATATAGCCATGAGATTATCAATGAAATCATAACAAAATATTCAACATGGTATCAGATCCACCAAAACCCTAGCCGCCACCACATTTTCCAAACCCTAACCCAGTCGTCACCGCCATCACCATCCGCACCACCACAGCCACCGCCGCCACCAGCCGCTGCACGCCGCCCCCGCCGCACACCGACTACGTCACCACCAGCTGCTGCACGGACGCACGCCGACCACCTCGTGCACGAGCCAGCCGCTGCCCCGCGGGCACCTCCGCCGCACGCGTGCGGCTGTTGCCGCTGCTCGGAGACACCGCCCCCACTCACCTGTCAGTCGGCCCACCGCCCCCACCACCGCAAAGCCGCAATTTTCGAAGTCTCCTGCGAGGTCGTTCCGGATGTTGAAAGCCTATATCCGATAGGAGAAGGACATGATCGGATCTAGGAGAGGATGAAGACGACGAGCGTGAATCGTGGAACGGGTGTGAGGTGATCGAAGAAGAGGAGGATCGATGGAGGAGATCATCAAGAAGCTGGACCATGCGAAGATTGCAACGGTAATGAAACTGATAAAACTGTCGGCTGGTGAGAGCACGACACGAACATCGACGAAGTTAGAGCTTCCCTCCATCGATGTGAAGCTTAATGGACCAACTACCTACCTGAGTTGGTTGGCGGGTGAGGAGAACCCTCGCAGGAAAGAATATGGAGGATTTCCTGTCAGTAGAGACGATAGAGCCAGACGAGGGCTCGGCAGGACGCGACGAGTGGAAGTCCACTCATATGATTATCGACATTTGGCTTCTCAATTCTTTAGTCCAGTCGATCGCCGCCACAGTGGATGGCATCGAGATGGTAAAGGACGTGTGAGAGAAAATGAGGAGGACCTACAATGGTGTAGGAAACAACTTGCGAGTTTTCCAGATAAAGGAGGAGATCGATCACTCCTCAGATCGGACGAGCTGCGGGGACCCGAAGTGTAAGGAGAAACAGGTATGTTTGCATGAGAGGACGATGAAATTCCTTAAAGGACTAGCTGCAGTATTTGCTCTAAGGACAGCACTACTTCTAGCCCAAACGAAGATCCCCACCCTTGAGGAGGCTATCCCGGCCATGATCCAGGAGGAGACTCACATCAAGCTGCAGGCAGGGACAAGTGGCCCTCCTGAAGTAAAGTCAGCACTGGCGGCTACCAGTTCGAGCTACACAGGGCCTAAGGGAGAGCCATGTCAGCACAACTGGCAGTGCTACAACTGCGGAAAGATAGGACATCATCGGTATGCTTGCACCAAACCACCTAAGAAAGAAAAATCAGGTGGTAGACGTGGACAATTCGGTGGACGTGAACATTTTGGAGGACGTGGCCGCGGTCGTAGAGGTCGACGGGGTGGTCGAGGAGGCTATCGAGTGAACCTGCTAGTAGCAGAAGGGGATGAGGGAGCTGGTGGTTACCTTTACTGAGGAGGATCAGGCACTGATAGGCATGCTGGCGGCACTCAAGAGAAAGCAGAGAGCGTCAAACGATGGAGACCGGAGGAGTGGAACCGAGGAAGCGTCCACCTCATTCTTCGCTGGAGACAACGCCGCCATATATGTCCATCCATCAGAAGATACTGACGACTCACTCGCCCTTGCATCTATGTATTCCCTTAAATTGTCAGACTGGATTATCGACTCGGGGGCATCTCGACATGTGACGGAAAATGCTAGTAAGTTCTCCTACACTCACCTAGCATCAGCAGACAGCATACAAACAGCTGATGATACTTTCCAGCCAGTGGTCGGTAAGGGTACCGTAAATTGTACATGTTTAGTAAAATTATCCAATATTTTGAATGCTCCATCTTTTCCAGTCAGTTTTTTGTCCATCAGTTCTATAATCCTCCAACTAAACTGCATTCTCTTTTGATATTCCTAAGGTGATCTTCCAGGAGAAAGAGACGGGACGAAGACTTGGGACTGGCACTTGGCATAAGGGACTGTGGTACCTGGATCGAGAAGGGCTGAATTCGGCATTGATATCTATGGCAGAGAAGGCAGGAATGAGAGGACTGAAGATGAGTGCCGAGAATACATAAATACTCCACCATAAGAGGTTGGGATACTCTTCTTTTGCTACTTTAAGTAAATTGTATCCAGCAATTTATGAGAAAACAAATAAGGAGAAACTAGTATGTGATGCATATGATTTAGGCAAACTTACTAGGACCGCATATGCTAGTACGAGTCATAGGAGCTCCTCTTTTTTTGATGTAATACATTCCGATGTTTGGGAGTCATGCGCCATTACTACAATGAATGGTTATAAGTATTTTGTTTCCTTCATTGATTGCTCTTCACGTGTCACTTGGCTGTATTTGATGAAGAATAAGAGTGATGTATCGACATGTTTTCGGGACTTTCATAAACATGTCCAGACTCAGTACAGGGCAGTGGTGAAGGTACTGAGGTCTGACAATGAGACAGAGTATATCAACAGAGCACTTGCGAAATACTTGTCAGCCCAAGAGATACAGCATCAGACCACCTGTGCATATGCATCAGCACAAAACGGAATAACAGAAAGGAAGAACAGACACCTTCTGGAGGTGGCAAGAAGCATGATGATCGATATGAATGTCCTACAAAGTCTGTGGGGGCATGCAGTGTTGACAGCAACTTAACTAATCAATAGGATGCCCTCGAAGGTACTGGGATGGAAGTCTCCATGTGAAATATTACAAGAAAATAATAGTGGTATACTCCCACTAAAGGTGTTTGGTTGCATATGTTTTGTAAAGGACAACAGACCATCAGTTGGAAAACTTGATCCTAGAGCAGTCAAGTGCATCTTTGTGGGCTACTCGGCAACGCATAAGGGGTATGTGTGCTGGAGCCCAGTAGAGAAGAAGAAGTTGGTAAGCATGGATGTTCACTTCAGGGAGCATGGGCCATACTACCGCCAGGAGTGAACCTCAAACAACTCACCTATGAGGCGAGAGGGGGAGATTGGTAAAAGCCTGGTGACCGATTTTAGGAGTATGGCATGGAGACGCGGTTGAGGAGCGAAAAGGTGAAGAGGAACAGGAGGAGATGAGAGGTGTTAGACCCACGGTTCAGGGGAAGATACTTACCTACAGCAAGAGAGAAAAGCAAACTGTAGGACCAGTACCTACAGTGCTAGTGCCAAGTCCCTTGTCTGCGTCCGTCTCGACTCCTGAGACACCTACATCACCACCAAAGTCCCCTTGAGGTAATATCATTCTTCCTACTCCTGCCACGCCTACTCCTCCCAAACCATTATCAGTACGGAGGACCACTCGCAGCAATACGAAAAATTCTCCTATTAGATATGGTTGGGATCTTGCTCAGTTTGTTTCATACGATCATATATCCTCTTCTCATGGAGCATTCATTGCGTCTTTGGATAGTATTACTGTACCTAACAATTGGCAGGTTGCCAAGAACGATCCACAGTAAAAAGCGACGATGCACGAGGAGTTGGGGGCTCTTGAGAAGAACCACACTTTGGAGCTGATAAAACTGCCAGAAGGGAAGAGACCAGTCGAATGCAAGTAGGTCTTTACTGTAAAGCAGAACCCAGATAGACAGGTTAAGCGCTACAAAGCTCGACTGGTGGCCAAAGGATACAGTCAGACGTACGATATTGACTATGACGAGACCTTTGCACCAGTTGCGAAGATGAGTACTGTCAGGACCCTGATTTCTCTGGCAGCAAATGGTGGATGAAAGCTACACCAACTGGATGTAAAGAATGTGTTTCTTCATGGAGATCTAGTAGAGGAGGTGTACATGGAGATACCACCAGGATTCGGCACCAATCAGACATTGAACAAGGTCTACAGGTTGAAAAGGTCCCTCAATGGACTGAAGCAGCCTCCTCGAGCGTGGTTTGACAGATTCAGGAGGACGATAATAGAAATGGGATATCGACAGATCAATGCTGATCATACTGTGTTCTTCCGTCAGAGTGGAGGTCATATCACCATGCTTGCGGTGTATGTGGACGATATGATTATCACAGGAAATGATGAGCAGGAGATCGTCCGACTCAAGGGAAAGCTTGGCAAGGAATTCGAGGTGAAGGACCTTGGCCTTCTTCGGTACTTCCTTGGGATTGAGATTGCTCGAGAAGCAGAGGGAATTGTTCTTTCCTGAGAAAGTATGCACTGGACCTTCTTACAGAGACAGGGATGTTGGAATGCAAACCTACAGCGACGCCGATAGATCGGAGGTTCAAGTTGGCTGCTGAGGCTGGAAAACCAGTTGACCGATATAGATACCAGAGACTGATGGACAAGTTGATCTATTTGAGCCACACCCGTCCTGATATATGCTTTGCAGTAAGTGTGGTGAGCCGCTACATGCATGACCCACGGAAGGGTCATATGGACGCAGTGTACCAGCTTCTGAGATATTTGAAGGGTGCCCCCGGGAAGGGACTGATATTCAGGAAGAATAATCACGTGAGCATCGAGGGCTACTGTGATTCTGACTGGGCTAGTTGTGCTGATAACAGGAGATCTACCTCGAAATACTGTATATTTGTAGAAGGCAACTTGGTCTCTTGGAGGAGTAAAAAGCAGTTAGTGGTGACCAGATCGACAGATGAAGCGGAGTACAGAGCTATGGCCTTGAGAGTTGCAGAGCTGCTATTGTTGAAGAATATGCTGGTGGAGTTGAAGCTAGATCAAGGAGCCAAGATGAAGCTGTGGTGTGACAACCAGTCAGCTGTTAGTATCGCCAACAATCCAGTACAGCATGATAGAACCAAACGCATCGAGATTGATAGGTTCTTCATCAAGGAGAAGTTGGATAGTGGACTACTGGAGCTAGGTCACGTTCCAACCAAGGATCAGGTAGCAGACGGACTGACCAAGAGACTTAGCTCTGTGAGAATGATTAGAGGATGTAAGAAGATGGGCTTAGTGAATATCTTTCGCCCATCTTGAGAGGAGTGTTGGTATATTTGGTATTGGTATATTAGAATAAGAATATTGGAATATCATGTTGGTATATTTGGTATGTCAGAATATGCCACAGTATATTCCACAGAGAGTTTAATGTAATGAGAAGGATTGTAAGGCTATATATAGCCATGAGATTATCAATGAAATCATAACAAAATATTCAACATTAATTGGATCTTTGATATTTCTTTTGTTAGGATTTTAACTCTACGTCTAAAGTAATCGAATGAAATCTTGTCACACTAGTTTTAACAGAAATTTGTCTACCTATAAGGATACATTTAATCCTGAACATGCATATGAGATCACAACCACTAATCTTAGAAATTAACAATTGCTTACAACCAAAATTCTAAGTCTACTACCAATATGCAAAATTAGCAAGATCTAATACTCAGCTATTTATAAATTTATACCTATCAATAAAGCCATCCATCAATTTATAATTATATATGACCATTAATCATCTTACAAGAGACGAATAACAAGAACAAAGTCTTTATCCTAACTGGATTCAACTATATGAATATTATGTTCTTGTATATTTTCCAATTTTGACTAGTTGAAAACACATAAATTAAAGAAACTTGTAATCATTAACAAAATCCACATTAGTTAACTTGTATAAAGTGTTAATGGATCACGTCTAAAGAAATGAAAGTAACCGGACAACCTACAAAAGTTACAAGCTATCATTGGCTTTTATTTTATTTTATTTTATTTTATTTTTATTTTTATGCCAACTAGAGAATCCATCACTTTTGTAAAAGGATCGCAACCTCAATGCCAACTATCTCAAAAACAATTATAACGTTCTTTATCTCATTTATGAAATGGATTCATCATCAAGATTTCCTCAACCAAAACAATTAATCTCATTCTTCCATGCCTTCCTGACTTGCAATATGAAATCGTAATCAATCTAATTAGTAATTACAGTTTCATTGTCCAAGACCAAAAGTCTGATTTCCAATAAGTGTATTCCAACTTAAACAAATAACATCCTTCGATTATAAGAAACCATAACTAACATCATCATTATACGTAATATATCAACCTCAACCTCACCTTTCGCTATATCGGTATGCTTTTCTTTCAAGTAAGGACCAAAGAAAAGATACCTCATCTAACCAAATTTCTAATTTCTAAAATCACTTTCAATGTCACTTTAATGTGAACATTAATGCAAATGTAAACAAAAACCATCTTATAGTGAAACTTCTACCTAATGTCTATTTGTCTATAGAATGTACCAACTTTGTCGTGACCACAACTCGGTCATGACTGGCACTAAAAGTCGAGAGTAACCAAAGGCAACCTCAGCATTAGTCAGCCTCAGTCAGTTCATAAATCACATATCAATATCCATAAAATAAAGATCAAACTGTTCCAAATCTCATTATCCACAATTAAAACTAAACCAAAACTATCAACGACTTGTATCGTAACTTAAAAGAAAATCACATATCAATATCCATAAAATAAAGATCAAACTATTCCAAACTTCATTATCCAAAATTAGAATTAAACCAAAACTCCCAATGACTTGTATCTTAACTTAAAAGAAAATTTGCTATTCACAATTTTCAACACGTAAAGTGCTAGAGTGATATCCTAACAAAAAGATATATCAAAGAATCCAATTGAAGTGGTTGGGACAACTAGGATTAAAACTTCTTGCCATTTTACACCTCGTCACTCATTGATCTGTAAAATAATTATCAACAAGGTCAAACAATGTTAACGGGTTAACTCACATACCATATTTGTAATTTGGGACAATATATATATAGGAAGAGTAAGACTTTGTCAATAATCAATCAATAGAAACCATAAACCGAAAAAGGTTGAAGCATACTATAAGAATCATTCTAATAATCATATCAATTATCAAAAGACATGAAGATATGAATAAGCATCAAAACATAGCATATGTTGAAGCCACAATATGCAAAGTGTTATACAATATTATGTTCCACTGCAATTAAGGATATCAATGGAGGTCCTATAAAACCTCAATCATCTCTCTATCAATATGCTATTATCTAAGGCGTAGCTAGGAAAACCATGGTACACCAAGGTTAGCATCACTCACAACTTCACCTTTCCACTCTATAATACTTCTTACTTTATGATATTCAGAATTTAATAAGTGATCTTGGAATATTGTGATACAGTGAATTGATCATAGGATTATTAGATATATAATCAAATTGATAGCAATTAATACATTACAAATTTTATCCAACTTGCAAATTTTAGAAAACGCTGTTGTACAAATTTATGACCTTGGTTAAGGAGAAATAAGAGAAAAAATGGTCGATCAATCAAGGGGGCTATGGAGCATAAAAAAGTTAGTTGTCGACTTAACCTCAACCCTCTATGTTGATGCCAAATTCCTAGTCGCTATGGGCATAAGAGGGTCACACCATAAAACCTAGACGACCAGTTGGCAAGTAGGTAAACGTATCTTTTGTTTTGGTTGTTCAGTTTAAGCTCATGCAACCACTCCAAGTTCCCCTGGACTATAAAAGAGTTTAGAACATATACAAGATAATAAGTTAAAAGTGGCCATAGGAGTGACAGGGGATGTGTGAGATATAAACATATCAGTGTAGGGGTAGCTTAAAAATAGTTACGGAGAATAGTTGTGAACTACTAACCGATTAAGGCGTAGCATTGATCTATGTAGAGCGATAAAAATACGAGTGCTTCCAAGAATTTCCTGGTTAGGCAACAATACGGTGTAACTAATTGAGTTAGAAAATCTTGATATATAATGGATGAACTAAGTAGAGAATAGTCAACAATAACATTAAAAGATTTCAGGAACTTAAAGAAAACAAATCAAACTTGATATAATTTTTATGTAAAACAAAAGGCACGAATATGCTTGTGCAACTCTTGACATCAATGATAAGAAAAAAATTCTTTTAAAGGAAAATGGAAAACCAAAGTTCATCCAGACATCCACTGTACTCAATTGAAGAGAACTGAAATTCAAAGAGAGAAGGTCATCCAAGGTAACTTCAGGCAGCAGGAGAAAGGTCCAAAAGGTGGAGATACGCCCAATGGTTCGAAGCAGAAAGAGATCATTTAACATTTAAGTTCATGTGAGAGGTTTGCCAAAATCCAGCAAGGATGGTATTTTAGAGAAGGCTTGCCAGTTGTTTAATACTCTGTCGTTACAGGCAGACCATAGGAGCCGGATATCTTCAATACAACGAAGCATATTTTCTCATGATCATCCTAACACATGTTGTGTGGAAACCAGAAAGTTTTTAGCATAAAGTGCATTGGAGAAAAATGTGACCACCTAGTCTCTAATGTATTGTCCTATAAAGCATCGCGAGAAGGGGAGCTCCAATTCCAGTTTGGAAATTTAATAGCAGTGAGAAGACTGATCAATAACCATATATAACAAAAAGATTGTAGTATGGCAGTACTCCAAGGCTGGGTTTAGTATTTGCTTGTTTTGAGGGCTTCTGCTTAACTTTTTTAAAGACAGCAGCAAAAGCTATTTGGTAACAGCTACTTCTGCTTTTTTGGATAAGCTACTTCATTTTTGGGGCAGCTTTGAAAGCAGGGAGAAGGCTGCTTTCAAAAACTGTTTCTGCTGCTGCTTATTGAAAAGAAGCAGCAATGCCAAACAGGGCCTAAATGCTTTCTGGGTATGAGAAGCATACCCTTATTAATAGCCCTAGAGTTGAATGCAGAATGTGTTGGTGAACATGAGGCGGCAAACTGGACAGCCAAGCCCATCGTAGAGGGAAAAGGCACTCAAGTATGAGGCTTAATCCAGATCATTCTATAAAAAGGTTGCAGGGATCATTATGCCAATGAGAGCATTAACAGAATGTTTAGTTCTTTATGTTAGGTCCAATGCATTCTCCAATCAGTAAGCATACCATAAAAATAACTATTAAAACCGAACCAAGTTAAATCTCAAAAGGGAGTAGTACTCTCACCTCATCGGTAGGAAAAATAAATGTTGATGGTCTCAAATTATGATAGTCTTTTAAGCATTCCAATGGCTTGAATCCTAAAAGATGAAGCTGGCCGTTTGAAACCTTCTTTATTTCAGATAGCTCATCAGTAGAAAACATAACATTGTCGCTGCACGAAATCACAGGTTGTAAGACAAATTGCTAGCCAGCAGCTACTTGAGAAGGTAAATCTCTACTAAATTATCATAATTTCATACAAAGAAATGAGGTATGCTAAATGAATAAGAAAACACAATTCAGACCAACCAACATGTGCTTATCAAACTTTTAGCTATTGCCAGACCAAATTCAAACTCAGTATATTCTTCTTATAACCCTTAATTACTATCAATAAAACTGAATAAAAGCAAAAAATATCAAGTAAAGCTTTATGTAATCTGACTTGTACAATGAGAAAGAAATGTTTCTCAAGTACTAAGTAATTGAGAAACATTGGATCAGATTGACTACCTTTCAGATTAGACATTTCTGGGTGAAAGCCAAGAGACCATGCTCATTCAGCAGTTACAAAATAGAAAAAATAGGTCATTGAATGTGTCCATCCTTATGTTCTGCTTTTACCATTCATTGTACTCATTAATTACCTAAATATCACTCATCAAGCATCTGATCAGTCACCAACTAGGATGCTACGACACGGATAAGACACTACACAGCTATATGGGAATGCCACAGATTTTGGTGTGCCCTAGTGTATTTTGGAGTTTCTGTCAAGTGCCCAAAATGCTCCTTAAATGACGCAACATAGGCACGGCATCGATTTTTGGAGTATCACCTAGGTCACAATTTTTGGAGTATCTCCTAGGTCACCAAGTATTTGAGTTGTAGGCCATTCTTCTGAACAAAATGGAGGATTTCTAATAAACCCTACAAAGTGGGCAAGAGCAGGTAAACCTGACAGGGAACTGAGTGCATACACTATACATGCTAAGAAAGCTTAACTCAGATGATAAAATCCCTGAGAGCAGACACTACCAACATTCTCAACAAGCAAGAGTAAATTGATGAGCCAAAGGCCTTTGTTACAAACTATCATTTTGGCAGTGAACTGAGTGAATACACTATACCTGCTAAGAAAGCTTAGATCGTAAAATCCCTGAGAGCAGACACTACCAACATTCTCAACAAGCAAGAGTAAATTGATGAGCTAACGGCCTTCGTTACAAACTATCATTTTGGCAGTGAATAAAGGTGGAAGGAAGACAGAATTGGAGGGAGGGCAAGCGAGAAGGTTTAATCTCGATCGGGGCTCGGTCAAGCTACAGTTGACCCAATGACCCATGAAGGAAAATTAGATTTGGGTTGGATTCAAGATATATGCTGTTCCCAAAGGTGGCCTATAGCATCTGAAGAGTTTTAATTTTTAGTTACTAATAACTAAAAGTTTTAATAGTCTTTCTGTTGTCGAAAAATTTTCACACCCTCTTTAGACCAAACATTTCAGTTTAATGTCCTCAAGATTGGGGGGAGGGGGTGAAACATCACCAGCTCAAACTTATGAGGGGTTAGACAAATTTTTCGTCACCAATATAATATAATAAAAACATATTGTACAACCCTAATATGAAATTTCTTCCAAAAAAATATCTTGTTAGTTACTACAAGAGAACCCTGTCTAATTTTTGGATATCAAGCTCCTTGCAAGATTGAACATGTGAGCAAATATTTGCATAAATAAGGTCAAGTACACATATGAAACAATGCACAAATGATATAGACACTTGTTTATTCCCTTAGACCAATGAGTCGTTCTTCTTTGCTGATGCTTCTCTTATTTCAGTACATGTGGTGAAGAATTATGATGATTGGGACAGCTTGGCACTGAGGCCCTTGGTGAAGTTATTCTCGAGTGACGGCCGAGTATTCTAAATTGATGCCTTCCTCTTTTTTTCTGAGAAATATTACTCATGTTTTTCATGTCTTGATTAAATCCAACATAAGGAGATCAACTTTGTGTATTTGAACCAATTGTTATACAATTTTACTAGGTTTTTACCATTATTTGTATCATATATACCACAAGTAGAATATTCAATAAATATTAAAAAAAACAAGAACAAAGATCACTGAATATATAATCATACACAAGCTTCAAATTCATTAACAGATTTATTGCCTGATAAAAAAGACAAGAAACAGCAAAAACAATAAATATTTTATTCTGAGCTTTTTCAAGTATAATCTTCTCCGCGGCATGAATTGAAAGGAAAAGGCAGGTAACTAATGAAAATATTATTACCAGGATAAAGGGAAACTAATAATGCCAAAAGACTTCAAGCAATAACCAAATCATGGAAACGAAGAACCAGCTAAAAGGATCTAGTAAAATGGAAGTTCCAAAATATCTTAATTATTAAAGTCACAATCAATTTTGATATAATAAAAGCTAATAGCTTAGACTCTGACCTTTTATATGGATAAAAACGCTTAGGTGGTTCTCGAATTAGAGCACCAGTGTCAGCACAGATAAAAGATCTTTCAGTCTGCAAAAACAACAGTCGCAAAATACTAAAACCTGCAAAAGCTTGTCTCAAAAGGATGACGCTGATAAAATGAAAATATAGATGGTTATTGGTGTAACCATATATTTATATAAATATCAAAAATCTTCAATCGTGCTTAAAGATATCCTTTATGCATGCAGACAGAGTGTAAATATGGGCACAAGCATCTGTACATGCCTGCACAGATTCATCCTAGAGGTTTACGTACTCTTATGCCCATGAGGTATTGCAGAACATGGATGGCTTCCAGTTAAATAAATCAGTTGATAAGGAGCCATAACCTTTATGTAAAAGATAATATTCTGTACTAGTTTCAAAATTTTAGAATAATCTCAAGGAACAAAGGCAGCATTTACATTAATAAGCATCAAAAATATGAACTTCTACAACAAACTTGACATATCCGATCTTCTAAACAGTAAATACAATTAAGGAACAAGAGAAGATGAAGATAGATATATATATGTATCATGTTACTAATCAAGTCTATAGCCTGATATACAAATGGGGAAAGCATAGTACACAGAAAGACTACTTTTTGGAACAGCAGAAAACTCTGATTACATAAGTAATTGCAAGACTATCAATATAGTGAAGTTGTTCGCTTTGTCCAAACACATCACTGAATGTAATGAAAGCAACAAAAAAAGAATCACCCCACTACTAGTTAATCATCAGCATACAATCCCATTAATAAATTCAATAAACAAGGCATAAATAATAAATGGAGGGAAATGACAGCAGTTGCTATCAGACAAGAATTCTCAAGCAATCCACGGGAGGTTGTTGATGATCATAAAGTGGTTTGGAGTAGAAGAATTACAGCTATATTTAAATCTGCATGTATAGGATAGCATGAAGAAAAGTATTGCATGCCAATCTGAAAAGGTGGTCATCTAAGAAGCAGGGAAACACAAAACCTGCCAGGCTGGGGACATAAGAAACAAGGTGTGGCTTGGATTTCAAAATCAAACTAAAGTGATTTCAGGCAAAACACAAATATTGAATGTCAGCAAGGGTGATTAAAAAAGGTTGTCCTAGTGCCACGAGGCCAGGGCCGGTCCTACACTTTATGGGGCCTAGGGCGTAATGTGAAAACGAGGCCTTTTTTTCCACCTAAATAAAATTTTATTTTAGCATTTTTATGGACAAAATCATCAATTAAGCTATCATAATCAAAAATTTCTAATATATTACTTTCAATAGATACCATAGCTAAACCATTTAATCTTACTTTAAATACATTTCTAATTTATAGTTTTTCTGACCTTTCTATGGTCTTCGTCCTTTAAAGTTTTGCTACTGTGCTCTAGCGGCTAGCCTTCATAAAGTGTGGGGGTTTAGCGAGAGAAACTTGGTTAAAAAAATATTTTGTGTACATTTGCTTGCAAGTTGCAACCAAGGCTTAAAAAAAATTGTCCCTGCTCCAGACCCATCAGGCTATCACCCATGTGATGTGACGTACAGTATTGATTGCTAGTGCTACTATGACAAATTTGCAACCCGAAAAGAATCAATACATAATAACTCTTCACTCTCTCTTCTTTCATAAATCATACCTGGTCACTGGTTTGGGGTCTCGTAGTTGCAGAAGGTCGCCAACTCGTCGGCGATGTGTTACTCTGTATGATGTTCGATTGTTCGGTCCAGTCCAGAGAGAGAGAAGACAATAAAATATGTTGAATTTTCTGTTATATAAAAGAGGGGAAGAAGATGAATAGGTGGTGAGATTTAAATTTTTTGCAACCGTTTGAGCGCACTTTCAGTTTTTTTACCGCTTCGAAATTAGGGAAGTTTCAATTTTTTTTTGAAGGTGAAGAGGCGTACGTTTTATTTCTTCTTTTCTTTCAGCATCTTCTTAGATCTGCTATCAATTTTGGGCTTTTTATTCCATTTTTTTTTAAATTTGGTGCTGGTCTATTTACATTAGAATTATGGGGCCTTCAAAAATCGGAGGCCCTGGGCGGTTGCCCACCTCGCCCCTAGCCTGGGCCGGGCCTGCACGAGGCTTCCTTCCAATGCCTGCAACAGCGATTGTGGTTCTCAAACCACACCTACACTGTTTATGCAATCACCATTCAAGAGTCAACTAATTCACTGTCAGGATTCTATAATAAAACTAGTCTATATCAACGTTCGAAAACTCGGTTCCAGTATTGGTTTCAGACTCTCCCTATGAGTATCTGTTTTGGGATTTTCAGGGGATGGTTTTCTGGTTTTGAATTGATCAATTTTCAGCAATTTCAATAGTTTCCAAGTTTCGGTAGTTTTCAAACCCTCCAATTCCGATCCAAAATGGCTGAAACATATCAGTTTCTGATAATACTTAAAACCTTGATTTAATATAAGTAACATTCCTAAGAAGAAGGTAGGTTAGATTTCTATTATAACTAGTTTAAGTTTGTCATAATAGATAAAATTAATATGCTATTATAATGATTTAGAATATATGAATAAGTAAGTTTTTCCTATTAATAACTTTATTTTATTATATACTAGTTAGTGACGTGTGTCGTTGGACCTGTACCTCTTGGAACTCTCCTGAAACTCCCCCAAATAATTTATTGTACACAATAAATAACAATAAACAAAATATTAAAGTAAAGTACATTCCAAATGAATTAATAATGATCAGCCTTTGTCTTAATGGTGAGCTAACCAAGTTTTAATCAAGACCATTGGATATGCTTAGGTGTTTTTATCCTGACCATCCTTAATATTGTATAAATTTGGTGGAAAATACCACTCTTATTTATATAGATACAATCAAAATATATAGTTTAACATAAATTGCATTATACAATGAAATCAAAATTATATCAGAAGTTTAATAGAAATTTTCTGAATTGCATTATGTAACAATAATACAAACTAGAAATTGCATTATATAAAAGTATTTGGAAAGTTTTTCTTCATATTGTGTTTGAAATGTTTTCATTCAATGACTTGATTTATTAACGAGGAATGAGTACATATTTATAGGAGAGAGTGAGCCTCACTTTTGTTCCTCCCAATATGGGACTAAAAATCAGTGTTCTACAAATCGGCTTGTCGCACCGAAAACCGCATGTTCAGCGGTCCTAGGCGCTTGTTCGGCCTTGTTCGACGCCTAGGCGGGTCTGTTAGGCCCTGAGCGGCTGTTCGATTTTTTAGTTTTTTATTTATTTTATGCTTAGTTGTATTGTGGAGATATTGTTTGGGTTTTAAGATTGAATTTGGATTTTAGACACTGAAATTTCAAATTTTGAATTTCCAAATTTGAAATTTCAAAAAAATTATGAATTTTATTATGGATTTAGATGTTAGAATATGTTTGGATTTCAAATTTGTATTATGGAATTTAAATTTAAAAATTCAAAAAAAAAAATGTTCGGATGCCTAGGTGCTAGGCGAACCTCCGCCTCACCGAATCAGCCTAGCAAAATTTAAAACACTGGTAAAAATAAAGGATAATACAAAGAAAGCTAAATACAAGTGAGAAACAGGGATACTACCTTAGCTCACACAAGCCAAACCCTAGTCCTAGATCCCCAAACCTAACTCTAACCCTCACCGACATCGCCTCTCATATTCATTGCCATCTCGAGCTTAACCAGATCGAATTCCTACATCATCCAGGAGCCAACAATAAGAAAAGAAAAAAAAATCTCTCAGGTCCAACCAAATCTGTTAAGGCTAGCTTATTCAACCACTCCAGCAACCACCATGTATTCTTCCCAGACAAGCTCCCAGGCTCTCCTACAATCGCAGCCAACATTAGTAGCCTCGTAGTCATCGAAGCCTACTCATCAGCACAACCTTTTTGTTTCTTATTCTCTCTTCTTTTTTATTAAAAATGACTAATATATTGCCCTAACCATTTCCTCTAAATAGGGGCGTGTATTTCAGAGTTTAAGGTCTGGTGTTCTTTATTATTTTGATTTGGACTATGGATTTGTTTATGTTGTTGTTGTTGGCTGAATTAACTTTTGTTTATATTCACATTCATATAAATGGATGGATGATGGGTATCTCATACATTTGCACTTTTTAATGGATTTCGTTGGCCCCATTTGTGTTATGGGTAGGATCTGTGAAATTCCACAAGGAGAGATGATACTTTGGCACTTTGGAAAACAGAAATATTCAAATGTTTTGGTCAAAACCACCACGTTCAAGGGACACAGATACCAAACTGTCGATCGCACATAGTTTGGTGCATCCTAATGTGTTTCCTAGAGCGTATGTGTCGTGTCCAACACTAGTCCCACACAACGTGGCATGGACACTGGCACCGATTTTTGTAATTTCCATGTATGAGGCGTGTCTCAAATGGGCTTGAACCTCGCCGAGAGGCGCTGTGAGGCGTGGGCGTCACAGAGGGAACCTCGCTCCACCTACTTTGAGGCATTTAAGGATGAGCCTCCTAGCCTCGCTCCTAAGGCGCACCTCAAGTAGTCCTATTTTGTACTTTTCCTTATCATCATGAGCTTCCTCGTCCAACCATCAACTATGATGATCCACCACCTGTCAAAATTCTTGCAGACTGAACACTTGAAGAACGTCGGCATACACTTGTAATAATAAAAATCGTGGCAGTTGGATTCGTGATCCCAGTCTCATCTTCTGTCGTACACCTGTTGGTTATTTACCTCCGTCTGACGGGTCTGATAATTGCCCATTGCATTATGTATGAAGCCACAATATCGTACTATGCATCTTATGTTTATTCTTCTGTTAAGGAGGTTATCATTACAGTTGGTGTGTTACTACAGACAAAGGCGGAGTGAAGGGTGGGTTTTATATTCAATGCCACTTCCATATAAATAAACTTCTATTTTTGGTCTCACTAATCGCCAAATTTTAGGAAGCGATATTTAAAAAATGTATTAATAAATAACTTCTTTTTCTAGGCTCAGTTTTTTATCGGCAAAATTTTAGGAAGAGGTTTTTTCTTCTCTTCTTTTTCCCATATTAGTAAATATGAGATTCTCAAGCATCCTTTTATTTCCCAAACCCATGGTTATATATTCCAAATTTCCTTTCTATATTAGATTGCATACAACAGTCTTTCTAATTGACTGCACATTTATATTTAACTAGGAAATGAATTAAATTGGATATGTTTAGTCGGCTGTGAAGAAATTAAATTAGGTATTATGACATAGTAGGTTGGGCTTCCTTCTATGATGGATTGGACTTTATGTTATTTTCTCTATTTCCTACCCAATAGGCCAATATATCTAAAATTCAACTATGAAACAAAATCAAAAAATGTAGAATTTTGTGTGCAAAACAATTGATAAAATTTTCAAAAATTACTATTTTTGTTATGTTCTTCTAAAACATTAAATGAAACTAAAATTTAATATTGGTATGTTTCTTTTAAAAGATGATATATTATGTTTACTATATTCAAAGAATTTGAGACTGGGTCTAAATATGAAATATTGTCTTTCTGATGAAACATTGGTTAAAAACTAATCAAAGTAAGTATTTTTACTGAACTTTCAGTCTAGCTTCATTACATGTATAAAACTAACCACGATTCTGATTTTTTGTAGCGTTAAAGTCAAGAAAGTTTATTGTAAGTTCAGGTTCAACACATTTGATAGCCATAAGAGAGAAGAAACTTGTGAGACATCTGCGGGTTATGACCATAGTGCCCATCTGTCACTGAGCTTTGCCTCCGGCCCTCCGTCCCTGGCTATGGATGAGCATACGCATGCTCTTTGGTCCAGTGGCATGTGGAACCTTGTTACTTTACCTCCGCTTTTTGTGAAAGGCTTTACATGGCGTTGCGGGATCAACTCAGAGGAATACATGTAGTCTATCTTACAATAACCATCCATTTCCTCACTGTTGTTGTAACATTTTGACCATAAAGAAAAAGACTGCTTTATATATATTTTTATGTTGTTTACTTCAACTTCATGGTCATATTAAAGTCCCATAGACATCTAAACAAATAGTCATTGTCGTCGTCATCAAAGCATTCTCCCACCAGAATGGGGTCAGCTATAGGGCATAACAAAGCTCCAAACAATATCTGACAAAGATTTATGACCGAATGTCAACCTGACGTCAACCATCTATGTTGGTGCCAAATTCCTAGCAAAGGTAACTATTAGGATGAGAGGGTCATGCCATAAAACCGAGATAAGTCAATTTAGGTATACCTACTTTTTGGATTGCACTTTAAGCTCGTGCAACCAAGGAGCACCCTCCAAGTTCCCCAAGACTATATAAAGTCTAGACGAAGAAGTAAGATGACCGGTTTGCTATAGGAAATTGCATTCCTCTATGACACACCCAAAAAATTAGTAAAACAGATATCTTCGAGAATAAAAATTACTCAATGATCAAAGCAATTGTGAATATTTGTTCCCCTCCCATGTCATCTAAAATAGAGCCAATACATGATAAGAATATCATCAAATCATCAAGTTTACTTAATATGACAGAAAAAGTGTGGACAAGTAAGATTGTGCAACGAAAAACATGCTACTAAATATTAGTAACACACTCTCACCTGTAATGGAAGATTAGAAACAGAATCAAGCCACAGAATCCCCCCTGAACAGAAGAATATCAAGGTTAACAAAAAATTGGGGAGGGTTCTGTCCCTTAGAGATGTCTTCATGACCATCCGAATCACCAATCTTTTGGCAACAGCAGAGTCTATACCTGGTACAGTTGGACGAATCAAAGCATATGTATTCACTTGGATAGAAACATCATTTGATATCGATAATGTGAGGGTCTTAACTTTGCGCTTCTTAAGTATCCTTTTCCTTAGCTGATCAGTCATATCCTCCAACCTGGTAAACAAAAATACTTGCAGACGTCATATGTTCTTGTAAATGCACATACAGATAGAGTAGGCAATAAAAGTCAAATCCTTGTATACATGGAGCATATTAAACTTCAAGGCGAGAAAGTTATGAGCCCTTCCCATCCTGTAGAATAAGCAGTGAATGGGGATGGGGGCAGCCTGGAGGCTTTCCATCCTCAAAACTTAATACAATATTCTAACATTTACACACTTGGTCTATGCCTACTATAAATTTCAATCTGCAAGAACTGGCATATCATAAGGCAGGGAAGTGAATAAAGATCTTGCTTAAGGTATCTAAGATGACTGATCTCCACGAGAGGCATTCAATCAGCTGCTATTCTTATAAGATTAAACCAAAACAATTTCCTAATTATTTCCTAGCAACATAAGAAGTGACTGATCTCTGCCTATTTATCGATGTTATTCTAATTTAATGAAAATTTGTGCAAGCAAGAACCCAGGTAGTGATTTTCAATTATGTGACTATGGTCTCAGACTCTCAGCTTCAAGGTGATGCAGGTTTGATCATGAAAGAACATCTCATATGCAGAAGTAAAAAAAAAAATTATGGTTGTGTATCACACCTTGGGTTGTCAACAAGCATTGGCCCAAGTGGCCATGACTTGAAGAAATAAAGACCCAGGAAACCATGTCGGATATTTGAATCCCCCTGGGCGAGCTATGCACTTAAATATTAAAGGGAGGATGAGCATGTAGTGGTTGATTGAGAGCTGGACCTGGAAGAGCGGTCTACCCAAGCAAGAGGATCATGGTACCGACAGGCCGAGTAGAACGTGTGATGGAAATCGTCCCCGAGAGATGGATCAAGGAATTGCATCGGACGCAAAAATCGAAGATCAGCCTGCAGGGAGCTAGACCCTGTGACAAAGCTCGGGTGATATACACAATGAATGACCCAAGCTAGACCCTGTGACAAAGCTCGGGTGATATACACAATGAATGACCCAAGCTTAAGTCGGACAGTAGTTGTAGTCTTGTAGACTTACTGTTTCAAAAAAAATGGTCATAATATTGCGGGCCTTTGAGTCGATTCCAACGGTTCTTTGCAGTCACACGTGGGAGAAGCGTAATCGTGGAAGGAACAATAATTGTTTATTAATTTTCCAAGCCACATTTATCAAAGAACCTCTAGCTTTTTATAGAACAAACTAAGACTAATTAGCCTCCAAGTAATAGACTCTTAGTAGGATTATCAAGTATGACAAAATTGGAACTATGGTTTCTACGGAACTTTAAAAAATAGGCTATAACAAAACAAATAAAACTGAATCACAGAACGACTACCACAATTATCCCATTTGAACAATGAAGTATATTTGCATCTGTAAGGGGATTAATATTCCACTACCACAAGGCCATCTACATACATAATAGTTAAAAAAAACCAAGAATTCCTAAATGATAACTCTGTCTCACTGATGTGTATACCAGAATAGTTCTGATCAAAAATAGGATATAGTATCATCCTAAAGAAACTCTGATGCAGTATAGGCTAGATTATTGGATACTACTTTGGGGCACCCACAATGCGCTTTGTTTTTAGATTGCAGATTATCGAAAGGGCCATTTGTCGAAGTCAGTTTGGCATCGGGTTTGGCAAATTGGCCTCGACTGGAAGTGATGCATAAAGCCATAGGGAATCATAAACAAATCTAACTCAGCTTGTGTACTATAATATCAGAAGATGACATATGAAGAACTTAACCTCTATCCACTTAACAAGCTCCACATGATCATAACCTATACACTGCAATGTGGTTAGTCAACTCAGCTTTTTGGCATTCTTCCGTAGGTTTACATTTATGCTTTGAAGTGAATGACAGGATCAATACCTGTATGAAATTGACTTTATTTATTATTCAAGTCATTCGCACAGTTTATTTCTTTATTGATAATATCTCAATTTTATCTTTATTTTATTAGAAGTTTCTTGCTTGTATTAGGAATTACTTGTTTTGAAAGTCCATCTTTAGTTGTTTTAGTACTATATCAAAAATGGTTCCTATTTGAATTGGAACTCCTTATACAAAGGTTACTCTTCTTTTCAGATTAATGAGTGATTGAGACTTTGGAGCTCCCCAAAATCAAATTTGAGAGTTTGGTTTTTGACAAAGTTTGCAGGTTTGAAACCTAGCAAGATGGGAAGAAGCCTCTTCCTTCTTCAGTTCTTTCTGTCTTCTTCTTCCTTTCACTTTTCTCCATCAGAATCTGCCCTCTTCCACTTTCTCGACTTCCTTCATATGCCTGCATAATTTAAAACCTATAGAATCTTTATCTGCAGAACCTGAAACTTGCAGAATTTGAAACCTGCAGCCCAGATCTAAAACCTGCAGTGAAGATCTGAAACATGGCCCTTCTTTCTCGACTTGTTGAACACAACACCTCCATTATCCTTTTTTATAACGGCAGTTATTGTTAGGGTTATATACTAAAAGCATCACTTTTGTAGTAACCTTATTTTCTTAAATTTTGAATGAGAATCATATGGGCAAATGTTTGCATATTGTATTTGTTGCAAGTGTTAATGCAAATGTCTGATATTCTATATTGTAGATAATATGGTGTGTGGTGTCACACAGAAGATCATATTATCAGTTCCCTATGGAGTAATATAAATAGTTCACAACCTAGATGGACTTGGACAATCTATTGGAAAGGTTGTAGTGTAATCTGGTATTAGTCTATCTTGATTATAGGTTTACACTAGTACACTTTGTGTGTATTGAACATGACCACTTGAGGTTGTTCTCTTTGTACTGACTACATAAGAGAACAAACACCTCCGTTATTATGGATGCTTGTGCTTTTAATCCGGATATAATAACAGACATGTATATGCAGTATGCATTACTTTGACTCATGAAATAGTGAGATTCATTATGGATCAACAACCTCTATGAATTGGGTAATGACATTGTATGTATGATGGGCTGTTGATTATAAATGGAATCCATGTCCCGATACATCGGATTGATGATGTCCCCTTAAGGAGCTCATAAGGATTGTCATGTAAACCATGCAGGTGGATTATATCCGACATGACAAATAAAGTTGAGCGGTACTACTTAAGGATAAAAGATGTCGAATCAATATAGTTGTCAGTAACTTAATTTGATCGACGGACATACGATATCTTAACATGGGAAGCCAAACGAGCATATAATAAAAGGAGCCCACAAACATAATTTGGGATTAGGGAGGTAGTGCAACAATAGCTCATTAGTGGGCCGAGCTATTGTTAATGGACCTGGATTGTGTGTTCGAGCTGAACACGGAATATCCAGATCCGTTAGGAGGCCTAACCCTAATTTCTCCTCATGGTCCCTGCCGTAGCCTATATATATCCTCTATTCTCTGGCCGCCAGATTACTGATCAGAAATCTGAAGCTTTCTCTAAATTCGTGATTCACTAAGGAGAGAAAGAGAGGACTGCCAAGGAGAAGAAAAGGTTGGGAGATCGTCGCACACACGACGTCCAACTCGAGGAAGGAATACGTGCAGAAGATCTTGGGGTCGTCCGCTCGAGATTGCCAGAAATTACTTGTCTTCTTTCCGTCGCAGGTATAATTCGTGAACCCTAGTTTCCGTCTATGAAGGGTTAGAACACGTATTAAATCTGTTTAACTTTCTATCGATCAATACGCACACCAAAGTAAGGGTCCTGGGAATCCCCAGTTCCATTAATTGGTATCAAAGCCACTTTGGATCTGCGTATTGATTGATACGTCCATGTTGTCCAATAAAACCTGCGCTTTGTAATAGTCGATAGATGTAGATCTGTTCTAACTCGATTTTGCAGACATCTTAGATCCAACTATTATGGTCCAATGCATGTTTTTAATTGTGTTGTTTAAACCACGGACATGTCATGGATGTTGTTGTTGTTGTGGATGTAATTAAAATCATGAGGATTGATCATGCTTATTATTTTAATTTTCAATCTAGATTATGTGTGAACTCCTTCGGGAGGCATAGAATTGATGTACTTTTAATTATTTTTGAGCAATCGTGATGGCGGTGGTGGCTGTTTCTGACGCCAGACGAGATGTTGGTTTTAAGCAGTCCAGAGACAGACAGATGATTTTCGATGAAGGAATCGACAGCCAAAACCTACAAAAAAATTGGGGCGCTACCGAATCCCGCGACCTGACCGGGCAGGTCGAACACCAAATAGAACTGCACAGCGCCAGATTTTAGATTCGGATAGTCGAGGACGGAGCAGGAAAGATGACCACAATAGTTGAATATTTTTCTCTTATTTGTTGTCATTTTGCTTTTTCTGATTATGCATGTTTATTATTGTGTGGATGTTTTTTTTTGAAAAACTAAGCCTACATTAATAATGGACAACATGGACATAATATCAACTAGTAGAAAAACCCTCACCGTGAAATAACTAAGTGGGAGAGAATATTTATTTAGTATAAATCCTATGGTCTCCATTACTGGTTTGTAGGTGATGTAATTATACTTGCGCGTTAGCTTTAGTGCCTTCCTCCATATCAGTGTTCTAAAAATCGGCCTAGGCGGCCGCCTAGGCGCTAGGCGGCCGTCCGCCGCACCGAAAACCCCCTAGGCGGCGGTCCTAGGCGGTTTCGGTCTAGGCGGCCCCTAGGCGGCCCTTAGGCGGCCAATTTTTTTTAAAAATTCAAAAAAAAGAAACAAAAATACATACTTACCTGCAGCCGTCGTCGTTGTCGCCGTCGTCGTCGCCGCCACCGTCGTCGTCGGCGCCGCCGCCGTCGTCGTAGTCGTCGGCGGCTGCTGCTTCTGTTGCTGTTGGTGGTGGTGGTGGTGGTGGTGGTGGTGGCGGCTGCTGTTGGTGGTGGTGGGAGGGGAGGAGGAGAGGGGAGCGGAGGAGGAGAGGAGGAGGAGAGGAGAGGGGAGGTGGTGGGAGGGGAGGAGGAGAGGGGAGGGGAGGGGGGGGAGGAGGAGGAGAGGAGAGGGGAGGAGGAGGAGCGGAGAGGAGAGGAGAGGGGAGGACCCCCTTCTGCTGCTGCTTATGTTGTCTCTCTCCTCTCCCCCCTTGCACACATATATATATACATACATAAAAAATAAAAAAAAATAAAAAAAGGCGCCGTCCAGGCGCCCTAGGCGCTAGTCGGCCCTCCGCCGCACCGACTCCGCCTAGCGATTTTTACAACATTGCTCCATATCGGATTAGTATAATTATAGATCACCAGTACAAACCTCCTTAGAAATACTTGTAGAAAGTTACCTAGTATGTGTTCACTTCTCCATCTGAAGGAACTCATTACAAGGTAATGGACTTAGTATTAAGTAATGGTATACACTTAGATACAAATAATGGTATCCTCCCCATCGGAGTCACTGCTATTATTTGTATGACCAGAACAAGACCAACATATTAATTTTATTTGTCATAAAGTTATGTTGACATGATAGTAAAATTAATAAGAAAAACCTACTTGAACAAAGTTGAATTTGTATACGTCCACACTATCGTGGCAAGCTAAATTCATGGTGTTCAAGGTGTTGGTAAATTTCTTATTATTGTTTTGAGGGAATCAATATTTAATTAATTCAAAAAGTTTTTTTTTGCCCTACATAATTTTCTTTATGTGATTCTCAGGATTTCAAAAATGGGTTCTTTCAGTCCACTTATGGTGATTCTTAAAGAAAACAAACTTACTGGACCTAATTATATTGACTGAAAACGTAATTTGGACATTATTCTGACTGCTGAGGAGTACAAATATGTATTTGTTGAGGAATGCCCACCTAAGCCTGATGCTAACTCTGATGAAGAGGTCAAAGAGGCTTATAAGAAGTGAAAAAAGGCAGATGAGATGGCGCGGTGTTACATTCAGGCATCTATGTCAAATGTACTGCAACATCAGCATCAGGCCATGGCCACAGCTTATGACATGATGTATAACCTCAAGGAACTCTTCGGACATCAGAGTATGGCAGCTAGGCAATTTGCTATGAAATGTTTGATGAATACAAAAATGACTGAGGGTACACTAGTAAGGGATCATGTTCTCAAGATGATGGGTCTTCTGAATGAGATGGAGATCCTTGGAGCTGAAATCGATGGAAAATCCCAGGTCGATATTATTCTCGGGACTCTACCTAAAAGTTTTGACAATTTCTACCTTAATGACAACATGAACAAAAGGTTGTATAGTTTGGCAGAACTTGCAAAAGAGCTACAGGATGCTGAATCTCTCTTTAGGCAGAGTGGTCATATTTTTGTTTCTGAAAATGCTTCTACTTCTAAGCCAAAAGGCGGTAAGAAGAAGAATAACATTCAGAAACAGGCAAACTCAGCAAAGAAGGGCATGGGACCTCAAGGCGCGGTAAAAAAGCCGAAAGGCAAATGTTTCAAGTGCAAAGGGTCAGGACATTGGAAGACTGATTGTCCACTTCTCAAACAAGAGAACAAAGAAGGTATATCTCATTTACTATTAGTTGAAACATGCTTAGCGGTGTTATCTACCGGCACCTGGTGTGTAGATACAGGAGCCACTAATCATGTCTGCAATACATTGCAGGGGTTCCAGGAAACCAGACGGCTCAGTGATGAAGAGATATGCTTGTTCATGGATGATACTACAAAAGTATAGGTCGTTGCATTAGGAGATGTTACTTTATCTTTTCGTAGAAATAAGTCTTTGACATTGAGAGATTGTCTTTATGCACCTTCACTTAGAAGGAATTTAGTTTCTGTTTCTATGTTAGTTAAGGATGGATATTCAGTTTATTTTAATGACAATATTGTTATTAGAAAGAATAAACATTTTATCTGTTCTGGTGCATTGGTTGATAATCTGTATGTCATTAATCCTATTTTGCCCACAATGCAACTTATGGAAATGAATAATATGTCATCTAACTTAAATAAGAGAATAGAACCTTCTTTTATGAACCAATCATATCTTTGGCACTTGCGATTGGGGCATATTAACCTAAGAAGGATTCAAAGACTAGTTGAAGATGGACCTTTGAGTTCATTGGAAGTGGAGGCACTACCAGCCTGTGAATCCTGCTTGGAAGGTAAAATGACCAAAAAACCTTTTACGGCAAAGGGGTATAGGGCCATAGATGTGTTGGAATTAGTTCATTCTGATTTGTGTGGACCCATGACTATCCAAGCTAGAGGTGGCTTTGAATATTTTGTCACATTTATTGACGATTATTCAAGGTATGGATACATTTATTTGACGCGTCGTAAGTCTAAGTGCTTTGAGAAATTCAAAGAGTACAAGGCTGAAACGGATAAACGTCATGGAAAATGTATCAAGTCATTACGATCAGATCGTGATGGCGAGTACCTCTTTGGAGAGTTGAGGGATTATTTATCAGAGGCTGGGATTGCATCCGAATTGACTGCACCTGGAACGCCCCAGCAGAATGGTGTAGCCGAAAGAAGGAATAGAACTCTTATGGAGATGGTTAGATCAATGATGAGTTATTCAGATTTACCAGATTCGTTTTGGGGATATGCCTTAGAGACTGCAGCTTATATTTTGAACTTGGTTCCTTCTAAGTCAGTACCTCTTACTCCTATAGAGCTGTGGATTGGGCGTAAGCCTAGTCTGAAACATGTTCGCATTTGGGGTAGGCCAGCACATGTGCTGAATGGAAAAGCAGATAAGTTGGAATCTCGTACAGAAGTACGCTTGTTTGTAGGCTATCCAAGAGGAACGAAAGGAGGTTTATTTTATAGTCCTAAGGATCAGAATGTCATTGTTAGCACGAATGCCCGATTCTTAGAGGAAGGCTATGTGATGAACCATAAACCCACAAGTAGAGTTGTTCTAGAAGAACTGAGAGGTAAGACACCAAGTACTTCAGTACCAACAGTACAAGAGGATGAACCACAAATAACTGCACAACGTGTCACAGATGTTACACCACAACTGATAGTGCCTCGTCGTAGTGGGAGGGTTGTGATACAACATGATAGATATATGTTCTTGGGAGAGTCGTCAGACTTCGTCCCTGAGGAACAAAATTATGATCCCTGTACCTACAATGAAGCACTCCAAGATAAAGATGCAGAGTCTTGGCAAAAAGCAATGATATCTGAAATAGAATCTATGGATTCTAATCAGGTCTGGGAGCTTGTAGAACCACCCGTTGGTGTAAAAGCCATTGGATGCAAGTGGGTCTATAAGAGAAAAAGAGGATCAGACGGTAAGGTTGAAACCTTTAAAGCTCGGCTTGTAGCAAAAGGTTTTACTCAAAGAGAGGGTATCGATTATGAGAAAACCTTTTCTCCAGTAACCATGCTTAAGTCTATCCAGATTCTTTTATCTATTGCAGCTCATCTCAATTATGAGATTTGACAAATGGATGTCAAGACAGCTTTCCTTAATGGAAGTCTTGAGGAAGACATCTATATTAAGCAACCAGACGGGTTCATTGAAAAGGGCCAAGAGCATCTTGTTTGTAAGCTCAAGAAGTCCATTTATGGACTTAAGCAAGCTTCCAGATCTTGGAACATATGTTTTGATCAGGTGATAAAATCCTATGGATTTGATCAATGTCAGGATGAATCATGTGTATACAGAAAGTGTGACGGAAACGTGGTGTTCCTAGTACTTTATGTAGATGACATCTTGCTCATTGGAAACAATGTGAAGGTGTTATCTGATGTAAGGGTATGGTTATCCAAACAATTTGATATGAAGGACTTGGGAGAAGTAGGTCACATCCTTGGGATCAAAGTTCTACGAGATCGCAAGAAAAGGATGTTGGACTTATCCCAAGCTTCCTATATCGATACTGTACTAGCTCGTTTTAGTATGCAAAATTCTAAGAAAGGTTTCTTACCTTTTAGACATGGAATTGCTCTATCAAAGGAGCAGTGTCCGAGGACACCTAAAGAGATAGAGAACATGAAGGCAGTTCCTTATGCTTCAGCAGTAGGAAGCTTAATGTATGCAATGCTATGTACGAGATCAGACATCTGCTTTGTCGTAGGCATGGTCAGCAGATATCAGTCTAACCCAGGACAAGAGCACTGGACTGCCGTAAAGCATATTTTGAAGTACCTGAAAAGGACTAAAGAGTATATGCTAGTTTACCATGCAGATAGTTTAGTTCCCTTGGGGTATACAGACTCAGATTTTCAGTCAGATAAGGATCCAGAAAATCTACCTCAGGTTATGTGTTTACTTTGGGAGGTGGAGCCATTGTGTAGAGGAGTCTCAAGCAAAAATGTATTGTTGATTCCACTATGAAAGCCGAGTATGTGGCAGCCTCTGAGGCAGCCAAAGAAGCGGTTTGGCTCAGAAACTTTCTGTTGGACTTGGATGTGGTACCTAGTTTGCCTAAGTCTATTACACTTTATTGTGATAATAGTTGTGCAGTTGCAAACTCGAAGGAACCACGAGCCCATAAGACAGGTAAACACATTGAGCGCAAGTACCACCTGATACGAGATTTCATAAGGAAAGAAAAAGTTGTTGTGATCAAGATAGCATCAACCGACAACCTAGCTGATCCCTTTACAAAGAGCTTACCAGCTAAGGCTTTTGATAGTCATGTTGAGGGAATAGGAGTCAGATGTGTAGCAGCATAACTTTAAGTATAAGTGGAAGATTTGTAACAGTATACTGAAAAGCAATGCTTTGAGTATAAGTGGGAGATTGTTAGGGTTATATACTAAAAGCATCACTTTTGTAGTAACCTTATTTCCTTAAATTTTGAATGAGAATCATATAGGCAAATGTTTGCATATTGTATTTGTTGCAAGTGTTAATGCAAATGTCTGATATTCTATATTGTAGATAATATGGTATGTGGTGTCATACAGAAGATCATATTATCAGTTTCCTATGGAGTATATAAATAGTTTACAACCTAGATGGACTTAGACAATCTATTGGAAAGGTTGTATTGTAATGTGGTATTAGTCTATCTTGACTATAGGTTTACACTAGTACACTTTGTGTGTATTGAACAGGACCACTTGAGGTTGTTCTCTTTGTACTGACTACATAAGAGAACAAACACCTCTGTTATTATGGATACTTGTGCTCTTAATCCGGATATAATAACAGACATGTATATGCAGTGTGCATTACTTTGACTCATGAAAGAGTGAGATTCATTATGGATCAACAATCTCTATGAATTGGGTAATGACATTGTATGTATGATGGGTTGTTGATTATAAATGGAATCCATGTCCCGATACATCGGGTTGATGATGTCCCCTTAAGGAGCTCATAAGGATTGGCATGTAAACCCTGCAGGTGAATTATATCCGACATGACAAATAAAGTTGAGCGGTACTACTTAAGGATAAAAGATGTCGAATCAATATAGTTGTCAGTAACTTAATTTGATCGACGGACATACGATATCTTAACATGGGGAGCCAAACGAGCATATAATAAAAGGAGCCCACAAACATAATTTGGGATTAGGGAGGTAGTGCAACAATAGCTCATTAGTGGACCGAGCTATTGTTAATGGGCCTGGATTGTGTGTTCGAGCTGAACACGGGATATCCAGATCCGTTAGAAGGCCTAACCCTAATTTCTCCTCATGGTCCCTGTCGTAGCCTATATATATCCTTTATTCTCTGGCCGCCAGATTACTGATCAGAAATCTGAAGCTTTCTCTAAATTCGTGATTCACGTAAGGAGAGAAAGAGAGGACTGCCAAGGAGAAGAAAAGGTTGGGAGATCGTCGCCCACACGACGTCCAACTCGAGGAAGGAATACGTGCAGAAGATCTTGGGGTCGTCCGCTCGAGATTGTCAGGAATTACTTGTCTTTTTTCCGCCGCAGGTATAATTCGTGAACCCTAGTTTCCGCCTATGAAGGGTTAGAACACGTATTAAATCTGTTTAACTTTCTATCGATCAATACGCACACCAAAGTAAGAGTCCCGGGAATCCCCAGTTCCATCAGTTACACCACAGTACAGTCATCCCACACAAAGATGTAACTTTCATTCCCTTTCCAGATTGAGTAGATAGAGGGCCTTGGCTAACATGCATGGAGAGATTCCATCGTTGCAATCAACTACCTTTTTATTTTACATTTTCGGTGCCACAAATCTGTCGGTCCATTTTTCTTACTCTTTTTTACACTTTTATTTGTAAAAAGATAATTTTTAAAATGGATAATTTTCCATCGGACCTCCAGCAAAGTTGTCCAAACCAAATCTATATGGTCACCAAACTATTCCCCTTGATCTCTTATGTGAAAGAAGAGAAAATATAGGGTTATAAATAGTAACAAACTTCATATGCTCTGACTCTTCTGTAAGATTTATGATGTGTCCAGATATGAATTAGGTGGGGATAAGATTTAAGAAAACCTAGAGTTATGTGGAAGAAGTTCATCTTATTGGAACATTGATGATGTGTATCTCCCTCTCCCCATATGTACTCTCACAGAGCACACAAACCAAAAACAAAAATTATAAGATGACAGCTAATTTCTATTCCACACTGAGGCACGCCACAAAACAGTTTCATCCGCACCAAGGCAGCTGCAACACAGTTTTAACCCGCAGCGAGGCCTGCCGCACGACAGTTTTGTCTGCACCGAGGCACGCCGCAACGTGCAATGTGGTGCTTCGCACGACTGCATCACTGTGTCTTTTTTATTGGTACAGCAGTAGCTCTTTGGTTAGGCAATGGAGCAACATTACCTATTGATAAATCTTTAACTTTAGGTTGTTTTCAGAGGTGATTCAGCCGTGAAATACCACCATGTAGTATCTAGGGAATATTCATATTGTACAACAATGTCCATTACATGGCAGCACCGCAGAAGAACAAAATAATGTTTTGAAATACCACCATGTAGGTATCTAGGGAATATTCATACTGTGCAACGATGTCCATTACATGGCAGCACCGCAGAAGAACAAAAAAATATTTCTTCCATCGACATAAAAAATACAAAAAATTACTAAGACTTCAGAGAAAAAAAAAGTATCAGATGAATATACGAGATAATAATAAAAAGTAACTAGAACACATTAGTTTTCATAAAAAAAAATCTTAATAGCAAAAATTAGCAATTACATTCACATTTTTTAGACAGCATTCACTTAAATCTTTAACAAAAATGTCAAGATGATTAGAGCTTTTGTGAAATTGGGAAAAATTTGGGATAAAGGCTATCTTGTTGTTGTTATGATTTTGGAATATTTGTTGTTACTTATCATAATATTGAAATCAGACTGTATGCTTTACGCATACCTTTCACCTGCAGACAGCAAGAACTGAGACATCTCTTCACCCTCCAATCCAAGCAAATCCTAAGAGAATTAAAGAGCTTTTCAAGTTCAGTGGTCCACACACAATCATGTAGTTTTAAGATACATAGGATACTCAATATCATGTTAAACATACAGCATAAAGAATGGAAACGTTAAATTCCTCATCTGGCCTACTCAACGGAAGAAGTTCTATAGCAATGCCAAGGTCTTGTGCGTCCTATAAAACATAAAACTAAGTAAACATTATTCAATGATCTAGAGGGGATTAAACAGCAAATAGAAAGCAGTTTGTATCTCTTAAAGTATAAGAAGAGATGGCAGTACTTTGGCACGTTGTACAGTTGTTCTGATCATATCTGTTTTAATTGCCCCTGTGATAGTCCCAAAGGGATCATCTTCGTTAGTGAATATAAGCATTCTCTTACTCACGTTCTTCGCAGATCTGGGAGAAAATTATAAGGCAAAAAGTTCACTGCGCAGATTCAAGAATAGAAAAGGATCCGTGAATCTAAACAAATGCAAAGAATAAGGCACTGCAGAAAGCTATACCCCTTACGCAGAAGGGCCTGTGCCACCCAAAGGGCATTATATAAGGAATTTTCCCGAGATCCAGCTATTATCCCATATCGACTCCCGATGTTGCTTAAAAATGTCTCTGCCATATCAACATGTTCAAATTCAGAGTTTAAAGGAGGTACAAAATTAAATATGACAGGAAACTTCTTTTATCTAGGAAAAGCCTTGAAATAGTTCTTTTTGCAAATATGACAACTGCTGAATGTACTCAGTTGCATATACACTTGCACTCTCCTATACCTTCAAGAACTTCAAAGTTAACATGATTACTTCAGGAAATTAAGGATCCGTTTGAATAAGTTTTCTGAAATTTTATTCTAAAAACAATTTTCAAAGAAATGTTATAAAGTTGTTTTCTGAGTATACATATTTTGTATTTGTGTTTGGTTACTTTCATATGAAAAGTAGTTTTATGAAATAAAAGTTAAAAATTATGTTTGGTAAAAAAAAATTTAGAAAATAAATTTTTTAACGAAGGAATTCTTAGGCTGCAAGTTGGCCAGGAACTGGAGTTCAACCACCGGAGCTCCGACGCGGTGGGGCACCGGCCGAACGTGTTCTCCACCATCCTGGCCGCCACCAACTGCGGCCACGTCGTTCTCCCTCGTCGTAATCCGGCCCGTCAACCTCGTCGTACTCTGGCCCGTCGTACTCCGGTCACGATCCGGCCAATTTCTCTCATATCTGAACAAAATTCCATTAGGGTTAGGGTTTTTGTCGCCCCCTCTTCGTACTCCGGCCCGTCGACCTTGTTGTCGAGAGGAGGTCCGGTGATCGAGATGGTCAGCAACGCTCTTCTCCATCTGCGTTGCCAAGCAGGAGATGGATGACGTCGACGCACTCGACATCACCATTGACCGGGGAGAGGAGGTCGTCGACGTGTTCGAGAGAGAGAGGAACCTTGGAGCTCTATGGGAAGGAATAGAGAGAGAGGGGGGAGGAGAGACTCCGTTCAGAAAAGTTTGAAGGGGGTTAGAGAGAGAGAAGAGGAACCTTGGAACTCCATGGGTAGGAAGAGGAGAGAGAGAGAAGAGAGACTATATTCAGAAAACAGATTTCAGAAAACACTTTTTTTAGCTTTCCAAAAAGGGTGTCTAAACAGCTACTTCCAAAAGAAAATTTCTGAATGTAGTTTTTGAGTTTCCTTGCCCAGACACAGTTCCCGAATTTCGGTCATTTACTGTAACTCGTTATTTTTAATATTGAATAAATTGAGGATTTACAAATTGATTGTGTTGAATTATAATTCTAAATGAATTAATATTTTTATTATTAAATTAAGTTTAAATCAAATAAATTAAATATGATAAATAGTTAATAATTAATAAATGGATAAATGACAAATTTTGTAATTAAGTAATATGACATATAAGAGTCATTAGCTAGGAATTACTTTTTGTTAAATAAATACATGATTTATAATAAAAAGAAATTAAATAAGCAAATAGATACACCATATATGCTTGTGTATTAGGCTTAGGTGTAATATATAGAATTGTGGGGGACTTATTTGCATAAGTGCAAACTAAGTTAACACAGTATTGAATAGGAAGGGAGTGGTGTACTGGTAACACCACCGTGCACCGGGGGTGAGGGCCGAGTTCGAGCCCTCCCTCCCACGGAGGTGGCTGGGTGGCGGTGGCCACGGCCTCCGGGTCAAGGTCGGGTGGAGTCGTCCACCGGCTTTGGTTTAAAAAAAAAAAGGAAGGGAGTGGGATCGTAGGATTATGTTTAGTGGTTGGCTTTTTGTGATGTGGGAACCATTTCATTTGAAATCCCAGGAGAGTGGAAGAGGACCTCTTCCATGTTTAACGTAACCGAACCTTTATTTCCGTTCGGTTTTCTTCACCCTCAATCGTGTGTTCCCCAACCATTTTCTATTTGTAAACTACATCCCTTTCACTTCTCTTTCGCACCCATTACTCTGGCAAAGCCCTGCCAAACTCCATCTCCACCCTTCCACCACTTCGAACTACCGAGACAACCGACGAACGTTCGAGCTTCATCGACGACCGACTTGACGATCGAGCGGGCTGACAGTGACGAGATCGAAGAGCTCAGCACGAACCGAAGTCGGCGTTCGATCGATTTGAAACCGAATCCATTTCGGTTAGTATTTTCTTTTGAAGTGCTTCACCGTAGTTCCTCTGAATTCGATCTAGATTTCATTTATTTTGGAATGGTGTTTTGCATCTGGGGATTAATCTTGTATTGGATCATTTGATCCCGACCCTTCTTCCCTACTACTCTGTTTCCGAACTTTGGTAGTAATGATCACCAATTGCTTGCTGTAATTCCTGAACCGTATCCCTTGTGTCCGCAGGACTTGACTCGACCCGTTTTGGAGGCGACACGACTCGATACGTGCAGTGCTAAAGTTTGGGTATGAATCGTGCCCAACTTTGTGTTTGTATTGTGTCGGAAGTATACCGGGTAGTGTGGGTTTAGCTACTGTTTATGTGAGTTTTGTGAGTTTCTCTAATATTTTGGGTAACGAAGAAATTATTTCACTTTTATGTGTAGTTGTGTGTAGAACTGTGGCTTTGAATTTTTCTAATACATGTTATGGTATCAAATGGAATTAATGGTTAGGGTGCTCTTACTAGTGGTTGGTTGATGATAATGTTTTCTATATCAGTTTAGTTGTGATTCAATGTGTAATATTTAGGTTAAGATTTTAACTACTGTATGAGTAATTTAAGTCTACAATTTTGTATTAGGTTAATTAAGGCTCTTTTGGTATTTGTGATAAGGTTCAATACGTGATATTCCATACTCTTCTCACATTACTTTCTGTGGTAAAGTTGTAAGGTTTTAGTAAACTTTTGGTTTAGGTATCAAATGTTGAAAGAGAAGGTTCATATTGAGTTATAATTTTTTTGCTACTACACTACTGCTGTTTTTGGGTTAGTTGCATGTTAGGTTTCCTCTGTTAATGGCTTTGATGTAGTAATAATTATGCTATATTAAGTATTGATATATGGGCTTGATTGTGTTTGTAGCCAGTGATATTATGTCCATTTTAGGGTTGCTGTTAGATAATTATTATTTCCTATTTTGTAAACCACTTTTGTTAATAGTTGCCTTTATTTCTTATTTTGGGAGTTCACTTTTATATTTAATTTCACTTGTTTCGACTTGCAACAAATACTGATAATGGAAAGTCATAGCAAGTCATCTAAACTTTTAAAAGGGGCTGATCTATAAATCACTCATTTAATCATCTTTTGATTCAATTTATAATCGGATTATTATTTTTTCTTTAATAATTCTATTAGCTAAAATAAATTATAGAAATAAACTAATTATTAGTTGTTAACAAATTAAGATAGATTAATGATTCTTAAGATAATTAAGGATTAAGGGTAGACCGATATAATTTAGCCTTTATCTAGATTTGGAACCTAAATCGTACCATCTTTTGAACAGTGAGAGGACTCGGGGCATTATCTCTTCTTAGCTCTGTACCCTATCTTGGAGAAGACAAGTACACTACAACTTTACGTTTTGTTCATTATTCATAGTTGCAGTGTTCTAAAAATCGGCTTAGGCGTCCGCCTAGGCGCTAGGCGCCGGCCCACCGCACCGAAAACCCCCTAGGCAGTGGGCTAGGCGGGCCAAGGCGGGCCCTAGGCGCTCCTAGGCGGACCTAGGCGGCCGTTTTTTTTGATTTTTTTATTTTGTTTATTCTTAGTTGTATTTTGGATATTTGTTTGGGTTTTAAGATAGTATTTGGATTTTAGAACATTGAAATTTCAAATTTCAAAATTCAAAATTTCTAAAATTTCTAAAAAAAAAAATCTAGGCGGACCTCCGCCGCACCGAGGCCGCCTAGCGATTTTTAGAACACTGCATAGTTGCATATTAGACTTTCATTACATGTTTCTTACGTTTCATACCAGCTGTTCTTTACAAGTTTCTCCAAGTTGTATTTAGTATTCCTCAAGTTGTAGTTCTTACATGTATTTTTCTTACACTTGCATAGGTTGGAAAAAAGTCTAGTTAACATGTGATCAAAGTCCGTAGTGTAGTACATGCAGCCAAGGTTGTAAAAATCGCTAGTCGGCCACTAGTCGGTTTGTGGGGACTACGGATTAATCGGACTACTCGAGGACTAGTCGGGCCTTGTCGATTTATAATTTTTAATGAATATATATATGTAATATGTTATAAAAATATTTTAAAAAATAATATGTTAATTGTTGAACTTTTAGTTATTGCAGTGCATTTTCTTATTCATTATTTTGCACAAATTTCTATTTTGATAAATCTTTAAATAATATGTTAACAACTTACTATTTTGTACGGAGAGTTACAGCCACAGTAGCAAGCAAAAGCAAAAAAAAAAGTAACAAGCAAAAATTAAAAAAGAGCCACAACAACAGTAACAAAGAGATAACAAAGAAAAAGTAAAAATAAAAAAGAGTAGGCTAGTCACTTATTTCAAAAATAGAAAAAAGGCAGCAACAAAGTAAAGAGTCGACGGCGACTGCCTTGATGAAGTCGACGGCAGCCCAGACTAGTACCAATTTAGCCAATTTTTGGATGGACCAGCCCCTAATCGAGTCGACGATGGCCGACAAGTGACTAGTTGGGGACTAGCCCCTAGTCGAGTCGGCGGCGGCCGACTAGCGACTAGTCGGGGACTAGTCGGCCGCCTAGAGGGATTTTTACAACACTGCATGCAGCCGAGCTTGACTGCACCACTTGCACGTGTAGTCAATGTCGTACCCCCAAGTTGTCTATTTTTTTATATGTTGCATGTTCTCCTATTATAGCCGATCACATGTCTACTAGCTTTTCAAATCACTTCACATGTTTCATAACACTTCATATATTTCAATTACTATTTCTTGCTGCAATTACATTTCTCTTGTAGTCTTTTCCTTAGTTTCCATGTTCTTCATACTATCAATTCCATGTTGCAGTAACTGTAAGTTGTAGGGTTGTACTTTGTTCTTTTTCTGATTGGATCGTTGCAGGTAAATGACCGAGGAGGAACTTATGTTGACATCTTACTATAGTCGTACTGCGGATTTAGCTCACATCCCAGAGGATGATCCTGCTAGGGAATACCCTATAAGCTTAGCTTACATTCTTATTTGAACTTGGTTTGTAATAATTAGTTAACATTCTTTTGGACTGGACTTGTCCCAGTCTACTTTAGCTTTGGAAATGTAACTAAGTGACATCTTTGGGACATTCTAGTTTATCTCTATTTAGATGTTGTGATTAAACTGATTCAATATAATATCATTTTGAAGATAATTAAAGGTTTAGAACAGCTGACTACGTTATGTCTCACAACGTAGGCTGGATATGTCTGACTCCTATCCGAATATTCGGGAACGGGTCGTGACATTTACACTCAGAAAACTGAGTTAAAAATTACATCCAAACAGAGCCTAAGCAACCTGATAAATTATAATATTTGGTCAGATTTGTTGATACATGATTTCTATAACTATATATTAACTTCCATAACCAAGAACTTTGAAGGCTATATAGGGCAGCATCTTCCTTTATGTATACTGATATACCTTTCACTTTCCACTTCTACTAAAATGCCAAGTGACTACAGGTAATTGTCTGTTATTAGGCATTTCCTCTTCAAGTTATTGTAGTATCGAGTCTTGACAGGTATTTGTTACATAATGACTTGGCAAGATTACAAGGATTGGTGCTTGCATCTGGAGGGTCGTTTAAGTTACACAAACCACCTTTTCATAAAACAGGGGTAATATTATGTACATCTTGACCCTTCAAAATTGTAAGATTAATGAGAACACCGTGGCACAGGGAAGTCTTTACATTTACATAAAAGCGTATATTTAAACTTATTCAGATCGCAAGACCTATGTCTAAAGATAAGAGAAATGAAGACACTGCACCAATTGTCTGTTTTTAGGAGCCAGCTTAGTTAGTGTTAAAATCTGAAAAAGGTCAAACAGTTCAGGGGGATGGGGGGAACTAGTGTACTTAAAAATAATAAAACATGAATGATGATGACACAATAGGATGCTCAACTATTTTCTTCTTTTACTTCATGCATTAAAGCTAAATTCATAAATAGAAAACACGTGTTTGCTGGTTTTGTTACCCTCAATACAGGAGAATTCTTTGATCAATCTTGCTGTTGGCCTATCAAGAAACTCTCGCTCCATAACATTGAAGACATAAACACCATTCAGATCCTGTAGATTTTTCTTTTCCTTCTGCAATGAAATAAAACACATTTGTTTCGCGAACCATGGTCAAAGTTTGTGATGTGACAGGCTCAAGAAGTGTAAATCATAATCCCATTATCAACAGTAAGAATACATGCAACGGACTCATACCATGGCTGCCAGACGTAATTATACTAACATTAATAAAATGCTGCAGAATCATGTATGGTAGGGGTGTTATAAAAGAGGCAGATATGGCTGAGTATTATGCAATCCAAAAGAGCTGTAAAGAATAGACTTTTTTTTTACTCTCACATGCATAAATTCAATAACCCAAGTCCAACATTGTGAAACCTGAACCAGACACGAAACTGGCATGGCGAAACTGGCATGGTGGCGAGTCAGCTTTTGCCGTTCAATCACCAGTCACTCAGTTTGAATCAAGATCTCTCATCAGGCCTTTCATAGTTTTAAGTTAAAATAACATATGCAACTGCAGAAACAAGATAGGTTTGGGAGGCCACAATCTATATGCTTGTAGATTATTATCATGTAATTTCAATGTATCCTTTGTTTACCCACTTTCTCCTCTTAATCTTCATTATTCTTGTTGAACAATATTAAATATATAAGCCTCATCTCTCACCAACACTCTAGTGTTTTGGTGCAGTAGAAGAGAATCTAAGACACTTCTAAATCTAAAATGAAAAATAAAATTCAACCATCATACAGTAAGAAAATTAACCAATTAATTAACAAATCAATTAATTATCAATTAAATGAATATATATATATATATATATATATATATATATATATATATATATATATAGACCTGTCACTCTCCGTTTCCATTATACGTATTTTTCCTGCATTGTTCATGTATATGGTACCTGATATCTATAACATGTGCATCTGTATCCTGTATTTACACCTGATCATGGCATGGAACAGTGCCTCATCGCGAAGTAGTGTGCCACCCTTATCCTTGTCTGGCTGTAGATGTGGTTCACTGCTTCGATGATGGAATACTAGATTGTGTTGTGATCTGGATTATTTTAATTAATTGCATTATGTGGCATGGCATGTAGACTTAGGTTAGAGCATGTTAGGGTTTAGTGGAGCCCCCCCCCAACCACCCCATATAAGTATTCTCTTTCCCTTTCTCTCTCCTCATTCACTCTCATTCATTTTCCTCAACCACCCAGGCAAGTACATCTTGCACTAATGAAGAGCCCACATTGCTCATTTTACTTCTTTGATTTCTTTTATATATTTTTAGTCTATATTATGCATATTTTCATTCTCTACATGTTTAGTATTTGGTATTTTCAGGTTTGATGAGTATTTTGGAGTAGATCTAAGTTTTCAAAACTAGAATTTTAGGGATTTGGGTGGAAATGATCTATCAAAACCAATTGTTCATGTTGTAGAGAATTCAATTTCATGCAGTTTTGACTTTTGTTTCGTAGGATTTCGAATTTTAGAGAGGAAGTTATGGCCATGGCAAGTTTCAAGAATTTCTATAGTTGAACTTGTTGTTTGGGGACAATGATCCCCTATGCACGCTAGGAGGCCATGCGGCAGTTCCATCTATGCGGCCATAAATCCCGCCGCATACTCCGTGACATCATGCGCGCTATGCGCATGGGTTGAATGCGTATGCCTATCTCGCATATGCGCCTGGCCATGTCATGTGCCAGGTTGCTATGCGCCATGTTAACCTCGCCTGCCTTCCCATGCTCAAGGCATTTATGCGTATGTTATGTCTATGCGCCTGAAATCCCTATACGCCTGGAAACTCCATACACCAGGATTTCGTATGCACGCGTATAGATCTTTATGCACCTGTTTTGTTGATTTTTTTGGTATTTGTCTGGTTTTTGTTGTTTGACTTGATACCCTTGCCTTAACCTTAGCATACTATAAGTACCCTGACCTATGTGACCTAAGTGACCTATGCGCCTACTGTTCTAAAAGACGGTCTAGGCGGCCGCCTAGGCGGCGCCTAGGTGCTAGGCCCATGATGCCCATACGATGTCCGCCTAAACCTCCCGACGTCCGACTATACATGTTTTGGGAATTTATGGTCTTTTCTGCAATTTTCAGTAGATTTTTTATTTATTCTTGAACCGCCTAGATCTAGGCAGCCGCCTAGACAGACTAGGTGCTAGGCAGCGGGTGCCCGCCCGACTAGCGCCTAACGCTTTTCACAACCTTGTATGCGCCTATGTGACCTATGTGCCAAAAGAATTCCATGTGACTATTTGACTTGACCATGTTCCTGACTTGATTACTTGTGCATGTGCTAGTACAATTCTATGTGTGTACTGAGGTACAATCTATGTGTGCATTGAGATGCTATCCTCTGCGCTATGTAATTCTACGCGTTATATGTCAGTACATTCATATTTCTAGCACAGTCATGGTAAATGGTTAGTAGCATTGGCGTAGTGTGATGATTGTTTGTTTGATGCATTAAACTAAGGATAAATCTAGATTTGGGACTCTATGAGCCAATGTGGATTCATACTTAGGGTACACGTGCTAATATGACATCTAGGAGGATGATTATGTGATCATGGCATGTGATTCCAAAACCAATATATGGTTAATCTAAGCAACTTGAATTGGCAGAAGCATCGGAAGGGAACGAAATCCCGAGATCGTGCAATACTAGCCACCTCCCAGACATCAATCATGACGTGCAGGCCGGCTGCCACGGATATTGTTTATTTTACGCATTAGTGGATGGCAATATTGGACTACTATGTGCTATGTATTATATGTTCAACACGGTAGCCTTACGAGGGACCGATGTGTATTCTACATGCTATGCATTATTATTGGATTGGCTAGTCCTACTGGGACTGATACGATCTGAAGATTCATATATATAAGTATTTCTGGGATAACCCAGACAAATAGAAAGTTGTAGGATTGATTAGCCACTTATAAACTGACTTACTTGTGATATGTTCCTTCTGTCAGTAACTGAGGACATGGACTGTCGTGGTACGTGGTTCAACCATTGTCCTTGTTTGGTTGTAGAGTTAGGCCATTGTGCCCTGATAAGCTATAGACCGAAATTGCAAAACATAAGCCATTAACCTGACCAATTGTCACGCCCCGCTCCCGTAGGAGCGATCGTCCTCGCTAAGGCGTGATGCCGCGTGAGCCTAGATTTCGCTCACGCAAGGCGGGTTCCATAACGGCCGATTACAGGCCAAGCGACGGGATCGTCGCACAGAAGTCCCAAGCGGAAACATTGATACAACAACGGAAGTTTGAAGCAAAACACAAGTCATGCAGAAATACTCTTTTTCTAGTCAACCAGGATGCTTGACTCGGAATCCTGTTATTTAGGCTTCATGACACAGCTATAACTTGCCAATAATTTTCTTCACCAAGTACTTCTCATCATTTTAGAGGAATTTGTTATCGGGTTGGTAGCTAATACTAAATTCTAGTAATCCTTTTGTGGAGCATCGGCTTTTAAATTGTGCTCTTTAGCTGATTTCATTTGATGGGACAAAGATAAGATGGTGCAATGAAGATTGAAAGCAGACTTTTATCCAGCGATTGCATCTAAATACATTTAGAGAACACCAATGAAGGTATATTTAAAACTCGGGGCAAGTCATCATTCATAGTTTACATTTTTATAGAGAAGAAACCAGATGGAGCATACAATATCATTCAAGTAAAACCTTCATAAATAAATAAATCAAAGAAACTTCATGAAGGGAGCTCAATTAAACACAGAATGCTATAAAGAGGTAGTGAGAAAAGATTGTCCCAAGCGAATCCTACTCAGTAATTGCAACAAGAGAAAATGGTCAAGACTAAATTGGAATTCAGCAAGAGGATCCAGTCTTCCTATTATAATGCTAAGAATTAACTGCTATAGCTCCAGCATGAGCAATTTCCTCACAACCTTGCTACAATTAGCTCTTGGAAAAAGACACTAATAGCATGTTCAAGATTTACCATGATAAATATATGAAATTCAATAGAAAAACCTGCATTTGAACAATATATAATATCTAGATATTATATTAGACTGCACATATCAGTCTCCCCAATCTATGGCATTTCCTCCCAACATCTCCCCGCGACCCACGCACACCATAGACCCAAAACAAAACAGGTGCTGGGTGTTCAAACGACTCAGATTAAATAATGAAGTAGCAGCTATATGCCAGTCTTTAGAAGAAAAAAGTGAAGCCCTCAGTAAGATTGCTTCAGATTTTGAACAATTAAAGATTCCGGCTGAAAACCATTTTAAATAAAAGAGAGATTAAATAAGGAAGGTGGTCGTATTTAAGCTAGTATGAACCTGTCAGAAGCTTACAGTGTTAAAGAAGCAAATTGCAACTTCATCATTGGATCTGCCAATAATTTGGGACTTCAAGGACTGGGAAATGCAATCTATCGCAACATGGAAATGGTTGTCCATTTTATTGTCTTCCTGCAAACCACCACAAGATAAAAGAGTCGTTTTTCCATCAAACAGGATTATGCTTACTGTTCCAGGAAAGAAGCTAAAACAGGCTACAGGTAGCAAGACCATATACAACTCATACACTTAAGAAATAAGTCCATAATCATCAGCATTCATGGTATCTAAAATGGATCGACCAATAACTAGTCTTTGATCTGAGATGTTAAACAATATGAAGCTACAGATGTGGATATGAACCAAATCTAAATTGGGATCAAGCAAGCCGAGCAACTATATTCAGTCATATTTATTATAGGAGATATTTCTTTCTTAAATTATTGATGTATGCTATAAAGGAAGTCATGTCAGACGTTAATCTACAATAAAGATATAATCTGTCATTCCTGACTGGACTCCACCTTGATAAGGTGGTTTAACATCCAATCTACTCTATTTGAATCTGAAATAGCAAGCCGGTGTGGAACAAGAATATTGGTTTCATTTCCCACCCTGCACACTAGCAGGGAATTTAAGCATGCAGCCTTAAGGAAAACAAACATACATATTGTTTTTGATAAATGTTAGTAGTGGCTCAAGTTTATTAGAAGGATTATGTTTATTTAAGTTTAGATTGATTAGGATTGGTTTCTTGGTGTGTAAGAAATATTGGATGGTTAGGATTTGTTTTAGGGTTTGGGTTTTATGCTATAAATATAGTGTTGTGAATCGACTCAATCGATCACAAAAGAAAGCAAATAAAACAAAGAACAAGAGGAATAGAAACAGAATGATCTTTAATATAGGAAAAGAACAAAACTCCCAACTTTGATTGAACGGAACAAACTAATAAAATCCTTCTTGATGACACTGGAGAGAGTTTTCTCAATCCAAGCATAAAAGTAATGACGGCTAGCCCTGACTATAAATAGAAAAGAAAAGCAAACCCTAGGAGGGTTATTGTGGTGAAAGACCACAATATCCTTCCATGACTAAAATAACTGAAAGGCCTAAAAAGTGGGCCTAAATGGCTCCACGTCTCCTGCGACGTGTGTAGGTGATAATGGGCGGGCCCGCATCAATACCGTCCCCTAAAAGAGCCACCTTGTCCTCAAGGTGGAAATCTGGGAACTGCGTCTGTTGCTATAGCGGCCTCTTCCTCCGTCGGATCCTCCTCCTCCTCCTCTTCCTCCGTGGTGGTCGTCGTGAGGGTAGATCCCCTCTCTGGAAGTTGGCGGGATCCGCCGTTTCTCCAAAGAAATTGCTGCCTCCGGTGTTCCTCGTCCCTCCTGGCGGCTCCGTCCCTCCCGTCCGAGCCGGAACTCCAGCTAAGCCCCTTCCCGAACCCGTGAACCTGTCACCGTAGTTCGAGGTCATCGTCCGACCCCCATAGGGAGCCCCAAGCCCTAGGGCCTCTCCCGGGTGTGGCGCCGGTCCGCCGGGACCGAAATGGTCGACGGCGTCCGGCCACAGCCGCTCGTCGGCGGCTCCCCTGGCGCCGGCCGGCCCTGGGTGGCGGTCGGGGGCCGGCCAGCGGCCGCCCACAGCAGCCGCGGCCCCGCCTGGGCTCGCGCGGCCTGCTGTGGCGCTCCCGCGGCCCTCGGCTGCTATCCGGCGGTGATCGCCGGCCGCCAGGACCCAGCCCGGAGGTGCGGCGGCGACGGCGGTTGCGGGGCAGCGGCCGCCGACCGGTCCTTCCTCCTCCGCGGTCGCCTCCCCCTCCGCAGGAGCAAACCCTAGTTGATCGCCTAGGGTTTGGGTTGTTACCGCCTCCGCTTTCTCGCCGTTGATCTTCTTCGAGATGTTTTGTAAGAGCGTCATTATAGCCGTCATCTCCTTCCGCATGTCCCGCATCTCCGTGCGGAATTCCTGGTTCGTGGATGCTTGATCTTTAACGGAGGCCTCCATGGATTTCTTCAAGCTATCGATCTCGGCGGTGAAGTCCTCCCGAAGACCTCGGATCTTCTCGTCGATTGTGGTTCTCGTCCCGTCTGCCATGGCTCGTAGAGGGCTTTGATACCAATTGTTGTGAATCGACTCAATCGATCACAAAAGAAAGCAAATAAAACAAAGAACAAGAGGAATAGAAACAGAATGATCTTTAATATAGGAAAAGAACAAAACTCCCAACTTTGATTGAACGGAACAAAGTAATAAAATCCTTCTTGATGACACTGGAGAGAGTTTTCTCAATCCAAGCATAAAAGTAATGACGGCTAGCCCTGACTATAAATAGAAAAGAAAAGCAAACCCTAGGAGGGTTATTGTGGTGAAAGACCACAATATCCTTCCATGACTAAAATAACTGAAAGGCCTAAAAAGTGGGCCTAAATGGCTCCACGTCTCCTGCGACGTGTGTAGGTGATAATGGGCGGGCCCGCATCATATAGGTGCCTCGTTCTCATAAAAATGTAGAAGCGAGGAAAAGATGTAGGATTTCTGGGATTTTTATTGTTTGGTGAGGGTTATGAGAGATGGTAATATTTTTTTATTAGTAATTATTTGGGGTGTGGGAGTTAAATCTTTTCTCTTTTTGCAATGTCGCAGCAGTAAATACTTAATCTTTGGGCTTTGATTGACTACTTTCACATTTATAAGGTCAGGTCCAATCTCCCAAATGCCTACTCATCCAGATGGAAATTGAGTGTAAAATTGGCCCGATTCTCATATTCGTAATCAACAGGGTTCTAGCTTGTGTGTGCCCCAAAAAAAATCGCAAAATGTTGAGGGGACTTTCCCGTAAGTTATCCAATAAAGTATGGGTTTTCCAATTGCAACTTCCATATGAAACCCCAAATGGTTCAGACTCATATAATAAAAGATCCAATTTTGCAATAAAGTTAACAACTTTGTAGTTTGTACATGTAATATGTATAGTATATACAATCATGACCATACCATACATTTATCCTCGATTTCCACGAAATTCACATTTCTTAATCCGTGACTATGCACCCAAGAATCCCAGCAAATCCAACCAAGAAAAAAGTATGGGTTTCCTAAATAGTTCTGAACACACCAGTATGCACTAGGAAGACACCACAACTGGTGCATTGTCCATGTCCGATCCGTGATTCCTCGCTTCAAACGTGTATGATGGGACGATCAAGCAATCAAAGTCAGAGGAAAATATCCAAGAGCCCAAGCCGCGAAAGGAGTCCATCTCTTTTGACCCCTAGTACTGGATTGAGAATCTTTTCAAACCCACCAATAGCATCTAGTCTTGAAAGATCACATCCCATTGATTAAAGAATAAGTACAATAGAGAACCCCAAATCGGGATAGGTGAAAAGAACCCCAATCGAGGAGTGCAATAGAGAGCCTGAGATCCTATGCGAATGAAAAGAACCCCCATCGAGGAAAGGTGAAAAGAACCCCAATCGGGAAAGGTGAAAAGAACCCCCATCGAGGAAATGGGAACAGCGGAACGTTAAACCATGAGAAAGTCCAAGTTCACTATAAAGCCCGCAGCTTTATCGCTTCCACCACCAAATTTTCGAGTCGATAACAACACTAGATGATCTATCAGCAAGCGAAAACACTCACGTCAAGGTCGGTTGCGGCCGGAGCAAACATCTTGGGGGAAGCATCGATCAGGTAGACGACGAACTCCTTGGTCGCTTCCTTCTCCTGAACCCATAAAATTTGACAAGTAAATAATAAATAAAATAGAGGACTGAATTGAAGAATAAGAAGTTCTGAGTGATGGACCCGATAGAACTCGTTTTCCGAGTCGGAATCGTCGCGAAAGAGCCCCTCCGGGTCCAAATCCATCGGGGAAAAGGTTAGAGGAGAGGAAACCCTAAATTTTGGGGGAAGAACAATAAGACTTTGGAGCAAATTTCCCGCCTTTTAGAGCATCTCCAACTCTACTGTGAGTTTAGAAAAAATGATTGCCCACGTAGGAATGACAAGCTTTTATTTCAAAAATTGCAAATCTATTCTTATATTCTACTATATAATAGGAAAACTTATATGGTAAAACTTTTGAATTTCGAAAATACCCTTACATACTTATACTAATTAAAAATAGTTCATTAATTTTAATAAGGACAACTTAGTAATTAGGAAGACTACTCTTTGATCTTCCTAAAGAGTCTTCCTAAACTAATTAAGAAATGTTAAAATACGTGCAAGGCACGTGTACATATGCTAGTGTAGAAAATAATAATTAAGTTGACATAGCAAGGATAATGTGAAGTTGGTTGTCTAGATCTAGACAATGCATTTCACAATGACTTTGTCTCCACATCATGAATTATGAATAGAAATATTTATAATAAAAAATGAAGAAGTGGAGGAGTTGTATTCGAAGTTGAAAAAAATATTTTTATTGTCTTCTCAGTACTTTTGCATTTGAGAGCATTTTTTTATCTCATTGTCTTATGTGAATATCATCCTGCCACATAAGAAAGACATTGTCTTGTGCCTCATGCCAGATAGGAATCACAACACAAAACAGGACAATAGGGTTGGAGATGCTCTTAGTAGTGTCTGTGTTTTACAGGGAGATATTTATTTCGGTTTTCCGAGGCAAGTGTCATGATCCTTGTCAAGGTGGGAAAATTTTGGTCATCTTGGGCTGACTTTTTATAAGGGTTTGTTTGGTTCGCGGAAGTCCGCCTTCCGGAAGTCATATTTTGTACTATTCATTGTTAGTTTCGAAAAAAAAACTCAAACTTTCGTTGTTTGGTTAAACATTTCAAGAAAATTGAAACTCCTATGAATAGCAGTTCAAAAAATACACTGTTCATACTTTTAATTTTCGGAGAAAAAAAAATGGCCGAAGAGTCAGAAACTCATCATTGGGTTAAAAAAAAAAATTGAGCTCTGAAAATAAAATAATAATAATAATAATAATAATAACAACCGATGATGATGATAATAATAATAACAGATAATAATAATAATAATAATAACAGATAATAATAATAATAATAACAACTGATAATAAAAATAATAATAATAGCAGCAATCGATAATAATATTATTATTATTATTATTAAATAGTAATAATAGTAGTCGTAATAATAATAACCGATAATAATAATATTATTAATAATTCATACAAAAAAAAAAAAAAATCATGTCACTTCTCAACTACAACTTCCAACAACCATCCAAATTAAGGAACACAAAATGTTAGGGTCCGTTTGGATAGACTTTCTAAAATTTTGTTCTGAAAACAGTTTTCAGAAAGCAAGTTATAAAATTGCTTTCTGAGTAGAGTTATTCTGAGTTTGTGTTTGGTTACTTTCATCTGGAAAGTGATCTAAATTTTTTTTTTGTAGATTCTGTTTGTTAAAATATTTTTTAGAGAGGATTTTCTTAACCGTGTCCACACTATTTTGTGTCCATCTATGTCCAATAAACAATTTTTTGTATCCGACACACGTGTCCACCACAGATATCGAGGGTCGACGATGGGAGGAGACGGCCGAGCTCGAGGCGGGAGGAGGCGGCCGACCGAGCTCGAGGCGGTAGGAGGAGGCCGCCGGGTCGCACTCGTCCCAAAACCCTAACCCTAAGGCTCGTCACCGTCGTTTTCCACCGCCCCGCTCGAGGCGGGAGGAGGCGGCTGAGCTCAAAGAGTTCGAAGAGGGAGGAGGGAGGAGTTCCAGTGGTCGACCGAGCTCGAGGAGAGCCTCCAAGGCCACCAGCTCTCATGAGGTCGCCGACGTGAGGCCCACAAGCTCGTCGTCCTCGAGCCCTCGTCGTCGAGCGGTCGACCGTTGTCCTCGAGCGGAGTTCCAGTGGTCGATTGAGCCCTCATCGTCGAGCGGTCGACCGTTGTCCTCGTCGTTGTCGTTCACGTCAAGCCCGGAGAGAGTCCTGGGTCGCCTTTGAAAGTGAAGAGAGGAAGAAAAGGGAGGAGAGAGAATATTGAGTGAGGTTGGGGTGGGGGTTGGTTTGGGTGGGGCCCACCAAGCAGTGCAGAAAGAGTTTTTCCAAAACAACTCTGAGCTGCTCTCCGGAATGAATGTTTAAAAGCAAACTTTTGAAATTATTTTTGGAGTACACATTCTCAAATGCTTTGGACCAAACGCTATTTATTGTGCTCATTGCATTATAACACAGAAAACTGAGTTAAAACTACTAACCAAACATGCCCTTAATTTTTCAACTCACTTCCAACAACAATCCAAACGAATAAACTAATAAAATATGCGTACGCATGACACGCATATACAATGCGCATGCAAACTCTCTACTTCCAAAATTTTTACTTTGCTCTACTTCTGTGAACCAAACAACCCCTAAAAGCACTACAAAACTTTCATTCGATGGTTTAATTTTTCTAATAAAAATATTACAAAAGTTATTCAAAGTTACCAATTTTTTATATTTATAAGTTTATCATTAAAAAAAATGTTATAGGCTGCCAACTACATGGTATAAAAGCCTCTCTTTTTTTTTCTTTTTCATGTTCTTTCCTTTCATGTTCCAAATTTTAAATTGTTCTAAATCCATGTTCATGCCTAAAATTTATCTTATGGTAACTAAAGATTGATTTATGATTCATTTCGGACAGATATCAAAAAATTTGAACCCATTTTAGGGTTTTGAAAAATCGTCCACTGTCGCGAAGGGGAGGATGATGGATTGTCAAAAAAATGGATAGTCTTGTGCTATAGTTAGGATTGTCAACAAATTTGACGGTCCTTCTAAATGGTAGGACTGTCAAAAAAGTTGACAGTCCTAAAAATATATGATGTTCAATGAACAGCATATTTTATTTAGGACTGTCAAAACTTTTGACAATCAGGACTGTAAAAAAATGACAGTCATTAATAAAACTAGGGGCGGATTTACATGGTCCTAGGGGGTCACCCTCCCTAAAATATTTTTAAAATTGTTAATTACTATATAGAAATTTTTTACAATCTTAACATATGTAGTAGTTTGACCATTTATTACACAAAGAATAAGTTGACTTTAGTGGTAGTACTTTGAGTTTTTAAATGAAAAACATGAGTTTGAATCTCATCTTTGTTAAAAGTTCTATTTTTTGTTCTCTTTTATATATTCTTTGTTATTGAAGTTCAATTAACATGACATGTTTTTCTAGTACATAGTACGGCAGCCTTTCCAGAATTCTAATTATCGCTCCGCTCCGCCCCTTAAAATATGTTGTTCATTAAACATGTTTTATTTAGAATTATCAAAATCTTTGATAGTGCTTCCAATTAATAGTAATATCAAAAAAATGACAGTCCTAAATTATTAACCCTTTTGCTGCTGCCGAGAGTGGGAGGATGCAACACAAAAACTAAATCAAACTTTGTGTGCTTTTTGTGAGAATGTTAATGTATGTTTGTCTAAGTTTCACCTTTAACATTACAAGTACTTCCCTGAATAATTTTGTAATAGGAATGTATGTATACTCCATATTTTCAATTGGAACGAAGGGTGTTGTGATTTGACGAGTAGACTGTATGTTATTGGGACTGAAAAAATTCTCTAGTCCCGATAACATACAGGAGTGTAGAAATATTCTACAATCCCGAGTCTTTTTAAGTCGCGATAGTGGCATAATTACTTACTTCGAAATCCTAAAATTGGTTCAAAACTTCAAAAACTCACCAAAAGTTCATCATAAATGTCACGACCCGCACCCGGATATACGGATACGAATACGTGGGCCACGTCCAGCCTACACCGCAGTATTGACGGTAGAACGTTGTCTAGTACCCAATAAATATACACTACATCTAGAAGGTCCATGAACTACAAATGTACTCAATCACAACCCAACATCTAAAGAAGATAAGACAGTAAAGATAACTAAGGCACAAGAACAACTAGAAACTACTAGAAGGAATCATAAGACAGGAAAATAAAGAAGGAAAAACAAGACGAACTAAGAACAACTACCAGGCAACTCACATAGAAGAATAATGAGATCCACCTCAGCTAGCAACATCATGAAGTCCAATAATGGTATAACAACTCCTAAAATATTATCAACGGTATCCTGTCAGAAAAATGAGTAAGTACAAGCACTAACAGCAGTTCCATGTGAATTGACAAATTCTATAAGGGACAGTATCATGAAATACAAGACAAAAATATAGGATGACTTGGGAACCATTCGGAAGCTGAGTTACAACCCTTAAACCAAACAAGGACCGGGGTTGTAACCCTTCTCCCGAGCAGAACTTAGTCTCCAATCAAGGTACAACATAAAGACATGTAGAACATGTGAGTAACTGAATATCATAGCATGGTAAGAAAGTACTGAATGTAGAACAGAGCATGATATAAGATAAGATAAAGTAAATATAAAATATGCCTTGAATTATTAGAGCGTTATGTGATCGGCTTTGGGTAAGTGACAGGACAGGTTATCCACTTGGCCCGACAATCACAAGAAAATCTCTGGAAAGGGTCATGCCGGCCAACCTGGATAACAAGCACACGGAGGAATATGCTACACCCTACGTGAGGTGAGAGTGTCGCAAGCATAAGAATATAGTGACAGGGTGGCTTTGATCACATAATGTCACTCCCCGTACCCCGAATACGTATTTTAATACGTGTACTGCTCGAATGTATTTATTTAATATTTATCATGTATTGTTCTGTATTTAAATTCCTTTAATTTCACGCTAATTAATTTTTTGCATTTTACTTTCTGCTTTAGCTTGCTTTAGGTTCGGCCTAGGTTGGTTTATTTTTGGGTTTATGATGGTTCATCATGAACCGAACACAACACCTCCATTTAAGCCCTATCTCCTTTCTCTCTCTTTATTACTTCTTCTCATTACTCTTCTTCTTCTTCCTCATAACTCTCTCCACCTATCAAAATCCATAGGCAAGTACATCTTGCTCCACATGAGAATCCATATTTTTATGGTTCATTTATCTCCCTCTCGTGATCCTAAGAGAGTTTAGAACTTGGCATTTTTCATTTTGAAGTCTTATTTTTAGTAGATCTATAAATTACTATTTTTCGGATTTCAGTGGTTTTGATCTGTCAAACTTTCTTATTTCCAAGTTTTGTTCATTCCAGATTGTTGAGGTTGTGTTATACGCCATTCTGACCCATGGGAACCCCATTTCTGGCTTGGAACGAAGGTTCCATGGGAATTGGAGTTCAGGAGGAACTCTACGCACACGTTGTTTCGTGTTAGCGTAATATTGAGTTTTACGCCCACGTTGTTACGTGTTAGCGTAATATTGAGTTTTACGCCCACGTTATATGTGTCCGCGTAGTGCCGAGCTTTACGCCCACGATCGCTCGTGTCAGCGTAAAACTGTTTTACGCAAGTCCACTTGACTTGGCGTATTCTTTTGTTTTACGCGCACAGCGTTTCAGGCGTAAAACTTGACTCTTTACACGAGCAACTTTTACGCGTGGCTCGATCCTTTACGCATGCAATGTTTTACGCGCATAGTGTTTACTGCGTAAAACTCTAATCTTTTTACGCGTACTCCTTGGCTCGGCGTAAAACGAGTTTTTACGCGCAACTTGTTCCTTTATTTTGAGCGTACTTCTTTTACGCGTATTCATCCCTGCGTATACTTGACCCGTACACGTGCGAGTTTTACGCGTGACGTTACCTTTTACGCATATAAATTCATGCGTAAACCTGACTTTTATGCACACCCTGTTTTACGCGCGTATTTTGCCTTAGCGTAAAACTTTGGCGTAGACTAATCATGGTATAAACTAGCCTTGGCGTAATCCAACCTTAGTGTTCCCATTGCCCTATACTTTATTCACTTTATGTTGGTATGATAATTCTCCTCTTATATCCTTACGCCTTTGGCATGAACTTGATATAATCATGATATGTTAATATTTTTTTTAATATAGATTGTTATGTGGAATGTACCAAGTGTCGTGAATTGATTTATAGATATCCCGAATGACTGAAATTTAATCCTGAGAGTTGTAGACTCGACCATACTAAATAATAGGGACTTTCATGTCTTGTTACGAATTGACATTGATTGTTATCTTGACTAATAATTGATCATGTGTTCCTAGTTGGAACTAAGAGACTGGCTAGTCGTCTTATTGAATTGAATGAATGAGACATGTTCATATGAATTATGAACTATTGTAATCGACTGGCTGATCCCGAACATTGGCATACAGGCACACGCATGCTTCAATTTATTTATTTATTTATTTTACAGAAGCAGCATGTGTACTTTATGGTCAAGGCATGATTATCCCGTGGATAGTTTTGATTGTTGCATTACGCTATGTAAGACCTACAACCTAACCGTACGGGTATCGTTGTAGAGTTGTGCATGTCGTGCTTGTACGAAAGTACTCATTTTGAATGACCATGATCCACGGCATGGAATTTCACTTAACATAGAGGCTATTAAGTTAAATAAAATAATAATTGCATGGAGAGAATGGATTCCCGAGTTCTTACATGACAGCCCTCTTTGGGACTATTAGTGCCCGACAGGCCGGCTGGTTCCCACAGATACTGCAGATCTGCCACACGGGCAGGGAGCGGTATCTGCTTATATTATTTATTGTATTATTGTATATTGATGACGGGCGTCCCGCTGGGACTCGTCTAATTCATGATTGGCGCAATTGATTGATTGGGTAGACTAGCCTTGTTTGTACATAGTAAGAACTGAGGAATCCTTATTGCATAATTCCAAGGTAACTTGGAACTCACAGTAGCAAGCCGTAGTAGTTGCATGGCCGTTTAAGTTGACTTGTTTGTGTACTGTGCCTACTCTATTTACTAACTGAGACGATCAGAATGTCAGGGCATGACGGACCAACTTTTGTCCTTGTTTGGTTGGGAAGTTGGTTTGAAGTGTCTTGATGTTGTGTGAATCCCAGTAGCGAGATATATTTATTATATCCTTAACTCTTATCCCTGGTTTTAATTCTCATGTCGTGCTTCCTTGTGGTACTTACTATTAGAGGTCTAACCTATCTGGTTTTGCATGGCCAGATTTAGAGCCGGTCCCCGAGGATTCAGCTTACTTCTACCTCAAAGATGGTCAATACTAGAGGGATGATCGCAGGAGGACTCGAGTGGGTTCCTTACTTCCTCGCTCGTTTTGCTACTTACTTTATACTTTGCCGTTTGGCATCGACATGTTAGTCGGATTGTCTTGTATTTACTTTTACATAATTGTAACTAAGTTAGGCTGCAGCTGATAAACAATTGTGTATACTTTGCTACATCATCTGGCTATGTCTTGTAAAGCCAGATATCAAGAACATTTTGACTGAGCGTTTGGGACGCCTTATTGCTTTATCTTATATGTTCTCTATTATTGTTTTTTGTTTGAATGATTGAGACAATAGATGTAAAGTGACCATAGTGAGACTTTTATGTAGTACGTACCCCCTCGTCTTTTAGACAGCATTGATCGTATTATACGGTATCCATCTACCTGTAATGCGTAGCTGGCTGAGTCATTCCCCCGCTCTCCAGTATTCTGGTTCTGGGGCGTGACAAGGTTTTAGTGGTGGCCCATACAGGTCTGATTTTATACTTGTGGGGTGTTTTAATTTATAGGATGTCTCAATCACATATGTTCCCCTTTGATCTCATGATTCGTTGTTCTCAACCCTAGCTTGACATTCTGGTATCTTTTGACTTCATTGATCTTTCCTGTCCGATCGTTTGATTGTTCTCTTGTCACTTTTCTTAGGGGAACCTTATCCGCATCCGTCAGAGCTGGACAGCAACAACAAGGGCAGCATGGACAACATGACCAGGTTGGTCAACAACAAGGGCCAGTACTACCTCAAGAGTATCCAAGAAGAAGTGATAGTGGAACCAGCAGCTGGACCGCAGTATCCGGAGGTTCCAATGCCGCCAATAGTTCCACCTACCCCTGTGGAAGTGGACACACCATCCCTTCTAGAGATCATGAGAGGGATGATGGCTACTCAGCAACACCAGATGTTGGTCCAGCAGCGCATGCACGCTCAGTTGCAAGAACAGAATGTACTACTCAACCAAGGATTGCAGACGACTTTGGAGAGAGGGGCGAGGCCAGATTCAGAAGCATCAACCAGGTTTTGAAAATACAACTCCCGCCGTTTATAGGGCACGGAAGATGCCATCTCAGCAGTATTTTCCATAAATAAATTTACTTTATTTATTTTGTATCTGAGAAAATTACAACTGTAGGAATCTAATCTAGAAGACGATTACTTTATCCCTTGGACGATACGATGAAGAAAACTCGAACTTTGAAGAACTTGGACAGCAACTGGGCAATCTCTCTGTTCTCTCTGAATTGACTGTAGTCTCTGATGAAGATGAAGAAACTCTCTTTTATAGAGTTCTGGATAACTGTTCTGAAGCATACGCTCAGTCAGTTACTTGACGTGTGCATAACTGCAGGGACGCGTAGCAAATTCTGATGGAGACACGTTGGAGTGCGGTTGAAAGTAGTAGAATATATCTAGGAGAGATTGATGGCATGAATGCCACGTTGCATAACTTCTGGGTAACTGAGTAACTGAGTACAGGACACGTGATAACGTGTGTTGACTGTATGTTGAAATTCATCATGGATGCCTTTGCTGTAATATGCTATCTTTGTTGAAGAAGAGTCATACGCTAGCTTTTGAAGGCACATGTCTTGCAAACACTGACTTGGACAGCATAGAACTATATGAAGCTGATACGTTTACTTTATTGATAAGGAGTCGTATGGGGTCCATACGCTCACTTGGTTGACAAGGAGTTGTATGGGGTCCATACGCTCACTTGGTTGACAAGGAGTCGTATGGGGTCCATACGCTCACTTGGTTGACAAGGAGTCGTATGGGGTCCATACGCTCACTTGGTTGAGTAATGAAGGAGTAGACACGTGGCTGTCCTCAATCTTCTCAAATACGCCATATCTTCAAATACTGACAAATATCTCTCGAGCGTCGTGCTGCAGATATGATGGCTGACAGACTGTCAGAAATAACAGTAATGATGGCTGTGCATTTATGATGGCTGCTGAGCTGTCCTCGTAAGAGACAAAATCACTTCTCGAAAACCTATACGACGGCTAATCTTCATAGGACAGCTGTCTTTGCACGAAAGACGAAGTATTAGATTCATCCTTCATTAAATACATGCTGTGCTGTCATCTCAGGAAATAATAAAATATTCAATGAGCGTACGGCCTTTAGATGAGCGTATGGCCTTGAGCGTATGACTTTGGCTGAGCGTATGGCCTTGAGCGTATGACTTTGGCTGAGTCTTATGTCGGTCATAATTTTCACACCCTACAAGACCCCCTTCAAAGTTTTCGAACTTTATGAATTTCAAAAGTTCGAAATTACTTTGAACTTTAAAGTGGGAATAAGTCCTGACACGCTGGCATGAGTTTGTTATCTTCCTCAATATCAGTGCCAATCTTTAGAGATTCTGTTTAAAGGATATCCGCCGTTTGAACTTCTTCTTTTTCTTCTATAAATAGGTCTTCCAAGACCTAATTTATTTATTTACTTTTGCATTCATCTTCGAGAGAGAAAAAGAAACTCAAGACTCAACTTCTTCTTCTTCGACTCAAGCTTTATCAATGGCGCCCAAGGTTGATGCTGCTGCGAAGGGAAAGGGGAAGGCTCCTGCGGAGTCATCTCAGCCCGCCGCCGCCGCTGCTAAGAAGATTACCAATGAGCGCGTTCGTCGAAGCGAACGCCCATTGAAGCCTCTCTATGGTGAGGATGATGATGATGAACCGTAACTATCCCCTATTTAGGGCTCTGGTTAGAACCAAATCATAAAACGTATCCCCTTTTTAGGGTCAAATACGTCAGAAAATACGCTTCCCTTTTTAGGGTTTAGCCGTATTCCATATTTTTCGTTTATACGAAAAATATGTTTGAAGCGTATTCTGTATGATATGCGTATTTTTGATAGAAATGTCGAAATACGCTATCTTGGAAGAATACGCTATGTCAAGTTGTCTCACTAAGATACGCTAACTCATGTGTTAGCGTATTTTTTTGATGATCATCTTGTCATAGACCATACGTCAAATACGCTCAAGCTGAATATAAACTGAACTTTTAAAATCATTCACTTAAGATAGACTGAGCATAAAAAGTGATCTTTGAATCTGTCATACGCTTAGGAAAACTGAGTGTATGCTGAACTGAATCTGCCATACGCTTAAGGAAAACTGAGCGTATGCTGAACCTTGAGTCTGTCATACGCATAGTAAAAACTGAGCGTATGCTTAACCTTGAGTCTGCCATACGCTTAGTAAAAACTGAGCGTATGCTGAACCTTGAGTCTGCCATACGCTTAGTAAAAACTGAGCGTATGCTGAACTTTGAGTCTGCCGTACGCTTAGTAAAAACTGAGCGTATGTTGAACTTTGCCATCTCTTTATGTTGAAGATTTCTAACTTCTTATTCTTCTTTTGCAGTGGATATTCTGGCTCAGGAGGCAGAATTTGAAGGATGTGTAGGAAACAATTATAACAGTGACCTATCACATGTTCGTTTTCCCCAATTCGATGGACCTTCTACAAGAATAGCTCTTTTGACCAATCAGGAAAATGACACTTTGCTGAACCTGATGAGTGGACTGCCGTTACAGAGTGTGGATGGCGTTACCCATTCGAAGCCAACATTTCTTTTCGGAGATGCTATTGACATGAATTCTCAGCCTGCTCTGGACAAAGTATCTTACTGTTACTATAGGGATGGTGATGTAAATCAGCCAATGTATTTGACTAGTTTATCAAAAAGCATCAACATAGCTCGTTTATTTCATGCGAGTTGTCAAAGACAGATGAAGTGGGATATCACTCCGTCCCGACAAGCAAAGGCGGGGTGGATAGGATATCGTCAAGGAAGATTCCGCAGTGGTACTGAACCACATGTCACATCTCTGCGAGGACTGCTACCTGCCACCATCCCTCCTGAGGACTCAGCACTGCTGAAGCCAGTCAGAGTACCAATCTTTGCAAACGAATTTGCTCAACTGAAAAATGCTATCTACCCAAAACAGTCTATGAGGCTGACTGGTCTGGTAAATCCGGAGAACACTAGATGGACTGCTCTTGTGAAATGGATTCTGAAGAATTTTGGTGAACAGCTACAGGTGATAGGCCTATATGATGCCATTAAGTGCACTGCTTATGGTTTCAGGCCAAACCCGGATTTGTTCTTGGCGTTAGCAGAGAGATATAACTACCGTACCGGCACCTTCATGACCCCAAGAGGCGATATGGGATTCGCCCTTTATGAAATGGCATATATTTCTCAATTGCCAACAACAGATCTGCCATATGAAGAATATATCCCTTTTGTTGATGAAATGAATAAGATCTCCGAAGCCAACCCACTGGTCCTTCATGTCTTTGAAGAATTGATGTGCCATTACAGTATTTGTAAGGCTTTTTATAAAGGACAAGGTGGAGAAGGAGATTCCAATTGTTATTCTTCCAAATGGATGGCCTATTTATTTCAGGGCCGTACTGATGAAGTTCAAAAGAAGAAAAAGACTGAGCAATATGTCGGTGAATTTAAACCTCTGAATCAAGCGGAGATCGACAGGCTCATCAGGGACACCACTCATGACGACATCGTCATTGAGGAAGACGAAGGCACTTATAAAGCCGGTGATAGGTTTGAGACCTATATTAAGCAGGGTGGCCGAGAATTATCTGCTGAGGGTCATCTGGCCGGATTTATTTCTCTCTGGTTGAGAAAATTCGTAGTTCCTGGCACCTGTTCGGCAGACAGGATGCACAGAGGAGTTGTCTTCGCAGCAGTCCGTCTGGTTTTTGGGTATAAGATGGATTTACTGACAGCGATGACATGCCGTCTGAATGCTGGATTAAGAGCATATACAGACAGAATGTTCGAATTAGCAAGGAAGAGCCTTACATCCTTTCCTCGGGTAGAAATGCCCTTTACATATTTGTTTGGGTGGCTGCTTCTGCATTTTGATCTCTCCTGGATGCTGGGATGGCTAGACCAGATGACACCTTTCTGGAAAGATACAGACACACACCAAAGTGGAAATATGACACTTTGACAGATTGCAGAACTATATTAAACAGGGGAGAACTATGGAGCTTCACTTGCGTTCCTCCTCATGTTGGTTATGAAACCATGCCTGGGAGACTGATTGATGGCGTTGGTGGCAATGAATTGGATGAGATTCAACATGAATGGCTGAAGAGAATCAGGCCATCTCATTTAATCTGCCGCCGTGACAACATCACTTATCTGGAACCATATCTTCCGAGCAGGTTTGATCGGCAATTTGGTTACGATCAGTTGCATGTGGGCAATGCAACGACGTGTTTTGCTTATCAAGGCGGGTTGATTGATGGTGCCAGAGCCTGGATATATTACATTGCTAAAGGTAAAGGGGCTACCTTTTCCATGCCAGATCCGGTCACCTATCATAGAGGAGCTAGAATATTGGCGTCTTACGCCAAGTTCTATGTATCAGCTAATACTTTTGATGAAAAATTTAGCATCTTAGGTAGAAGCTTTATTCATTTTGAGAAGAAATCAACAAAATCAGCCCTGCCTAGAGATTGTCATGATCAAGAAGATCCTCTGGCCACTGATGAAGTTGATGATGAAATTTTAGAAACTTTCTTCTCTGATGACATTCATCAACCATTACATGTGCCCATCGGGAGTGCTGAAGAGAGTATATCTACTGATAATACCCCGAAGAGGAAGCGGGGCAAAGGTGCTGCTGGGCCTGCCCCAAAAAGAGTCACTCGAGCAGAGACTCGAAATCGTGGAGGAATTACCATTCCAGGGACTTCTCCTGCTTCCAATCGAGTCAGAGATGCTGATGAAGCAGGTAGTGATCCAAAAGACAATTATCCTACTGTTCCATTCACAAAAAGAATAGGAAGGAAAGTGATAGTTTTAAAAACTAAATCCGTAATTTGTCTCGATGCAAAGAGTCCCACCGATCGTGCTGTGCGATTGGCTTTGGAAAAACAAGCTGCTTTTGATTTTTCTGTAAAGACAGAACCTGTTGAAGAAGATATTCCTGAACCTGCTGGGTCCTCCATGCCTTCTGATATAGGATCGATTCCGCCAATGGCCGATGATGCACATGTAATTAGTCAACCTGCGGTAGAGGCCGAGCATCCGACTGAAACGGCTAATGATTTACTGATTTCGGGAGAATCAGTGAAGGAAGCCACTTCTCTCCACCCAATTGTTGAAGCTTCAGAGAGCGAACAAGTTGACTATGAGCCGTCGTCTCATTCTTTTGGAGAAGAAGACATGGAGATAGACGATGAATCACCGTCTAAAACTTCAATTGATGTACTGAAGACAATTGGTCAACACTCAGGATTGACACTAGAGCCGGAGAGGCATATGGAAGTTCAAGTTTCGAGTACTTCTGGGGCGGGAAGTAGTGAAATAAATCCCGTGTCAGAAAGCACTTTGAACAGACTACGAGCCGGTCTGAATGATCCGAAGGAAACTGAATATAAACCAGCTCTAGGTAATATTTTATTCATTAAAATTTTGTCTTGTCTCTGCTTTATTATCTTTTAGTTTTGATCATGCTTCTTTGATTCCAACAGCTGTAGGAACTGCACCGGCTATGAGTTCTACTCAAGCTCCACTTGTCCAAACTGATGTGGGTGAGGGAAGTTCACATTTGCCGAGTTCTCCAAGAGCACTCTCTTCAGCTCCCAGAATAGAGGCTCCTCCTGCTCCTTCCTCTACTATTGCAGCGACTCCCGATTTTGACACAGGGATAGCGAAGATCATGGGGATGTATTCAGATATTATTTATTCATATCTGGATACATTCTCGAGACGACTTATGAAGGATGAGACTATGCCCTTTTCGAGTCTTTGAGAGGCGACTAGTTTTCCACTTTCAGCTTTGAGACAAGCCGGTTATGAGACCCAATGTGTCTTTTTTGAACATCTTTTGAATGATTTAGAAGCAAATATCCACAAATATTGGGAGATTAAAAAGGAGGATATTGAGTCTCTGACTGCAGTTGAGATTAATCAATTGGAGAATGAAGCTCAAGCTCAGCATATTGCTCTGACAGAATTCCTTGCTCAGTCTTCTAAAGAGTTAATGGCAAAAGACGAAGAAATAATAAGTACTCGTCAGAATATGGAACGCTTAGAGAAAGATGAAGCGTCAAAGGCTGAAGAGCTTAGAAAGTTGAGGGAAGAGCTAGCTCGTATTCAGGAGCAAATTGTCTCCGTAGAAAAAGAACAATCAGAGATTGTTACTGATCGTAAATCTGAAGCTGAACGCTGTAAACTTTTACAGCAAAAGCGAGAATTGATGCAAACCAATCAGATTGAAGAGACCAATCGCCGTAGCTCTATTATTGTGGAATATGACCAACGGATGATTGGAGCTGAAACAGCAGAGCGGATCAAGAAAGCTCATGAAGAAAAAATAAATAATGTAATCGTTCGTATTCAGGAGATAATTGTTCCTCCTAAATAGACCTTTTACATTTATCATTTATTGAAGTTTTGAGACCCATTTGTAATCAATGTTTTAATTTTGATTGAAATGAATATTTTGACTTGATTTAATTTTGTGGATGATATTTTTGTAGAAAACATGTTCAGAGGTAAATAATACATAACATGTTTCAATAAAATAGAATATACAAATAAATTTTGTAACTCTATCATGATATTAAACCAAAGATAATTTTAGTTTAATACTGATTAGAGAAAACAGAATTCAGATATAAAGATATCTTTGGATTCTATTTTCCATGATCTTTGGACTCGAAAATCAAAAGACGAGATATCATTTTTATAGAATAGAAAATATGATACATACTGAGATAGAAAATTCAGAGGTAATATGGACATGATTTTCTATACAAGATCTTTATTAAATCCACTGGGGATCTAATAAGACAAAATACCAAATTCTCTGGAAAAATGATACATGGTAGAATATCAGTTTCCTATGGGGATAACGATTTCGAGATAACATTTGTAGAGAAGAATTAACTTTGATTTTATATTTGCTGGGAAATGATGAAAATATTATACATAATATTTCTTTAAGAATTTGCCATTGATAGGCATCATCGTAACTTTCCCATCCATAGAAGCAAGCTGGTATGCTCCGTTAGAAAAGACTTTATTTACTACGAATGGGCCTTCCCATTTCGCGTCAAATTTGCCTTTGCTCATATGTGTCATGGTCATAGGACGTCTGACAGTAAGGACCAATTCTCCCTTCTGATATGCTCTGACTTTGACTTTCCGGTTAAAAGCTTTCGAGATTCGGGCCTGATACAGCTCGATATTTTGTTGAGCATACAATCGTTTTTTATCTAGAGCTTCCAACTCTTGAAGTCGAAGACGATCATTGTTTTCTGTTGTAAGTTCATTGGAGATTGCAATTCTCAGAGAAGGAATCTGGACCTCAAGGGGAAGAACAGCTTCACACCCATATACCAAATAGAAAGGTGTACATCCGGTCGCATTGCGAACTGTGGTACGGTAGGCCCATAGACATTCACCAAGCTTCTCGCTCCAGTTGCGTTTGTTGGAAGAAACGAACTTTTTCAAGAGTTTAATGATTGTTTTATTGAAAGCTTCTGCCAATCCATTAGCTGCTGGATTATATGCTGTAGAAGCTAAATTATTGATCCGATGGTCGTCGCAGAATCGAGTAAATTTCTGACTGACGAACTGTGGTCCGTTATCATGGATAATACGTCGAGGAACACCAAATCGATAGATGATATGATGTTTGACGAAGTTAATAATATTAGAAGTTTTGACTTCAGATAACGGGATTGCTTCAGCCCATTTGGAAAAGTAATCGGTTATTGCTAGAATAAACCGATGTCCTTTTGATGATGGTGGGTTAATAGGACCAATGACATCCATGCCCCAAGCTTCAAAGGGCCATGATGCCGCTGTTTGGTGTAAGAACTCTGACGATTGATGGATAAAGTCCGCATGAATTTGACAGGCTTTACATTTTCGAGCATATTGAATAGCATCAGCCACCATCGTGGGCCAATAATAACCCATACGTCGGATACGATCTTGAAGTTTAGGACCCGATTGATGAGCTCCGCAAACACCATCATGTGCTTCACGAACAATCTGTTGTGCTTCTTCACCAGCGATACATCGGAGAAGAAGACCGTCGTAGGCCCGACGATACAATGTCTTCGTAGTATGATTATAACAAAATCTGAGAGATCGACGCCGAATAGACGCTGCTTCACTCGGATTATCGGGAAGTATGTCATATAATACAATGTCTAGAAACGGGCGTCTCCAGTCTTCCATTGTGGCTTCTGTTTCATTAGAAAAGACATATTCCATAGTAGAATCGGAAGAAGATGAGGACACTTTGTCAAGAGAATCTTTGTCTGAATTATGGGGAAAAGCCAAAGCCAGATTATTCTCAACGCAGAATAGTTCTCGGTTATAAACTACTATTACTTGCTGACGTCTGATTGGTATAGCTAATACAGCAGCAAGATTAGCCAAAGCATCATCTTCTGCATTATAGGCTCGCCGAACATGTTCAATAAAGAAACCTTCAAAGGATGAGGCCATAGAGAGTGCTGCTCGATGATAAGATATCAAATCTTGATGACGGACTTCATACGTTCCTCTGATCTGATTGATGATAAGCTTGGAGTCTCCATAAACTTCCAAATATTGAATATCTAGATGTTTAGCAAGTTGAAGACCGATGAGCAACGCATTGTATTCGGCTACATTATTCGAACATGATTGATCCAGAGAATAAGCCCTCTGAATAGTCAGTCCTTCTGGGGATACAAGAACAATCCCAACTCCGGCGGCAATATTGCCATTAGGACCTATTCTAGATGCTCCATCAAAGAATAGACGCCATGTAGGAATTTCCTCAGAAACCAGATTTGAATCCAGAACTTCATCTGGAATCTCATCATATAATTTAGAATCTTCTGGAATTGCATGAGCTGCCAGGAAATCAGCAAGAGCTTGTCCTTTAACTGACTTTTGAGGAATATAATGCATGTCGTATTGAGCTAACAAAATTCCCCAATTAGCTAGTCTGGAGTTGAGAATACCGGGTTTCTTCATCATAATCCTGATGGGATTCGCTCTGGAAATGACGTGAATTGTTTGACCGATAATATAATGTCGTATTTTCTGAACAGCAAACATTAATGCTAGGCATTCTTTCTCGATTGGAGAATAACGCGGTTCAGCACCTGTCATTGTGCGACTGAGGTAATAAATAGCCTGTTCATGGCCATCTTTATTTTTCTGGGCGAGTAATGCACCAAGAGAATGATCCATGGCTCGAACATATAGAAGAAATGGTATTCCCGAGATGGGAGGTACCAAAATCGGAGGGTTCATGAGATACTGTTTGATATCGTCAAATACTTTTTGACATTCTTCGTTCCAGACGAAAGATACACCTTTCTTCAGAAGTTTGTTGAATGGTCTGCAGCGTCCTGATAAGTTGGAAATGAATCTCCTGATATAAGAAATTCTTCTTTGAAATTCTCGTAGCTCTTTTAAGGTGCGTGGAGGACGCATCTCTTGAATGGCTTTGATCTTCTCGGGATCCACGTGTATACCTTTAGCGGTAATGACGAAGCAGAGAAATTTACCACTAGAGACGCCCAGGAAGGACTTAGTAGGGTTCATTTTAAGTTGATGCTGACGCATTAAATCAAAGATAGTCTTCAAATCTTGGATATGATCCTCCTTTCGTCGACTTTTAACTGCAATATCATCAACATAGCATTCAACTATTTTCCGGAGATGTTCGCGGAATATAGTACTCATTGCTCGTTGATATGTTGCTCCTGCATTCTTGAGACCAAACGGCATCACTGTATAACAGTATGTACCGATCGGCGTTCTGAAGGAAGTATGTCTCTCGTCATCTGGAAACATTTTGATTTGATTGTATCCCGAATATCCATCCATGAATGACATTCGTTCGAAACCACATGTGTTATCGATCATGACATCGGTAATTGGAAGAGGAAACTCGTCTTTAGGACAAGCTGCATTGAGATCACGAAAATCTATACAGACTCGGATCTTGCCGGTCTTTTTGAGGACAGGAACTATGTTAGCCACCCATTCAGGATGTTGTTCCTCTCAAATAAATCCGGAAGCCATAAGCTTGTTGACTTCAGCTTTAATTGCATCCATAATGTCTGGACGAAATCGTCGCTGTTGTTGTTTGACTGGTTTAGCATTTGGCATGATATTAAGTTTGTGTATTGCAATCTTTGGATCTAATCCTGGCATATCCTCGTAACTCCAGGCAAAGACATCGATATACTCTTGAATAAGCTTGATCATGTCTTGTTTATCTGTTTCTGAAAGATTTTCGCTGATGAATATTGGTTTAGGGGCCCCTTCTTCACCAACATCAATTTGGATCAGTTTATCTTCAGTAGGAGGTTCCCTCTGCTCGAACCTGAATTCCCATTGATTGTCTAATCTTTGAGCCCATTGTTCTGATTCGGGTGATATTTCAAAATCATCCTCATCTTCATCATTTTCTTGTGGGCCATCAACAGAGACCATATTGATGGATAGAATAGAGCGATGGAGATCGCCAATACTTGTGTCAGAATCCCAAGAAATGGAATCAGAAGATTCAGATCGTTCATCTTCAGATTGTTCGTCTTCATCGATTTTTGAATCTTCATGGACTATGTTGATAAAGGAGGTAGGAGCAATGTAACCCAAACCACATTTTGTCCTTCCGTATTTTAATGGAGGAATTCGAACAGGCATTCTTCTTCCTTTTCCATTATTGAGGCTATTTCTGAAGTCATAACCCATATTCTTGATGATATTTTTGGACTGTTGACTGTAGCGACGTAATTGTAACCTTCCAGTATCATCGTTTTTATCATCTTCTTCCAGATTAGAAGGATTCTGGGGTCCTTTGTAGAAGAATATTGGATTTTCTCCCTTCTTTCGAATAGGAACCACGAAGTACGATTTTTGTATAGACTCTAATGATACATCTGTATGAAGAGTTTGAACAACTCCTATAGTTAGTGGCTCTAAGCTATCTAGCAATTGTAAATAACTTTGTACATGATTACAGACATCAATATACTGCAAAGGAGATGCTTCATTAATATTAGATACTGTATTTACAACAGAAGGCTGAGCCTTTTCAGACTTAGTCAAATTAATGACAAAAGGAGGAGAAGAAGAGAGATCAGAAGTTTTGTTTCGATTAAGATCGATAACAAAAGGCTCAGAAGAGGTGAGCTCCCTTGAAGAAGATCGTGGATAAGTAGTACGTCCACTAACTGGAATGACTAGAGTATCTGGTCTAGCCTGAGAAGATGGAAGAGGAGTGGTGCGTCCACTGACATGAATTATCAGCAAACTTTGTGGAGCTTGGGAAGACGATACAGTAGTACGTCCACTGACAGGAATTATCAGTGAGCTTTGTGAAGCTTGGGCTGATTGCGGAGGAGTGATACGCCCTTTTACAGGAATAACAAAGGTATCGACTTTTAACATCTCATCATCATTATCCATAGCTTGCAAGACTTTTGAGTATTCGTCTTTGTACATGCGAGCGTCATTGAAGTAAGCTTTGACTCCTTTAAATGGATAGAGATCGACAACCTCCTTTTGAACTTCTCCATTATCATCAACATATTTGAAGCACTGATGAAGAGTCGAAGGAACGATATTATGTTCATGCAAGAATGGTCTCCCCAATAGAGCATTGTATGAGCAACCATGATTGTCGATGATGTAAAAAGTAACTTTAGTGCGAAGATCGCCTATTTAAAATTTAAGGCGAATCTTGCCCAAAGGCTCACTTTTTCCTTGATTGAATCCCAAGATGGTAGTGATAGTGCTGGAAAGACTATGCACAGGTATCTTCAGTGCATCTAGCATAGCCTTCGGCATAATACTGAGAGCAGATCCTGGATCAATCAGTAGACGATCAACCTTCATAGAATCGATATATCCTGTATGATATAAAGGACGGTCGTGTCGATTATCCTCGAGCAGCATATCGTCTTGCGTAAAGGTAATATTTGGAATTAATTCCAAAACACTATGGCAATGAGAGACAGATTCTGTTTCCAACTTTTTGAGGAGAGTTAGGCAGGTTTCTGCTTGCAGCAGTGCTTCACTCAGAGTTTCTCGAGTCTCTTTAGAGAGGCGTAAGAGCTCAAAGATTGATAATTTAGCTGGTGTATTGGCTAGTTGAGCCAATATATCAAAATTATATGGCTTTTCAAGTCCTGTAGGAGATGACTTCTTCAATGGTTTGTCGAAGCGGACTTGTTGTTTGCCTTTGTCAGCTGCTGTTGGTTTAGAAGGAACTGTCTCAGCAGGAACATTTGAAGGCTCTTCAGTAGAGACTGGTGTTGGAGCTGAAACCGGAGGGACATCAGGAGTTTCTCCAGGAATGTCAGCATAATCTTTCAGATATATTTTTCCTTACCGAGTTCCAGCATGAACTTCGACTTCAGATTCTGGTTCAGGATCTATGGAAACCATGTTACAATTCTTCATCTTGCTCTTGGTTCTTTTATGCTTGATAAGAGCTTTATTCCAGAAACCGAGGCCAACTCGAGATTGATTATGCCTCATAGTGATGGCTAAAGGTGCTCGGAGTCCTTTGCCTGAGTTCAAACCAGGAGCAGTGGCTAGATCATAACCCATCTTCGTCATTAATTCACGAGATTGTGAACTGTATAGATGATATGCATGCTTGTACCTATCTTCAGATTGAGGTACAGATTTTATCTCTGTAGGGAGTGAATTTCCTGCCAAGATGAAAGTAGAGGTTAGATAAAAATCGGGTGTGAAACTAGAAGTCACATTGCATGACTTAGTCTTCCCGAGCTTCTTTTTAGATAAAGGAGTCTTCCGAGGAGAAGAGGAAGACGTCTCAAACTCCGTCATTAAATCCGGGTGGATCCACATGATCTCTCCCTTCTTAGTTGTGACAGGAACAAGTCCTTCATTCTGTGCTGGTGGGATGTTCACCACTTCGAGAGTTGCTTTGGGGATAGGAACAATCCTACTTTCTACCATTAAAGGAGGGAAGTCACCGAATTGCATTGAAATTACATTTGCTGTGACTGTCTTGTCTTTGGGTGTCAGCATCACAGCTCCTGATTTAATCATCTCTTGGATCTTTCCTTTTAATACATAGCAAGACCGGATTGTATGACCCAGCATTCTATGATATGGACAGTATTTTGGATGATCTGTCTTATTGGCTTCATCAGGCTTTTTGATTTCTGGCAATTGAATCTTGTTACCTTTGAGCAAGCATTCAAAGATGCCCTGAACATCGTCATCGTCGAAAGAATATTCTTCCTTCGGCCGAGGAGGTCTCTGTTGTTGATTTGTTAGAGCTGGAGTAGCTTGGGTAGTCTTTACCTCTTGACTATTGCTCTGGAGATTGACTTCAAGAGCTTATTTCCCTTTGCAATTATTGGGTCGAGTACTATTGCTAGCACTCTGATTTAATTCCTTGGGAGCCATTTGTACCCCCAGACCTTTGAAGGTCTCAGCACTGACTTCAGCAGCCTTGGCACTGACGATGGAAGAAGGCCAATCTTGAAACTGAGTGGACCCTGTCCACATACTGATAATTGGTAAGAGATTCGACTTGCAAGTGTCGATGGTAACAGCATCGGGAGTTCCGAGAGGCATTTTAAGGGCTTTTCTTCTGAATCTTTCAATAAAGTCCTCAGTGGTTTCATTATTTTTCTGTTTAATTCTTATGAGGGCTGACATAGTCATGTCATTGAGCCCTTCATAGAATCGTTCAAGAAACATTTGTTTGAAACCAGCAAATGAGATAATGCATCCATCAGGGAGGCTTCTATACCATTCATAAGCTGTTCCTTTGAGACATCCAACGAACACCCGAGTGAGGAGGGCATCGCTTGGTTGTAACTGATCAGTCATTACTTCAAAATGATTAATGAACCGACTTGGGGAGGTAGTTCCATCAAAGAAAGAGATAGTCGGAGGCTTATATTTAGGAGGATATGATACTTGCTTCCATTCTATCGGGTAAGGTTGCTTGATACCTAACCTTTGTAAACTATCCTTCTGTTTGAATGCCTCAAACTGAGTTCGGAGATTCCTTAACTCTTCAGTAACAATTTTAGAGGATTGTGGAGTTGTAACTTGTTGAGTGTAATTGGGAGGAGGAACTGCAGCATATGTACCACCCCCAGCTCTAGACTGACTTGGAGTGGTTTGTACAGGAACATTAGATTGTACCTCCGGAATAGTAGAAGGTTCCGGATTTGGGGCAATAGGAGCATTTAATACTACTGGTGGTACTGTTTGTTGAACTTGCTGAGTTTGATGCTGAGCTTGCATAAGAGTGTGCATAGCATTCAATGTATCTGCCATAGCTCGTAACTGTTGTTCCAAGGAAGAAATCCTCTGCTCATGAGCTTCGGTGCTAGTTGAAGATTCATGATTGCCATCTACCATGTAAGTGGTAATCATTCGAGGAATAGACGATGAAACAGTCCGTTCTGAATCATCGCTGTGTGAGTCAACATCTTTCCCGGGACTATTTACAGGAGTCAATACTGGAAAATTAGACTCTCCAAGGAAGTCCTCTATGATCTCCGGATTACCACTTGGATAAGAAGAAGAAGAGACCCTGGCCAAGGCTCCGGTCCTGGATCGGGTGCCGAGATAAACACCATCTTCAGAATCTGATATAGCATCAGACCGTATGCTACCCCCAATATTCCTGGAGGTCATGTTGACAGAAGCATAAAAAAGTTCATCTTCATCCAATATTGGTTCATATTGAATCCGTTCGAAAACAGATCGTCTTTTTGGTGAACAACAACACTGAATTACAACCCGAGGTTGGAAGTTGCAACCATGCTTTTCATAGCAAATATGAGCAATGTCATGGCCAGATGGAGTGTCAATTCTCCGTTTATTTTGCAAATACTCCCGGAGATCTGTAGGAACAGATTGGGAAGTACTTGAAGGTAGTTTCTGTGTAGAAACTTGTCTTTTGTTCTTCTGTCTTCTCGGTTCTGGAGTGTATAAAGACTGATTAATTTGAGCCACATAGTTCTTGGTATATTCTGCATCAGAGTCTAGTGTAATTGTCTCAGTTTGATCAGGCTTCTTAATACCAGAAGTGGAACTGAGATGATTCTGATTAAGCTTGTTACGAAGATTGGTATCAGTCTTGGATACTTGTAATTTGCCTTTCTCAGATCGAGAAGTTTTGAGAGAAGGAAGATGGGTATTATTTCGACTAGGAGTCGGTAATAATCCATCTTGAGAGGAATTAGCCAAAAGGCGTTTTCCTTTGTTTGATCTAGTAAAAGTACTAGTCAAATTAACTCCAGAGGTAAAGACCTTAGGAGTAGAGGAGTTGACTAAAGAGTCTTTCTCCTTGGTTGGTACAAGATGTACAAGTTGTGGGGGAATCATTTGTATGTTCTGTGGAAAAGAACCCCCAGCCTGATTTTGAGAAACAGTCAAAGGACTGTATCCGTTAGCATACGCTGACTTCAGTTTGGACTTCTGGTCATATACTGCCTTTTTATTAGCATACGCTGGCTTTGGCTTAGCGTACGCTGCCTTCTGTTGGCTTTTGTATGCTACCTTCGCCGTACGCTGCCCTTTGACTGCCATACGCACAGAGTCATCAATGGCTAAAGAGCCGACTACTGTCGTAAGAGTAGAAGGAGAAGAGACTTTGCCATATCCAGAGATGGTTTTCCTTGGACACGCTGACTTGGTTAAAGAACCCACTTTGTCAGCGTGACTAGGAGAAGCCACTGTTGCCGTGTTCAGAGAAGCTGAAGTGTGCTTCATTGAAGTTGAAGACGTGTTCTTGTCAGCGTGAGAAGTGACAGAAGCGTCTCGGGCTGTCGAAGAAGACTTAGGAACATAGACAGAGCGTCCCTTCTTCTTGGCAGCAGGAAGAGCGGAGGAAGCAGTTCGGCCCTCCTTCGCCTTGAGCATTTCTTCATAAGCAGATTGGTCGAATTGTACGACCATCGTCTTCTTCGTCGAGCCGATTGACGAAGTATCGCATTGAGTTGTTGCTATCTCATTGGAGGAGACAGCTTTCCCCAGCAGAGTCACCAATTTATTTTCCATAAATAAATTTACTTTATTTATTTTGTATCTGAGAAAATTACAACTGTAGGAATCTAATCTAAAAGACGATTACTTTATCCCTTGGACGATGCGATGAAGAAAACTCGAACTTTGAAGAACTTGGACAGCAACTGGGCAATCTCTCTGTTCTCTCTGAATTGACTATAGTCTCTGATGAAGATGAAGAAACTCTCTTTTATAGAGTTCTGGATAACTGTTCTGAAGCATACGCTCAGTCAGTTACTTGACGTGTGTATAACTGCAAGGACGCGTGGCAAATTCTGATGGAGACACGTTGGAGTGCGGTTGAAAGTAGTAGAATATATCTAGGAGAGATTGATGGCATGAATGCCATGTTGCATAACTTCTGGGTAACTGAGTAACTGAGTACAGGACACGTGATAACGTGTGTTGACTGTATGTTGAAATTCATCCTGGATGCCTTTGCTGTAATACGCTGTCTTTGTTGAAGAAGAGTCATACGCTAGCTTTTGAAGGCACATGTCTTGCAAACACTGACTTGGACAGCATAGAACTATATGAAGCCGATACGTTTACTTTATTGATAAGGAGTCGTATGGGGTCCATACGCTCACTTGGTTGACAAGGAGTTGTATGGGGTCCATACGCTCACTTGGTTGACAAGGAGTCGTATGGGGTCCATACGCTCACTTGGTTGACAAGGAGTCGTATGGGGTCCATACGCTCACTTGGTTGACAAGGAGTCGTATGAGGTCCATACGCTCACTTGGTTGAGTAATGAGGGAGTAGACACGTGGTTGTCCTCAATCTTCTCAAATACGCCATATCTTCAAATACTGACAAATATCTCTCGAGCGTCGTGCTGCAGATATGATGGCTGACAGACTGTCAGAAATAACAGTAATGATGGCTGCTGAGCTGTCCTCGTAAGAGACAAAATCACTTCTCGAAAACCTATACGACGGCTAATCTTCATAGGACAGCTGTCTTTGCACGAAAGACGAAGTGTCAGATTCATCCTTCATTAAATACATGCTGTGCTGTCATCTCATAAAATAATAAAATATTCACTGAGCGTACGGCCTTTAGATGAGCGTATGGCCTTGAGCGTATGACTTTGGCTGAGCGTATGGCCTTGAGCGTATGACTTTAGCTGAGTCTTATGTCGGCGTGTCATAATTTTCATACCCTACAAGCAGATGCATGGCTTAAGGATATTGAGGCTATTTTGAAAGCAGCTAAGGTGCCGACGGAAGAACGTGTGGATCAGGTGAAGTTGTTACTTCAGGATCTCGCATGTGATTGGTGGGAATCAGATGAAGTATGCATCAGACGTCCTGTTGCTTGGAACGATTTTACCGCAAGATTCAAGACGAAGTACTATGGAGTTATGGCGCAGTTTGAGCTACAACAGAAGTTTATCAACCTCAAGTAGGCCGGCAAGACGGTAGATGTTTATGCAGCGGAGTTCTACAGATTGAGTAGGTTCGCCCCAGAGATGGTAGCAACGGAGAGCCAGAGGGCTATGAGGTTCCAGCAAGAGTTTCATCTAGAACTCTTGCAATTGATAGAGGGGCATAACTATCAGACTTTCGATGAGGTATTGACGGCAACCCGAAGGCATGAGATCACCATTCAGAGGCTTGCAGCAAGGACTGGAGGTCAGAAGAGATCTCACAGTCAGATTGAAGGAGGAGGGGGAGTAGCACCCCGAACAATAGCACCGTCCCTTGGCGTTCGCATTCATGATGTGGCAATGCGAGGGCCAGCACTAAGGCAGCAGCAACATCAACAGAGGAAGAACCAGTAACCTCCAGCGGGTTGCACTTATTGTGGGAAGGTAGGGCACACTAAAAATGTGTGTCGGACATTGAACGGACTGTGTTTGATATGTGGAAGCCCAGATCATCAGGTTACCACCTGTCCCATGAATTCAAGGTCAGGAGGACCAGTACAACAATTTCCTGCTCTGCCAGTACCAGGGGCAGGCCAGTATCGAGGACCAGCGGTGGCAGTGAGACCGTTGGCACAGCGCCCATTCATGTCGCAAGCTTAGATATTTCGACAGCAGGGACCGCTGATGCAGCAATAACATATACCACCCCAGCATCACCAAGGCAAGGGCCAGCAGCAGCACCAGGCTAGGCCACAGCATGGGAACCAACAAGGAGGTCGAGGGCAGGCATTCACTCTGTCCTTGGAAGATGCATTGGTATCGGAAGATGTTGTGGCAGGTAACATTTTCGTCGCCTCATATCCCGCAGTAGCATTGTTTGATTCGGGAGCATCACACTCATTTATATCTGAAAAAATTGTGACACGGCTAGGAATGAAGTTCGAGGCATTGCCAGGGAGGTTAAATATGCTCACTGGTAATGGGCTCGTAGGAGTTAGTAGAGTTGTTCTAGCATGTAGCGTTGTAGTTAGCGGGCATTCTTTATCCGTCCGGTTGATAGAATTTCATGTTGGAAATTTCAACGTTATCATAGGCATGGACTGGCTGAAAGACAGTCATGCGACAATAGATTATCGTAGAGGGAGTGTATCTTTTGATATTCCAGGCATAAAGCGGTTTACCTTAGTCAGATCAGAGGCAACTCAACAAGAGCAGGGAGTAGTAACGGCAATGGAGGAAGTTCCAGTTCCGAAGGTAGTTGAAGAGTTTCTAGACGTATTTCCTGAAGAACTTCCAGGTCTACCATCGGTTAGAGATATTAAGTTCAGTATAGAATTGGCATGTGGAACTAAACCGATATCAGATCGAGTTTACAGAATGGCGGATTCGGAGCAGGCCAAGGTATATCAGCACCTATAGGAACTAAAGAAGAAGAAGTTCATCCAAGCTAGCATATCACCGTGGGCAGCACCAGTGGTACTTGTGGAAAAGAAGGATGGATCATCCAGATTGTGTATTGACTACATGAAACTTAACACGGCGACAATAAAGAATAAGTACCCACTACCCAGGATCGACGACTTGTTTGATCAATTGAGCAGAGCTAGAGTTTTCTCCAAGATAGATGTTCGTTCAGGGTATCATCAAGTGAGGGTCAGGAAGGAGGATATTCCCAAGACAGCGTTCAGGTCGAAGTATGGGCATTATGAGTTCTTGATAATGTCGTTTGGTTTGACCAATGCTCCAGCAATATTTATGGATTTGATGAACCGCCTGCATCTTTATGCCGTACTTAGATCAGTTTGTCATTGTGTTTCTTGACGACATTCTCGTATACTCTGCTAGTGAAGAAGAGCATGAAGATCACCTCAGGAAAGTGTTACAGGTTCTGAGAGAGAACCAGTTGTATGCCAAGCTCAACAAGTGTGAGTTTTGGACGGATCGAATTTCATTCTTGGGGTACATCATATCAGGAGCTGGAGTAGCAGTAGATCCCAAGAAGGTAGAAGAAGTAGAGAGTTGGCTAGTACCCAAGACCGTAGCAGTTGTGCAGAGTTTCTTGGGATTGGAAGGATATTACAGAAGGTTCGTATCAGATTTTGTAAGGCTTTCAGCACCCATGACCCGCTTGACACGGAAGGATGTACCATTTGTCTGGTCGACAGAATGCCAGACAACATTTAAGACTTTGAAGCAGAGGTTGATATCAGCGCCTATTCTTACCTTTCCAGTTGGACCCAGAGGTTTTACAGTATATTGTGATGCGTCAGGTAAAGGACTTGGGTGCGTCCTCATGCAGCATGGGAAGGTGATAGCGTATGCATCTAGGCAACTTCGGGACCACGAGAAGAATTATCCAACTCATGACTTGGAGTTGGCGGCAGTAGTATTCGCTTTGAAGCTATGGAGGCATTACTTATATGGTGATCGAGTAGACATGTACAGGGACCACAAAAGTCTGAAATACATCTTTACTCAGAAGGAACTGAACATGAGGAAGAGAAGATGGTTGGAGTTGATCAAGGATTACGACGTGAAGCTTCAGTATCATCCAGGCAAGGCTAATGTGGTAGCAGATGCTCTTAGCAGGAGAGGCGGCGCATTTATGTTGACAACACAGAAGCATATCACAGAAGCATATCTGAGAAGATCTTCAGGAGATGGGCATCGAGGTTATACTTTCCAGTGATGTAGAAATTCTGGCGAGTCTACAAGTTCAATCTGACTTAGTAGATAGGATCAAGGCAGCTCAGGCACAGGACCCAAGGATTCAGAAGCTTAGGACAGAATGTGTCAGGACTCGGGAATGAGATGCAAATCCATAAAGATGGTACACTTAGGTTTGGATCACGTCTATGTGTGCCTAGTGGAGATATCAGACAGGAGGTTATAACGGAAGCTCACAGTTCTCAGTATTCTATACATCCTGGAGGGACCAAGATGTATCAAGATATCAAGCAGCACTTCTGGTGGAACGGAATGAAGAGGGAGATAGCTAGATTCGTTTCTCGTTGCTTGATATGTCAGTAAGTGAAGGCAGAATAGCAGAGGCCAGCTTGATTATTGCAACCGCTTTCTATACCGGAATGGAAGTGGGAGCATATTACCATGGACTTTGTGACCGGTTTACCGATATCACCAAGTGGTAAAGATGCTATTTGGGTGATAGTAGATCGGCTTACGAAGGTGGCACATTTTTTTCCTTTCAGAGTAGGGCAATCTACAAAAAAGTTGGCAGAGTTGTATATGCAACAGATAGTCAGGCAGTATGGAGTCCCAGTCAGTATTGTATCAGACAGAAATACCCGTTTTACATCACATTTTTGGAAGAGTTTACATCATAATCTGGGTACCAAGTTAAGATTTAGCACGACTTTCCATCCACAGACGGACGGACAATCAGAAAGAACAATTCAGACTTTAGAAGACATGTTGCGGGCTTGCACTATGGATTTTGGAGGGTCTTGGGAGAGTCACCTGCACTTAGTTAAGTTTTCGTATAACAACAGTTATTAAGCCAGTATCTAGATGGCGCCATTTGAAGCAATATATGGTAAGAAGTGTAGATCGCCACTAGCATGGGATGATATCGGGGAGAGGAAGATGCTAGGCCCAGAAATGATTATCTAGACAGTTGAAGTGATTAAGAGAATTAGGGAGCGATTTAGAGTTGCGCAAGATCGACATCGTCATTGGGCATACCAGCATCGTAGGCCGCTAGAATTCTCTGTTGGAGACCACGTCTTCTTGCGGATCTCACCTACCTGTGGAGTCATTAGATTTGGAGTTCGCGGAAAGTTGAGTCCACGATACGTAGGCCCATTTGTTATTCTTGATAGGGTAGGCGATGTTGCTTATCGTTTGTCCCTTCCACCTTCATTACGAGAGGTGCATGATGTATTTCATGTATCTCAGTTGCGTAGGTATGTATCGGACTCAAGCCATATTCTCGATCATTCTAAGCTGGTTGTTGGTACCAACCTTTCTTATGAGGAGCAGCCGATGTCCATCTTGGACCGAAGGAAAAAGATACTCAAGAACCGAACAATTAGCCTTGTCCGGGTTGCTTGGGGTGATCATTCCTTAGGAGAGTCAACGTGGGAACGTGAGGATGATATCCGATCACGGTATCCGCACCTGTTTGACTCGCAAGGTATCTCTCTTTCTGTATACCTTGATTTTCTTAACTCCGCATGCTTGTCGCCCTATGAGTAGAAATTACTTGATATCGTAGATTGTTAAATATAGATATGTTACTTGCTATAGACATTGTAAAATGATTGCTTGCTTAAATTGCTTGTACTTAGATTAGTTTAGCTTTGATGTCCCTATCCTACTTGGATTTGAAATTCCGAGGACGATTTTTTCTAAGGAGGGTAGAGATGTCACTCCCCGTTCTCAGAATACGTATTTTAATACGTGTACTGCTCGAATGTATTTATTTAATATTTATCATGTATTGTTCTGTATTTAAATTCCTTTAATTTTACGCTAATTAATTTTCTGCATTTTACTTTCTGCTTTAGCTTGCTTTAGGTTCGGCCTAGGTTGGTTTATTTTCGGGTTTATGATGGTTCATCATGAACCGAACCCAACACCCCCATTTAAGCCCCATCTCATTTCTCTCTCTTCATTACTTCTTCTTATTACTCTTCTTCTTCTTCCTCATAACTCTCTCCACCTACCAAAACCTATAGGCAAGTACATCTTGCTCCACATAAGAACCCATATTTTTATGGTTCATTTATCTCCCTCTCGTGATCCTAAGAGAGTTTAAAACTTGGCATTTTTTTATTTTGAAGTCTTATTTTTAGTAGATCTAAAAATTACTATTTTTCGGATTTAAGTGGTTTTGATCTGTCAAACTTCCTTATTTACAAGTTTTGTTCATTCCAGATTGTTGAGGTTGTGTTATACGCCATTCTGACCCATGGGATCCCCATTTCTAGCTTGGAACGAAGGTTCCATGGGAGTTGGAGTTCAGGAGAAACTCTACGCACACGTTGTTACGTGTTAGCGTAATATTGAGTTTTATGCCCACGTTGTTACGTGTTAGCATAATATTGAGTTTTATGCCCACGTTATACGTGTCAGCGTAGTGCCGAGCTTTACGCCCACGATCGCTCGTGTCAGCGTAAAACTATTTTACACAAGTCTACTTGACTTGGCGTATTCTTTTGTTTTACGCGCACAGCGTTTCAGGCGTAAAACTTGACTCTTTACACGAGCAACTTTTACGTGTGGCTCGATCCTTTACGCATGCAATGTTTTACGCGCATAGTGTTTACTGTAAAACTCTAATCTTTTGATGCGTACTCATTAGCTCGACATAAAACGAGTTTTTACGTGCAACTTGTTCCTTTATTTTGAGCGTACTTCTTTTACGCGTATTCATCCCTGCGTATACTTTGACCTGTACACGTGCGAGTTTTACGCGTGACGTTACCTTTTACGCATATAAATTCATGCGTAAACCTGACTTTTACACACACCCTGTTTTACGCGCGTATTTTGCCTTAGCGTAAAAATTTGGCGTAGACTAATCATGGTATAAACTAGCCTTGGCGTAATCTAACCTTGGTGTTCCCATTGCCCTATACTTTATTCACTTTATGTTGGTATGATAATTCTCCTCTTATATCCTTACGTCTTTGGCATGAACTTGATATAATCATTATATGTTAATATATTTTTTAATATAGATTGTTATGTGGAATGTACCAAGTGTCGTGAATTGATTTATAGATACCCCGAATGACTGGAATTTAACCCTGAGAGTTGTAGACTTGACCATACTAAATAATAGGGACTTTCATGCCTTGTTACGAATTGACATTGATTGTTATCTTGACTAATAATTGATCATGCGTTCCTAGTTGGAACTAAGAGACTGGCTAGTCGTCTTATTGAATTGAATGAATGAGACACGTTCATATGAATTATGAACTATTGTAATCGACTGGCTGATCCCGAACATTGGCATACAGACACACGTATGCTTCAATTTATTTATTTATTTATTTGACAGAAGCAGCATGTGTACTTTATGGTCAAGGCATGATTATCCCGTGGATAATTTTGATTGTTGTATTACGCTATGTAAGACCTACAACCTAACCGTACGGGTGTCATTGTAGAGTTGTGCATGTCGTGCTTGTACGAATGTACTCAGTTTGAATGACCATGATCCACGGCATGGGATTTCACTTAACATAGAGGCTATTAAGTTAAATAAAATAATGATTGCATGGAGAGAATGGATTCCCGAGTTCTTATATGGCAGACCACTTTGGGACTATTAGTGCCCGACAGGCTTGCTGGTTCCCACAGATACTGCAGATCTGCCACACGGGCAGGGAACGGTATCTGCTTATATTATTTATTGTATTACTGTATATTGATGACGGGCGTCCCGCTGGAACTCGTCTAATTCATGATTGGCACAATTGATTGATTGGGTAGACTAGCCTTGTTTGCACGTAGTAAGAACTGAGGAATCCTTATTGCATAATTCCAAGGTAACTTGGAACTCACAGTAGCAAGCCGTAGTAGTTGCAATGCCGTTTAAGTTGACTTGTTTGTGTACTGTGCCTACTCTATTTACTAGCTAAGACGATCAGAATGTCAGGGCATGACGGGCCAACTTCTGTCCTTGTTTGGTTGGGAAGTTGGTTTGAAGTGTCGTGATGTTGTGTGAATCCCAGTAGCAAGCAGAGATCTATGCATTATATCATTAACTCTTATCCCTGGTTTTAATTCTCATGTCGTGCTTCCTTGTGGTATTTGCTATTAGAGGTCTAACCTCTCTGGTTTTGCATGGCGAGATTTAGAGCCGGTCCCCGAGGATTCAGCTTACTTCTACCTCCAAGATGGTCAATACTAGAGGGATGATCGCTGGAGGACTCGAGTGGGTTCCTTACTTCCTCGCTCGTTTTGTTACTTACTTTATAGTTTACCGTTTGGCACCGACATGTTAGTCGGATTGTCTTGTATTTACTTTTACATAATTGTAACTAAGTCAGGCTGCAGCTGATAAACAATTGTGTATACTTTGCTACATCATCTGGCTATGTTTTGTAAAGCCAGATATCAAGAACATTTTGACTGAGCGTTTGTGATGCCTTATTGCTTTATCTTATATGTTCTCTATTACTGTTTCTTGTTTGAATGATTGAGACAATAGATGTGAAGTGACCATAGTGAGACTTTTATGTAGTACGTACCCCCTCGTCTTTTAGACAGCATTGATCGTATTATACGGTATCCATCTACCCGTAATACGTAGCTGGCTGAGTCATTCCCCCGCTCTCCAGTATTCTGGTTCTGGGGCGTGACACATAACCCCTAATAATTCCCCATCCCTGAATAGTATAATGGACCTGGACATGACACGTCATGACACGGGATTCCCTAAGAGGATAGCTACTCCCTCTCAAGAATCGGTGTCTATACAAGTACAGGGAACAAGACAAGAAATGTACATATATACCAAGAAAATCCAAGAACAACATGTCATGTCATGATCCAACGTATACTAGTCCGTGAACTATCGTGACTGGAATTCGAGTAAGGCACTACAACTGAATCGGATATAGCAGATATCAAGACAATGAAAACTATCAGTGAATGTACTCACATGCGGTCATGAGCTGTCAAATGGGGTCGATGCTCAGAGTGATGCCACAGACCTAAAGATAAGATATATATATATATATATGCTAATTAGGGTTCAACAGTTTTAGACTTGATTCTATAGTATAAGCTACGTAATCTAGGTCAGACTCAGTCAACTAAGTCAAACTAGGTCATACTGAGTCACACTATGTCAAACTAGGTCAATGGTTGACTTACAGTTGACTTTTAGTCAACTGGTCAACTCTGGTCAACTCTAGGTCAAACTAGGCTAATGTTGACTAACAGTTGACTTTGGGTCAACTGGTCAACTTCGGTCAAGTTCTAGTCAATTTTAGGCTACGGTTGACTTCCGGTTGACTTTTGGTCAAAATAGTCAACTGTGGTCAACCAAGGTCAAAACTAGTCTAACCTAGGTCAAATGTTGACTCTACTTCAACATTCAGTCAAATTAGTCAACCATAGTCAAACAGGGTCAAAGCTAGTCTCTATAAACATCTACAGGGTCAACATATCAATTTCAGTGATGGTGAAATAACTGGAATCGATGGATCTCAATTCTGATACAAAGAACTAAAAATACGAATAAAAAGATAAGGATTATAATAATAGGGTAAAAACCTACAGATGTTGTCGGATGGTGAAACAACCATTACCAACGTGTTCAGAATGGTCAAATCAGCTAGGATAGCCTATCCATAAGTCCAATTTGGACACCGGGGCAAAAAGGTAATTTCGGATCAAAACGGTGTCCGTGTCGGATCCGCTTTGCACCGAAAAATGTGCAAGAAAAATAGTCTACTAAACCTAACAAATTATATGTCCACGAATCCAGAATGACGATATGAACCCAACAGTATGTCCAGAATTGGATTTCGTTGACCCGATCTCAAATTGGTCCGTTGACCGGGACATTGAAATTCCGATTTACACGGAAAAGCGTGTCAGAGCCAATGTCCTCAAAACTCAGCAAATTATATGTCGATGAGTCCAGAATGATGATACGAACTCAACGGTATATCCGAAAATTGGATTCCGATGAGCCGATCTCAAAATGATCCGTTGACCCGGATATTGTATCCAACTTGCACCGAAATGCGTGCCGGAACCAATGTCCACTAAAACCTAGTAAATTATATGTCAACAAGTCCAGAATGATGATACGAACTCAACGGTATATCCGGAATTGGATTTCGTTGAGTCAGCGTCAAAAAGTCCAGTTGACCCGGACTGTGGGGCCCGCTTTCCACCGAAATGTGTGCCAGGGCCCACGTCTTCCAAATCTAACAAACTTTATATAAAAATGTGCCAAAACGACGCCACGAGTCTACTGGTGGTGTCAGAAATTGAATCCGGAGTCCCGGGTTCAAAAATAGAATTTTATAAGTTGGAAGTTACGAATTCGGACGGCCAACTTTGGCGTCGAATTCAACCAATCAAACGTGCTCACAATGAAACAAAACTGGAGGGGTAGGAAGAGGGTTATACCAGCTTTGCATAGAAACCAGTAGCACGCTAGACGGAGCTGCGGTGGAGGAGATACGAACCGACGAAGCTGGCTCCGCAAACTGTCCAAAAATAACACAATTTAAACGGTCAACTTGGTGGCCGATTTTGATGTATCAAACGATAAAATTAACGGACGAAAATTGAGGGACGTGAAGATGGATATACCGTGATTGTGATGGAGCAAAGAAATCACCGATCCAACAGTCAGATTTCTCGAAAAACGTGTGTGAAGTCGCTGCGACGGAACGCTATTTTCGGATCCATTCCGAGCTCGCGTCGACGGGAATCCGTGCCAAACGCACGAAACGCCTAGGCGGCGCATTCCGGAGGAAGGTGGTCGCCACGGGGAGGTCGTCGGAGTACTCTTCCAGCCCGCGCACGACCGTGGGTGGGCTCGCCGGCGACGGCGGTGGCCGGGGCGGCGCACAGCTGCCGTTGCCGCACTGCTACTGCTGCTCGCGTATGCTGCTGGCGCGCGCTGTTGCATGCAGTAGCTGCTGCTGCCGTGCACGACGGCACGACGGCGTGGCAGCGACGGCATGGCGATTGTGGCCGACCGGTCGGCAAGGGCGGCAGTGCGGTGGTGAAGGACTGGTGGTGGTGGCCTGTGGTGATGATGAGGGTGGTAGTAATGGGAGATGATGATGATGGAGTAAGGAAATGGTGGAGATGAAGATTAGGAGGAGGAGCTCGGCCTAGGGTGGTGGTCGGCTGAATGGTGGGGGGAGCTCGGCCATGCATGGTGTGCTGCTAGTGTGTTTGAGTTTTATTGAAGATGGTGATGGTGGCTGTGTGTATTTTTTGAGAGGAGAGAGAATTAGTTTTGTGTGTGTAATAAATGAAAGAGGGAGATAGAGAGATTCTATCCTAGTTTTTAGGACCGGCCAATCCATGGGGGGTATTTGTTGACATGTAGGAAATGGAGGGTTGGGATGATGTTAGATAATTCAAGGGCTAGAATTAATATGGGGATTTCTCTAGGGATTAATTAAAAGGAGTTTGTATATTAAATATATTAAAAAATGGGTAGACTAGATATTTAATATTTATAGGAAATATGTGTGTGGATATTAATGAAGGATAATATGGGGCTTGGACTGGGTTTGGTTGAGCCGGGTCGGGTCAAAATCGGACATGATACAATAATTGAATTAAATAGGTATTTATGATCATGGGTAAATAAGTAGCATGTGGGGGCTCAAATAAATGGGACACAAGTGTCAGGCGGGTAGTAGGCTTCGTGTGGGCCATGTCCATATTTTGGGTCGACTAGGTTGGGTCGATGTCGGTTCCCGAAATTAAATTAGAAGTCAGGTCACAAATTACGGTGGATAATTAATTGGCCTAAATTGACCCAAAAGTTGTGCGAAGCAAATGAAGCACAAGATGGTGTGACTGAGTGGGACACGAAGGTCATGGGTGAAGAGCGTCTCGAGTAGATCTGGCATAACAAGTTGGTTTCAAGAAAATGACTAGCCTTGTGCTCCTAAATTAAAAAGTCATGGTAACGTGCATATGATGATCAAAGTAGGAAAATCAATTAATAATTATTTAATGATCACTGGTCTAAATTGACCCGAAGTTGTGTGAAGCAAAAAGAGTACAATGGAACAAGTTTGGATGGGACATGATATATCAACGTGAAGGTAATCTTGTCTACTTCACACTAATGAAGAGAGTTTCCAGAGACTGGCATCTCTGACGCTCCAGAAGTCAAAGTCACGGTAAAGAACATTTAAAGATCAAAATTAATTAAATAAAATAGATTATCGAGAATAAATTATTTATAAAATTTGAAAATAAATCCCAGAAATTTAGGGGGCTTACAATAAACATATTTTATATTACTACACTATGATATTTTGGAATTAACAAAGATTGGAAAGAAGGTTTACAATAGAAAATTTCTATAGGCACTTCAAATATTGCTTAGGACACCCAAAAAAATTCTGTTTATTTACAAGTTTGCCACTCCATTTTTTTGCTTGAGGGCAGCCCAAATTTTGAGTATGAATGGCAATGAATTCATATTTCCCTATTATCTCTCTTCCTCCTTTGCTCTTTTGCTCTTTTTTTCCTTCTTCCATAATCTAATTTCTTTCAATTCTCAAACCCTAGGAGCTAAAGTGAAGATTGTGGGTTAAAATCATAGTCCCACTATAATAGAAGTTACAATATTCAACCGTTATTTGGTATGTCATCGATTAACTATAATGATTAGGTTTTTCAAACATTTTGTCCACACATAAATATTGAATTATATGTGTTTAATGTACAAAAAATGCATCTCGAGTAAATCGATACACTAATTCCTCATTCCGCTTCACCCGAAGAACACCTCGGTTCTTCCGAAGCACCCTTGGTAAAGAATTTGATAAATTAGTTTGGAAAATTTTTGTCGTAGGACTGTGGAACTTAACGACAATCCTACAAATAATTAGGACTGTCAAAAAAAGTGACAGTACTTTTTTTACTTAGGACTGTCAAAAAATGTTACAATCCTGACAAACTATAAGACTGTTAATTTTAGAACTGTCAAAATTTTCTGCAGTTCTAATTTCCTGCATTTATCTTTTTCTTCAATTTTATGCAGTTTTATTAACTTTAATTTCAATTATATGGGTTATCGTCTTCCGATATTGTGGTACCTCCTTCAATTGCAGTTGATGGAGACAATTTATTATCAACTGATATTTGCTTTGAATCAGATGAACAAGCATTACATTGGTGCAGGAAAGTTGGACAAGAAAAAAATATTATGATATCAAGATCGGTTCGAAACCGACCGGGACGCAAAACTATAGAGCTTAGATGTGAAAGTGGTGGATTGTTCATATATCATGGAAAGAAAGATACAGTTTTCCAAAGAAAAGTTCAAAACAAAGATGTTGGTATGAGAAAATGCGGTTGTTCATTCAAGATCTTCATTGTAAACATAGAAGATGTGAAGCGGATAGTCCAAGTTAAGAATGGAATTCACAATTATGTTATTGTCGAGACACTTAGGTCATTCGTATGTCGGACGGTTGAATAATGTCGAAAGAAAGATAGCTGAAGATTTGTCAAATTTAGAAGTTGCACCCGACAAATTTATTCGGTTATACGACACGAAAACGAGAAGAACAAGTCAACAATGAAGTCAATCTACAACACACTATCGAAATCAAACCCCAATACTAAGAAAATAAGAATAGTGATACAGTAAGTATTGAAGTTGTTTGTCGAGAATCATTATGTGGAGTACCACAGAAGACATCCACACAGTAATCAAGTCCTTTCAATATTTTGGGCTCATCCTGATTGCACACATTTAACTAGGTCCTTTGCTGACGTATTGGTTCTTGATTGTACATATAAGACAAATAAGTTCAAGATACCTCTCTTTCACATTGTTGGCTTCACCTCTACGAAAAAATATTTTTAATTGCTTTTTTGCTTCATGGAGAGTGAGAAACTTGAGGATTACACATGGGCGTTGGAAAAACTAAAGCAGTTTATACCGGACACAAAGACATCTATTTTTGTTACTTGCAGAGAATATGCCCTAATTATTGTTATTAGGGGGCGTTTGGTATGCGGTATTTTTTTTATTCCCGGGAAAATTTAAGATGGGAATCTATTACCACGTTTGTTTGGCTTATAAAAAATTTATTCCCGAGAATTATAAATACCCGGGTAAATAATTTACCCACAAAACATGGAAATTATATCCCATGAGAATAGACAGACATTTGTTTTTTGCCCGGGCAAAAAACATTGTCTAATTTTTTTTCTTCTTTTTTGATCAATTTTGATTAGTCTTGAACATCTTTTCTTTTTTTGTCGTTTTTATCGCTTTTTTGTCATTTTTTGTCGTTTTTACCAATTTTGTGTCGTTTTTAAGCGATTTGTTGTCGTTTTTACCCATTTTTGGTCACTTTTTGATTATTTTTTGTCGTTTTTATCCAATTTTTGTCCTTTTGTCGCTTTTTTGTCGTTTTAAGCATTTTTTGTCGTTTTTGTAGTTTTTTGGTTGTTTTTATCGATTTTAGTCGTTTTTGTCGTTTTTTTGGTCATTTTTACTGATTTTATGTCGATTTTTTTTTTGTCATTTTTGTCCTTTTTTTGTCACTTTTACCCATTTTTTGTCGTTCTTGGTTATTTTTTATCGTTTTAACCAATTTTTTGTCGTTTTAACCGATTTTTTTGTCCTTTTTTGTCGTTTTTATCGATTGTTTTTCGTTTTTGTCGCTTTTTGGTTATTTTTTGTCGTTTTAACTGATTTTGTCATTTTTTGTCATTTTAACTGATTTTTTTTGTTTTTTGTCATTTTTGTCGTATTTTGGTTTTTTTTTGTCGTTTTTACCGATTTTATGTCGTTTTTGTTGTGTTTTGGTTATTTTTGTCGTTTTTACCCTTTTTTGTTATTTTTTTGTCGTTTATACATTTTTTGTCGCTTTTTGGTCATGTTTGTCGTTTTAACCGATTTTTTTCGATTTTATCGATTTTTTATATTTGTTCTTTTTTTTTGTTATTATTACTTTTTTATTTTTTCTAAAAATATTTATATTGTCACCAAACATAGGAATGTAATTTTCCAGGGAATTTAATTTCTTAGAATTTGATTTTCGGGAATACAGAATTCTCGGCCATATAGTATTCCGCACACCAAACGCCCCCTTAGAGGTATTTTTCATTATTTAGTATAATGAGATTTAGTCCCATATCGGGTAGAGTAAGAGGAGAGGAGGGTAGCCTCTCCTATATATATGTCATTCCATTGCTTCAATAAAGATCATCCCATTATTATATTCTCTACTTGGTATCAGAGTAATAATAATAAAAAAAAACTCTTTCTTCCCTCCACAAAAATAAACCCTAGCCTAGCCGCCACCTCCCCTCCCTTGTGTCCATCGCTGTTGTCAGCCACTGGTGGGACAGCCTAGCGCACCCGATGGCACAACCTGCCTCCTGGCTGGCCGTCCCCTGCTGTTCGCAGACCCAAAAACCCTCCCACCACACACACACTCTGTAGGTCCTAAAAAATCAAGTTGCATCAATCAACAAAGTCAAGAAATCAAGAAACCCATCATTTGGATGAATTACGCAGACAATAGATTGCGCAGCAATCCGATTGCGCATACTGCTTTGCGCACACTTCCAACTGCGCAGACTGACGTGGCAGAAGTCATCATTACCAAATCAAATCAAACCTTTTCTGACAACTGACAGCACGAATAACAAGGAATCTGTTCGTTTCCTGCGCCGCACAGTGCTCGAGGGCGGCTGACAGCTGGCAGCGCAAACCAATCCTGCGTAGTTTGAGTCTGCGCAAACCATGTATGCGCAATTCAACTCTGCGTACTCCATCAATATAATTGATAAGTTACACGTGGCATTCATGCCATCGATTGCTCATTACGTGGCAACTGTTTTATGCACGATCATGCACATTTCTATCAAATGATGCCATGTGTCCATGATAGTTGGCCCACGATCCAGTAACTGTCTGCGCAAATCAATGCTGCGTAAACCAATGCTGCATAAATCATCCTGCGCAGTCCAAAATAACTGAAAGTTAGTTATTTTCAGAACTCTATAAATAGAGTTTCAAGTCTTCATTTCAAGGAGAATCAAGATCAGAGATCAGAAATCAGAGAGATCAGGAGTTCTTGCCAAAGTGCTGCTGCATTCTTCCGAGACTTTTGTCTTCAACTTCAGAGGCTTTTGCCTTCAATTTCCAGAGTTGTTTTTAACTTCAAAGGATTCGTCTTCACAGTTCACATCGTCCAAGGGATAAAGCAATCGTCATCAAGATTGGATTCCTATAGTTGTAATTTTCCCAGAATTCTTGTAATCTTTATTACAGTTTGTATCAATAAAGTTCTATACTTTTGTTTTTGCAAACAAAATGGCGACTCTGCTGGGGACAACTTTCTCCTCCAACGAGGAAGTAGCAACTCAATGTGACGTAGCGTCTATCGGGAAGACGCAGAAGACGCTGGTTGTTAAGGTCAACCAGATAGCCTACGAGGCGATGCTCAACTCCAAGACCACTCTCCATACTGTAGCCACTTCTGCCAAGAGCAAAGTGCGCTCAGTTTGGGTCTCTAAGTCTGCACAATCTGGCATTTTTGCCACCAAGGATGCTGTACCAACTGTTGCACAATCTGCTAGTCAGACTGCTGCACAAACTGCTGTGTCAACTGTTGCACAGTCTGTCTCAGCAACTGTTGCACAATCTGTTGCAGTCAAGACTGCGCAATCTGTTGCAACTGTTGCGCAAGCTACTTCATATGCTGTCTTGTCAAAACAGAAGACTCCTATAACTCTGGCGCAATTGGCAGTGGCTTTTCCTGCGCAAAATAGCACTCCAGTAACCAAAGTGCATCCCAAACACTCTAAGACAAGAACTCCTGATACACTTCATACCAAAGCTTCTAATGCACAAATGACTAGTGCACCTTCCACCCATGCGCAAATCAAGTCTGCGCAATCCAAGAAAGACAGCCTTTTGGCTAAATTTCCTTCTTCTCACAATAAAAGAAGAGATTCTACTCCTTTTCCAAAACACCCTATTGCCCCTGCGCAATCCATTGAGGGTAGTCCTTTGACTATTCCTCCTTCTCTTCAAAGCAAAGGAAAAGGTCCATTGGTCTTTTCTCAAACTTCCTTGTCTCATAACCTGGAAGATAACAGAGGGAAACGCTCTTTAGCTAACCCTTCATCTCAAAACAAAGGGAAAGGCCCTTTGGTCTTTTCTCAGTCTTCTTCAGTCTTTACTGAAGAAGATCCATCTCAATGTGTCTCGGCTCCAATCAATTCAAGAACTCTGGCAAACAAGGATTCTTCTTTCCTTTATAACAAGAGTACTTATACTAATCAAAGAGGTATTCTGCATACTCCGATAGCAGAATTCCAGGACCTCCCGACTCTCCAAATTTGTCGTTCCAGACAGGGAAAACTGTTAGTGTCTCAAACAGAAACTCCTGGGGGTGAATTTGCTGACCTCCGAACTTATCTTAATCGACCCACTTCGGTAAAACGCAAACAGCCAATGCCGAAGGTTAAACATCATCAGAAACAAATCTCCAAAGTCAGAAATCCCGACACTTATGCCAATGAAGTGAGTACTTCCCTGTATACTCAAGGGACTAAACATTTGAAGAATCGGAATCATGTTCCAAATGTTATCAAAGAACAGATCCCTCGGAACTTTCCTCGTCCTGTTGTAGATCTTCGAGAACATCTAAGACAAAAACAGGATAATGTCTCAATATCTCCATCTCAACCATCTGATCATCACTGTAATCATGAAGTCATCATCCAATGCTGTTGTCAAACGACAAAACGATCTGTCTTCAATCGTTTGACTTTTGCTAAAATAGAACCGATGTCAGAAGATGAAGAAGTGTTGTACGCTTCTGTTAACATGACTTCTCGAGACACTGGGGATAGAAGGTGCCCTAAGCATGGCAAACCTCGCAAACCAAGTCAACGGTATCTGGATCTACTTCAAGAATCTTCTGAGGGAGTATTTCAACATACCCGTTCTCGAAACCGAGATACAATCGGTCAAAGGAATCTTCCTCAAAATCCTTCAAGTCATCTTCCTGTTTCCCAGTCAGGAGATGATTCATTTTCTGATTATGATGCATACAGTGAAAGTTCTGAACAAACAGTATCTTCCACTGTGCCAAGAGAAGTGACGGCTTATGTTGTCACCGATGATCCAGATGCTTCAACCTCCGCAAATCAAGAACAGCGAATTGCTGCACTCGAAGACAAATTAAAAACCATGGTTGAGATGGTTGCTAGTATGCATTCCATCATTGTAGCACAACATGTTACACCACCAGCTGCACCTATTACTAGTCCAGAGATTATAGCATCTTCAATACCTGCCAATACTGGGCTGGGGGTAGTGCCTTCTCAAATACCTCCTGTACAAGTGCAAGTACAAACTACGCCTAGCCATTCAGGAGCTGGGGGTAGTGCTTACTCCTCCTACCACTACAACTCAACCTGCTCCTTCTTCTTCATCAGAAGACGCCAATGAAGCTGTCAAACTCTTACGAACCCAGTTTGAAGCATTTAAAGAGAAAGACAATCTACAAAGGTTGGGGATTAAACAGCCCTATCCGGTTGACTGGAAGGACGTCCCGTTTCCCCCAAAGTACAAAATCCCTACAATCTCTCTGTTCGATGGCAGTACTTTCCCGAGTCAATTCATCAATCATTTTGAGGTAATGACTGTTCAACTTCAGCCAAATGACGCTCTTCTTACCAGAGTGTTCGTCGGTTGTTTAGCCGGCGTAGCATACGACTGGTACAGAAGTTTGCCCGATGGTTGCATTACTTCTTTTTCAGGTCTCAAACAAATCTTTCTGGAACGGTTCTATGAAGGATTTAATGATATGACGATGTCAGCTCTCAACAAAATCAAACAAAAACATAATAAAACTGCTGAGAGCTTTATTGAACGGTTCCGCCGCGAAGCTTTAAAAATGCCTCCAGGGACTCCAGCTGCTGTCACTATTGATACTTGTAAGGCAAATCTTTTGCCTATTATCAGTATGTGGACGGGATCTACTCAATTCCAAGATTGGCCCTCATTTATCGTCAACGCCAAAGCCGCTGAAGTAAGTGCCGACAAGTTTAAATAATTGGGGGTACAAATGTCTAACCCTGATCGCGATGAGCATCAGAATTCAGGTGGTGGCAATCGCCAGAACAATCGCAAAGCGAAAGAGACTTTAAACATTAACTTGAACAAAAATAAAGAATCTTTGGCTGTCAATGTGGCCCCACCTACATCTACTCCTACTCCTTCTGCACCTCCACCGAGGGAACCTCGTCCGAAGGTAGAATATTCCTTTGACGAAAATGATACTGCAAGTATCTTTGAGTGTTTACTCAAAAGCAACAAAATTCAACTCCCTGATCCAAAGAAACCTGATAAAGTCAATAAGATTGATCATCCCAAGTATTGTGTCTATCACCGATTCATTGGACATCCTACTCGAGCATGCTATGTGCTCAAAGGTAAGATTCAAGAGCTTGTTAATGCAGGGGTAGTCACTTTGCAACAAGATGAGAAGACTGTTACTGTAAATATGGTTTCAGTCCAATTTGGAGATTTCCCTCCGCAGATGATACAGCATGGTGTCATTCCGATTCCTAAAGCAACCCTTGAGATTGAGAATCTCCCGCTTCCATCCAATGAAGGTCTTATTCCCTTGTCTCTTGACAATGGTGAAATTATGTGGATCCATCCTGATCTTGCTCCAGAATTTGAGATATCTTCCAAGAAGAAAACTCGTTCTAAAGGCAAAACCAAAATTTGCAACATGGTATCTTTTGATCCTATTGTTGACGAGGAGATTCTGTTAGGCATAAGATCAGGAAAAGCTTATTTGAAAGATCATTCTGAAGGTCAAAAGGATCCTGTTTCTTCTTCCGAACCTGCTCTGGTACAACCTGCATCTGTTGAAGAGGTCCCTTCTACATCTTCACCAGTTGTAGTAGCAATTCCTCCTAAGCCAACAACTGCTGACAAAGGCAAGCAACAAGTTCGATTTGACAAACCTCTAAAGAAGTCATCTCCTACTGGGCTTGAGAAGCCTTACAACTTTGATATATTGGCTCAATTAGCCAATACACCAGCTAGGCTGTCAATCTTTGAACTCTTGCGTCTTTCCAAAGAGACACGAGAAACTCTAAGTGAAGCTCTGATGCAGGCTGAAACTTGCTTAACTCTTCTTAAGAAGCCAGAATCAGAATCAGTCTCTTGTCATCACAGTCATAGTGTCTTGGAACTGATCCCAAATATTACTTTCACTCAGGATGATATGCTAATGGAAGATAATAGACATGATCGTCCTCTTTATTATATAGGATATGTAGATTCAATGAAGGTTGATCGTATCCTGATAGATCCAGGGTCTGCACTTAGTATTATGCCAAAGACAATGCTAGATGCATTGAAGATACCAGTGCATAGTCTTTCAACCACGATCACTACTATTCTGGGATTTAATCAAGGAAAGAGTGAACCTTTGGGCAAGATTCGTCTAAAACTCCAAATAGGCAATCTTCGCACAAAGGTGACCTTTTATATCATTGACAATCATGGTTGTTCTTATAATGCTCTCCTGGGAAGGCCATTCCTCCATGAACACAATGTCGTTCCATCAACTCTTCATCAATATTTTAAATATGTTGATGACAAAGGACAAGTTCATAAGGAAGTTGCGGACCTTTATCCTTTCAAGGGTGTTGAAGCTTATTGTAACGATGCTCGTATGTACAAGGATGAATTTATGAAGGTAGTATTGGCTATGGATACTGAAGAAGATCAAAAAGCAGTACCTCAAGACACTCTTATCATACCTGTTAAGGGGCGAGTTTCTCATCCTCAATCTTCCAAGCCACTGGTTATTCACTTACCAGTTCAAAAGAAATCAGTTGATGCTGATGAAAATCAAAGGGAGCTCACCTCTTCTGAGCCACTTGTTATCGACTTACGTCGTAACAAAGACAAAAAGCAGCTCATTCCTTCTGAGCCACTTGTTGTTGATCTAAATCACAACAAGGAAAAAAGGGAGCTCACTTCTTCTGAGCCACTTGTTATCGACCTCCGTCGTAACAAGCCTCCTCTACGTTCTTCTTCTCCCCCTCTTGTAATCAATTTGACCAAATCTGCTAAGGTTAAAGGTCCTGTTGTAAATACTGATGTACAAATCAATGAAAAAGTACCTACTTTCCAGTATATTGATGTTATTTATTATACTAAAAGTTATTTGGATATGTTAGATAGCTTCCAATCAATTACACTGGGAGTCGTACAATCTCTTCAGACAGAAGTCTCGCTTGAAGATCCAGATGATTCTTACCGTATTCATCCTTCTTTAAAGAAAGGTGAAAGTTCAGCATTTTTATATAAAAGACCGAAAACAAAGATTAACTATTTGGATGATAGCAAAGTTAACGATACGGGACGTCTCCAGTTCCATCGTTATAGTCAACAATCCAAAGACATCCTCCGAAAGATGGGTTACGACTTCAAGAGCGGCCTTAACTATGGTAAAGGTAGACGAACTCCCATTCGTACAACAGTTCCAAACGGAAAATCACAAATGTATTATGACAGGACTAAGAAAGGTCTCGGATATACTTCTCCTCCACTGTTATCCCCAGCAGCTTCTGAATCAGATAGTGAAGAACGTTCTAACTCTTCTGATTCCAGATCATGGGATTCCGATACTAGCATCAGTGAAGTCCATCGTATAATTGTATCTTCTAACATGGTCTCTGTCGAACTACCAGAAGGCTGTGATGAAGATGTTGAAGAAAGTCCGGAAACAGATCCTTGGGTTCAACATATGGATAACCAATGGGTACTTCGATTTGAACAACGTGAACCGCCTACTGAAGATCAATTACTTCAAATTGATGTAGGAGAAAGAGATTCACCTCGGCCAATTTTTATTAGCAAAAATCTTCCAGAAGCAGACAAACAAGAGTTGATTCTTCTTATTAAAGAATATATCGACATCTTTGCCTGGAGTTATGAAGACATGCCAGGTTTAGATCCTAAGATTGCTACTCACAAACTGAACATTCTTTCTAATGCTAAACCAGTCAAACAACAACAAAGGCGGTTTAAGCCTGAAATGATGGACGCAATTGATGATGAAGTCAAGAAGCTCATCGCTTGTGGCTTTATTCGAGAAGAGCAGCATCCTGATTGGGTAGCCAATGTTGTCCCAGTTCTGAAGAAAACTGGAAAAGTTCGAGTCTGCATCGACTTCCGAGATCTCAATGAAGCATGTCCAAAAGATGAATTTCCTCTTCCTATCACAGACGTCATGATTGATAATACTTGTGGGTTCGAAATGATATCTTTTATGGATGGATTTTTCGGGTATAATCAGATTAAAATGCATCCTGAAGATGAAAAGCATACATCTTTCCGCACTTCTCGTAGTGTTTATTGTTATACAGTGATGCCATTTGGTCTTAAAAACGCTGGTGCAACTTACCAACATGCTATAAGTACTATTTTCAAAGATCATTTTCGCAAAACAGTCGAATGTTACGTGGACGATATTGCTGTTAAAAGTCATCTAAAAGAAGATCACATCCAAGATTTGAGAACAATATTTAATCTCATGCGTCAACATCAGCTCAAGATGAATCCCACCAAGTCATTCTTGGGTGTCTCTAGTGGCAAGTTTCTCGGCTTCGTCATTACCTCTAAGGGTATACACGTGGATCCCGAGAAAATCAAAGCCATCCAAGAGATGCGTCCTCCACGCAACCTAAAAGAGCTACGAGGATTCCAAGGCCGACTTGCGTACATCAGGCGATTCATTTCGAACTTGTCTGGACGCTGCAGACCATTCACTCAACTAATGAAGAAGGGTATATCTTTTGTTTGGACTAAAGAATATCAACGAGCATTCGACGATATCAAACAATATCTTATGAACCCACCAGTTTTGGTGCCACCTATCTCTGGCATTCCATTCTTGATGTATGTCCGTGCTATGGACCATTTATTGGGTGCCTTACTTGCCCAAAAGAATAAAGAAGGCCATGAACAAGCTATCTACTATCTTAGCCGAACTATGATTGGTGCTGAACACCGTTATAGTCCTGTCGAGAAAGAATGCTTGGCTCTCATGTTTGCTGTGCAAAAGATGAGGCATTATATCATTGGTCAAACTATTCATGTTATATCTCGAGTTAACCCTCTCCGGGTACTCATGAAGAAACCAAGTACACTTAATTCTCGGTTGGCTACATGGGCAATCCTGCTAGCTCAATATGACATGGTGTATGTTCCACAAAAGTCTGTCAAAGGTCAAGCGCTGGCGGACTTCTTAGCGGCTCATCCTGTGCCTGAAACATCTAAACTCTATGACGAAATTCCTGACGAGATGTTAGAAGTCAACATGATCTCCGAAGAGTTTCCAACCTGGCGTTTATTCTTTGATGGTGCATCAAGAATTGGACCAAATGGTGCTATAGTGGCAGGTGTTGGAGTTGTCCTCATTTCTCCAGACGGATTAACTATCCAAAGAGCCTACTCTTTAGATAAACCTTGCTCCAACAATGTGGCAGAGTACAATGCATTACTTGTCGGCCTTCAGCTAGCTAAACAACTGAATGTTGAATATCTGGAAGTCTATGGTGACTCTAAATTGGTTGTAAACCAGGTTAGAGGAACTTATGAAGTCCGTCATCAAGACCTAGTGCCTTATCATGAGGCGGCAATCAATATAGCTACATCATTCAAAGCCTTCTTCATTGACTATGTTCGACAAGCTTGCAATACTGAAGCCGATGCTTTGGCCAATCTTGCAGCTGTCTTAGCCATCCCTATCAAAAGACAGCAGGTCGTGGTTATCTCCAACCGAGAACTGTTCTGCATCGAAAACAATCGTAATATTGAATTCAGTAATTTTGCTGAAGTCAATGTTATTGATGAAGATTGGAGAACTCCTTTCATTGACTTTGTGGTTCATGACATACTCCCCGAAGATCCTAAGGAGGCTACAAGCGTTCGTCGACGATCTCTCCGATTCTATTACAATCAAACTACCAAGACCCTCTATCGGCGAACTTATGATGGTCTTCTTCTACGCTGTTTAGCTGGTGATGAAGCCAAACAAGTGTTACGTGAAGCTCATGATGGCGTCTGTGGAGCACATCAACCTGGTCCTAAATTACAGGATCGCATTAGACGTATGTGTTATTATTGGCCCTCTATGGTATCAGATGCCATTGAATATGCAAGGAAATGTCGTGCTTGTCAAATCCATGCAGACTTCATTCATCAACCCTCGGAATTCTTACACCCGACTGCTGCTTCATGGCCTTTTGAAGCTTGGGGTATGGACATCATAGGTCCTATTAATCCTCCTTCTTCTAGAGGACATCGGTTCATATTGGCGATAACCGATTACTTCTCCAAGTGGGCCGAAGCTATACCTCTGGCTGAAGTCAAGACTAGCAGTGTCATCAATTTCGTTAAACACCATGTCATCTATAGATTCGGTGTACCTCGCAGAATCATTCATGACAATGGACCTCAATTCATTAGTCAGAAATTCACTAGATTCTGCGATGATCATCGGATTAACAACGTTGCTTCGACGGCGTACAATCCTGCCGCTAATGGTTTAGCTGAAGCCTTTAACAAAACCATTATTAAGCTCCTTAAGAAGTTTGTATCCACTAACAAACGGAATTAGAGCGAGAAACTTGGCGAATGTCTTTGGGCCTATCGAACTACAGTCCGCAATCCCACAGGCTTTACACCTTTCTCTTTGGTGTATGGCTGTGAAGCTGTCCTTCCTTTGGAGTTACAAATTCCTTCTTTAAGGATTGCTATTGCCAATGAGCTTACCACAGAAAATAATGACCTTCTTCGACTCCAAGAGTTGGAAGCATTGGATGAAAAGCGGTTAATGGCTCAACAGCATATTGAGTTATACCAAGCCCGCATCTCAAAGATATTTAATCGTAAAGTGAAGGTCAGAGCCTTTCAGCAAGGAGAACTTGTTCTAACGGTCAGACGTCCTATGACTATGACTCATATGAGCAAAGGGAAATTCGATACGAAATGGAAAGGTCCCTATGTTGTGAGCAAAGTCTTCTCAAACGGAGCTTATCAACTTTCAGAACTCGATGGTCGAGTTGCTATGATGCCTATCAATGGCAAATTTCTTAAGAAGTATTATGTATAAATGTAAATGCTTGTAAAAATTATCAGACAGGATCAAGTTCATAAATAAAATGCAAATTTTATTTCATCATATGATAGTACATAATATTAAAGGTCACTATCATCTTTCTCTACATTTGGACGAGGGCCACTGCCGTCCTTCTCAAAAATACGGTCAGCAAAAGAGTCGAGAACCTCCTTGCTGGATCCCACAAGAAACTTGCAGGCGGCCATCCTCATGGTTTCTTCTTCTTTAGTCCTTCCAGGTTCGAGCAAGAAGTCCAAGATGTCTCGTAGTGGCTGAGGTACCGACGGACCTTTGCCCGTTTTTGCCTCCTTCGGCTGGATTGGATCGGCAGGGCGTTCTTCAGTGCCCTTCTCAACCTTCGAGGCGATTTCGGCCTTCTTAGATGCTTCTCCGGACGACATTTTTATGTTGAAGAGCAGAAGTGTTTATTCCTGTCAGATTTCTGCTATATTTATAGACAGAAGTTCCTCAAATAATGACATCCACTAGACGGTTCATCCGTTCATTAACTTTCGACGGTTCATCCGTTCATTTATCATATTTATCCGACGGTTCATCCGTTCATTACTACCCGACGGTTCACCCGTTCATTCATCATCACCTGATGGGTTATCCGTTCATTTCCATTTAACGGTTCATCCATTCATTAAATCACCACTTGACGGTTCACCTGTTCATTGTCATCTATTATTTGACGGTCTTCCCGTTCATTCATCTCACAAACATTGACGATTCGTCATCGTTCATTATTTACATTAGCAACTTGTCGTTTTTGATTAAGTTGTTAAATCGAAATAATTATACTCAATATATTCTGCCACGTCTATATTACCTCTGAGTAGATATAATGAATATAATTATTTTCTATAAAATCATCAAGAAATATATCATGTCTTGCACCTCTGAATATATTTTCTATCTCTATTATTTTCTGAATAAAATAAGCAATAAATAATGGAATCACAACAAAATGTCTTTTATTTAATCAGAATATAAGACAGTACAAAAATGCTTCCACAGCAACAAAAACAAAGATACAAAAGAGTTTCAATCAAGAGGGAGGAACAATCAAATTGTTGATCTGTTGCTTCAAGGTCTGCAATTCTTCTTCGTGACTAGTTGTTATTCTCATTCTTGCTTCTTCCATCCCTTTTTCTTCATCAAAAACAGGCATATCTATTGTCCTGCGGGTAATTTCAGCACTATGAGTCTCTTCATACTCATTTTTCTCCTGAATTAGGGCATTGAGTTGTTCAATCATAAGTCGTTGATTGGCAGTTTCTTCTTCAAATTCCTTCTGAAGGCGAATAATTTCCGCTTTCAATCCAGTAAGCCTCTGTCCTTTGTTCTCAGCTGCCAAAGTAACTGATTCTATCTTTGAGTTGAATTCAGCTGACTTTGCAGAATGAGCTTCTAAAAGGTTCTGAAGGTTTATCCTTTCAATATCAGCTTCTTGGGCTAGTCGCTCATATTCGGCTTGCACCAGAGAGTCTATATTCTTCTTCTTGAGTTCTTTATATTTCTTTATGGATACTTCCAACTCATCCAATATATGTTCAAGAAGAATAGCTTGAGCCTCATCTCCTTGATCCCTTATGGGTCTTATTAAAAAAGAAGTTGGCTTCCTAACCATAATAAAGTCAGCTCCTTCCTTCTCTATCATCTTATGGGCAAGAGATCCCAACGATTCAAAAAAGCACTTGGTAAATGATTGTACAACTTGCTGATTGATGGCTATAGTTCCAGGAGTTGAAGCTACCCCTGTTGAGGATGGGGTAGTCGGTTGCTCAATCCTTTGCTGCTGAATGATGGGCTCTTTAAACAAAGGAGCCAGAGTGGAACTAGCTGCTCCTCCTGTTTGTTCTTCTGCAAAAAGTAAAATTATTATTTTACTAATTTGCCAATAAACAAAAAGATCAAATTAAAAGCAGTCTTACCTTGATTGGATCTAACAACAACTGCATTTCCTGCTGGAATAGACTCCCGTTGAACGGAAGTAGCTTCAATTGCGACAGCTTGGCTGCTGCCCGCTTCAGAGCCGCAAGATAAGTGATGGCTACTACTAACAACTACCGTTGAAATAGGCACCATAGCCAGGTCCATCAGAGGTGTTGGTAGAGTATCAAGATCTGCAAGAACTACAAATGAAGATATTAGATATCAATCTATTTTAAAGAAAGAAGATTGTTAAATCTCATTTTATACCTTGGGGTTCGGTGGCGGGATTCTCTTGCTGAACATCTTCACCAGCCACTTCTTCAGGAGATATTTCTATCTCGACGTCTTCATCAGGGTTAACAACCTTTTCTACGGACGCCTCTACTTCAATATCCGTTTTAGGATCCGAAGCATCGTCGGCGGTATCAAGAGATATGTGTTCTTCGTTGTCCCCTTCAGGATTCTGTATATACTTATCAACATTTCCAGACGAAGAGCTTTCTTCATCCTTATCTTCTTCTTCTTCTTGGGCTGCATTCCCACTGTCAGTTGCGGTTAGATCCTCCTGCAGGCTATAACAATCTTCTAAAGCTTCGATCATTTCACGCTCTTCTTCTTCACGAAGAGTCTTTGGAGTAGGAGGAAGCTGAGTCGTCTCCGCGACAGGTGAAAGAGGTCGTGTAATATTTAGCTCCTCTTCAATGATGTTTTCTCTGAGTGTTTCAACTTCAGTTCTGGGGTCAAGATCTCCCCTTTGTTCAGTCTCTTCAAGGGTTTTACTCCCTGATTCAGAAATAGGTGTGGGAGATGGCATTATAAATCCTGCTGCAGCATCTACTGAAGTCAGGAGTTGTTTGGAAGAAGAGGCTTCTAAATTTCTTCTGGTGACCAACTTCTTCTTTTTTTTGTGTAGAGGTCTGTCGGGACTCTCCACATTTATTGGTGCTGTTTGTTTCTGTACAGAAGTTGGTGTAGTAGCAACTTCCTGATTTGTCTCGGCTAGCTGCCGAGATTGAGATCTTGTAGTCACTTTATCAGAAGAATGCTCCAAGACCAATTTCTTCTTTGCTGCAGGAGCAGGAGGCTCCTCTCTTCTTCTTTTCTTGGCAGGAGACTTTCCCACTCTCAGAGAGATCCGCATTGCTGCGTTTACCTCTTGTTGGAACATCATTTCTCTTGAAGTTTCTAGGGGTTCATCCGCCGGCTCGTTTGCCTCATCATTGGCAGGGATTGATAAAGCTATCCTCCCTTTTCTCAATCTTATCGCAGAAGCAAAACTATCGGCGAGATTAAAGTTCTCGGCAAAAGTATTTGCAGATGTGTAAAATACCGAGTATGTAAAGAGCATCCGAGGCCCTTGAGGAGTGCTCTTTGGTGGCATCGAGAAGGTAGCCTTTGTGTCACGGGCATTGTAGTAGGCCCAAGCTCGGGCCCCGTCAATCAAGAAACCCTTGCCCTGAAGGCAGGTGATTGCGTTCCCTACGTGGAACTGATCATACCCAAATTGTCTAGCAAAACGGCTAGGGAGGTATGGTTCCAAAAAGCATTCTTCTTCAAAGCGGTATACTAAATGAGATGGCCGAATTGTCTTCAACCATTCAAAGGCCACACGGTTTAAGGGCTGCAGCTTTGAATCTACCATGTTGGGTGGCATCTGGTCATGACCGGCAGGGAGAGGGGCGCAACAGAAGTTCCATCCTCTGTTCAAATTTAAAACAAATCTGTACTCACTCAGAGAGGTGTACTTCCATTTACCCTGTGAATATCTGCGCAAGAAGCTGCCATCTACTGGTCCCATACCAGGGTCCATTAAAGTTGGATAGTGGAGGAGTAACCATCCAAAGAGATAAGTGTACGGCAGTTCGAGACGGGGGAATTCTTTCTCTCCCTTTGCCTTCAGCATCGAGTCAACATACAAGCGAAGACTCGCATTCAATCTGCAGGTCATTGCCGATAACAAGTCAACTTTATAACCGAAGACTAGCTTGACGGCAGCAAAAAGTACACCGCGATGAAAATGGTCCACTGCACTAGATCCCGGGACCACGAATCGTCTGAGCCAGTGTGTCAGAAACCCTGCTAACTGGGCTTCTTTGGACATGGGTCTGTAACCCATTCTCAAAAAACTCTCCAAAATGTCACCTTTCTTTAAAGGTGGACATTGATAATCATCCTTCATTTCCTTATCATAATGTTTACTTTCTTCCATCATCTTCATGACTTCTGTGTTACTTAAGGGTTTGAAAAAATGAGGGTAACATTTGTCATTTTCCTTGGTTTTATTCTTTTCAATATGATTTAAGAACAAGTATGGCAACCACTTCGAAGAATAGCAAGTGTTGGCCGTAGCACTCTTATAGTACAAAGAGCAAATCTTGTAATGGCACAGCAGTTCCTCAAACACTGCTACCATTTTTGCATTTTCTTTTCTGAGTTTCTCCAACTCGTCATTTGTGGGAACAAACTCCTCATATGGAGCATCCGCCATGGGCAAGTATGAGATGTACTTCATCTCGTGAAGTGCAAACCCTATCTCTCCACCCGGGGTCATGAAGGTTCCTGTCCTGTAATTGTATCGCTCAGCCAAGGCCAAAAACATATGAGGGTTAGGAGCAAAACCGTATATAGTGGCATGCACTGCTTGAAACAGGTTAATCTGTTGAAGTTTGTCTTGGAAGGCTGTCAGAACCCAATTTGCAATGCAATTCCATCGTTTGTAATCTGGATTCACTAATCCAGTCATTCTGATATCCTGTTCAGGGTATCTTCCTTCTTCCTTCGCAAATTCATTTGCGAATATAGGGGTTCTGACGGGCATCAGCATAGAGGAGTTTTCCGGTGGAATGCAGCCGGGTCTCAAACCTCTCAACATAACACTGTATCTGTCAGAGGAGCTGTAAAACATATCTTTCCCGTTAACCTTCTTTACAAAGATCTTCCCTGCACGAGCATCCTGGAGAAGGGTGATGTTCCAATCCATTTTCCTTGGGTAGCTCGCATGAGCATACCGTGATAAAGGGAGACAGCGAGAAATGTCAGGAATGAAGAATGATCTATCTTCCTGGTGGACTACCATTTCCTCCATCCTTGGCCTAGGCTGGGAGACTTTTTCAAAGGCGTCACCAAACAAGAATAAGGGTTTCTTGTGGATAACAGCATCTGCTGATTCCAGAGGTTGTCCATTCATTAGACACATTAAAGTTTCGTTGTCCTGGGAAATCAATATTGCCTGACGAGAAGCCGGCAGATCGTACTGAGGATAATGGACGTGAGACAAATCTTCTTTATATTCAGATTCAGACAAAGTTCCCACAAAATGTTCATAGTTTGGATCTTCATTGGTTTCAACTGCATCAAAAACAGATGAAGATCAGTACAAGTCAAAAACTCTATTTTTTAGACAAACAAAACAGAAGAGTACACAATCCTCAGATTGCGCTAACATGGATTGCGCAACATTAGTTTGCGCATCATAATAGGGTGCGCAAACCAATCGATTGCGCTGACATCCAGCGCAAATCAATCGATTGCGCTGACTTTCTGTTAGCACAATTCGATAGATTGTGCAGGATTACAGTCTTCATAAAAATGAAGACTGACTGTTTATGCAACCAAAAACCCTAAAAAGGGTGGCGCAATTTGAACTCATCTCTAAAAAGAGATGAGTTTCGAAGATCGAAGGAAGTCAAAACACCCTAAAAAGGGGTTTTTGATCGGTTTAACTACCTATCAGAGCGGGGTGCGCGGACTCATGTCGGGATGCTCGCCGTGCAACTCTGCCAGATGATTCGGCCGGAGCTTTTCCTTTCGCGGCGGCGGCGGCGGCAGCATTAGATCGTCGGGGCGCCATGGCAAAGTCGTTGGAATTGGAAGACAGTAAGGGCTCAGAGGAGAAATTTCAAGATCGTAAAGTAAAGAATTGAAAATGAAAGGACGGCTATTTATAGCCTTTGAAATACGAAACGGCTGCCTTGGATTGCGCCTAAAATTTGGGGGCACTTCACTTTGCGCAGACAGCTCATCATCATGCGCAACTTGATTCAAAATTCAAAAATTCAAAGTATTTGGAAACTTTGAATCAAATCAACTTTCGAAAACTTTGAAGGGGGTCTTGTAGGTCCTAAAAAATCAAGTTGCATCAATCAACAAAGTCAAGAAATCAAGAAACCCATCATTTGGATGAATTGCGCAGACAATAGATTGCGCAGCAATCCGATTGCGCATACTGCTTTGCGCACACTTCCAACTGCGCAGACTGACGTGGCAGAAGTCATCATTACCAAATCAAATCAAATCTTTTTTGACAACTGACAGCACGAATAACAAGGAATCTGTTCGTTTCCTGTGCCGCACAGTGCTCGAGGGCGGCTGACAGCTGGCAGCGCAAACCAATCCTGCGCAGTTTGAGTCTGCGCAAACCATGTATGCGCAATTCAACTCTGCGCACTCCATCAATATAATTGATAAGTTACACGTGGCATTCATGCCATCGATTGCTCATTACGTGGCAACTGTTTATGCACGATCATGCGCATTTCTATCAAATGATGCCATGTGTCCATGATAGTTGGCCCACGATCCAGTAACTGTCTGCACAAATCAATGCTGCGCAAACCAATGCTGCGCAAATCATCCTGCGCAGTCCAAAATAACTGAAAGTTAGTTATTTTCAGAACTCTATAAATAGAGTTTCAAGTCTTCATTTCAAGGGGAATCAAGATCAGAGATCAGAAATCAGAGAGATCAGGAGTTCTTGCCAAAGTGCTGCTGCATTCTTCCGAGACTTTTGTCTTCAACTTCAGAGGCTTTTGCCTTCAATTTCCAGAGTTGTTTTCAACTTCAAAGGATTCGTCTTCACAGTTCACATCGTCCAAGGGATAAAGCAATCGTCATCAAGATTGGATTCCTATAGTTGTAATTTTCCCAGAATTCTTGTAATCTTTATTACAGTTTGTATCAATAAAGTTCTATACTTTTGTTTTTGCAAACACACTCGGCCACCCACTCATGTCATGTCAAACCCTAGTTTCCTCATAGCGGCTACTCACCACGTTCAAACCCTAATCTAGTTTCAAAAAAAAATGTTGGATTCTCAGAGGAAAAACTATGGCTTGTGTTTAGGCATGTTTTCAGGAACTTCTATTTTTTTTGGAGATTCTTAAAGGGTAAACAACAAGTTTGTTTACAAGAACCTCTGCCCTACAAAAGTGACTTGAGATCAACCACAATCAAAGAGGGCAAATAACGAGTTTGTTTACAGGAACCTCTGGTTCTCCAAGTTATTCTCGAAACGACAACAAAGTACAGACACAGTGCTTGTCTTACATGAGTCTTTGTTATGTCATGAAGATTGGATGAGTACAGATACATATGTTATGTCATGGTTGTGGCATAGTATGAAGACAAACATCGCTGCTATTGTCCAGTGGTGTGAATCCTCCAAACAAATTTAGGCATCTCCTTAAGAATCATATTCGTAGAAGCAAAATGTTGCCCGTATCTATGAGTTATATGAATTATTGTTTCAAACAAAACAAAATGGGAAGCCTGTGCATGAATATTTAGCCTCAAAGAAGGCTTTTGTGGGAGGAATTGATACAATATCATCATGTTATTGCTGATTTGATGGAGGTTCAGTGACAAAAGGAGGAGTTTCATGTTTCCCTTATCCTTGCTAGCTTGGATCCTTACAAAGCTCAAATCCTTACTGGAGAACAGTTACCTACGATGGCTGATACCTACTCTCACTTAAATCGTTCCTTTCTAGGTTAGAGTTCTATGAGTCCAAGTACTGACTCATCTGTCCTAGTTTCTAATGTTGGTGGTCGTTGACGTGGAAATGGAAGTGGAGGCAGAGATGGTGGTCGTATTTTTTAGTCGAGGAAGAGGCCGTGGTGGTAGAGTCAATGTTCGTGTTGGTGGTCGCGGTAGAGAAGATGGTCGCGGTGGTGGTGATGGTGGTCGTGGTCAACCGCAAAAATATTACTATTGTGAAAAACTCGGTCATGTTGAAGACTACTGTTGGGACACGTGGCGCAAACCAGCATATGCACATCAAGCACATAATGAAAATATGCAGTTCCATATCACCACGTCTGCTCCTAGAGATGATACTTCTGTTTTCAATCAGACTTCAATGTCTGATACATCATCACCATTGGAACAGATCCTTCAAAAGTTGAATGAGCTTGCTAGTAACACCTAACCACCACAATTATGGCAAATCTAGATAATCATGCTCTTGTCGCAACCTAGTCACCATCTAAGTATTTGGGTCATCGACTCATGAGCAAGTTCCCACATGTCTGGTATATCTTCTCTCTTTCATAATCGTCTTTCCATGAAAAATAATATTATCTTGACTAATGGGTCTACTCGTCCTGTGCTTGGGAAATGTGTCATTCAACCTATTCAATCATTATCATTGAAAGATTCTTTATATATGCCTATCTTTCCATTTAATTTGTTATTTGTGAGTCAGTTAACCAAATCTCTTCAATATTATGTGACATTTTCTCCCAATACATGTGTTTTTCAGGACCTCAGTACGAATGAGATAATTGGCTCGGGACATGAAAAAGATGGTATGTATTACTTTGATCTACCTGGAAAGGCTTTCATTTTTGTTTTTTTTCCTCTGCAATGGCATTATCGTTTGGGGCATCCGTCGTTGGTTAAAGTGCGTCAAATTATTCCTAGTTTAGGTCATGTCTCTAGTCTTGAGTGTGAGGCTTGTCAATTGAGCAAGCATCACCGTAGTTCTTTTCCTCCTTGTAGTGAGAATCGTCAGTTAGAGTCTTTTGATCATGTTCATTCTGATATTTGGGATCCTTCTCGGGTCAAAAGTCCGAAAGGATTTCTGTATTTTGTTACCTTTATTGATGATTATTCCAGAATGACTTGGTGTTATTTATTGAAAGAAATATATGAGTTTTCATATGTGTTATTAGCTTTTTATAATGAAGTATAATTTCAGTTTAATAAACGCATCAAGATTCTGCGTTCTTATAATGCTTTGGAGTATACTCAATCTTCTGTACACAAGTTATGTGTTGATCGTAGCTTGATTCATCAAACTAGTTGTGTCCACGCCTCTCAACAAACTGGTATCATCGAACGAAAAAATTGACACCTTTTAGATGTGGCTCGAACTCTCATGTTTAATATGCATGTCCCAAAATAGTATTGAGCAGAGACTGATATTACTGCATGTTTTCTAATTAATCACATGCCATCATTTGTATTGAACAACAAAATTCCATTTTCCATGTTACATCCAGATGTCTCACCTTTTTCCTTACCTCTTCGAGTGTCTGAGTGTGTCGTTTTTGTTTATAACTTGGAACCTAATCGTGATAAGTTGGGTCCAAGATCTCTGAGCTGTATCTTTCTCGGTTATCCTCATACTAAAAAATGTTATCGTTGTTACAGTCCACTGACACGCAAATATTATGTTAGTGCCGATGTTATATTTTTTTAGTCTACCCCTTTCTTTTCTTCATGAGGTCATGTTATTCTTTTTACATCAGATTTAATATCTTTCGTACCACTTCCAGTCATTCATGAATCAATTTGTGTCTCTATTCCCCTACAGGTTTATCAGAGATCCAAGGACATGTCAATGATTCTGTCGAATTCAGTCCTCAATCAATCAGCTCCTGTGCCTGAGGTTCCTGTTTCCATTCCCACAGATACATATGATCTTCCCGTTGCCCTCAAAAATGGCAAACGACATCGTACCATACAGTCTAAGTACTCCATTTCTAATTATGTTTCATTACACCGTACTTCATCACCTATTCATGCATTTGCTGCTTCATTATCTTCTACTTTCATCCCTACAACTTACAAGTAGGCTATGTTCTCTTCTGGTTGGAAAAGTACAATAGATGATGGAATGTCTATTTTACATCTAAATAAGACTTGGGAGCTTACATCACTTCCTAATGGAAAGCAGACAATGGGTTGTAGATGGGTATACACTATTAGGTATCATCCTGATGGTTTCGTTGATCGCCTCAAAGCACGGTTGGTTGCCAAAGGATGTACTCAGACATATGGTGTGGATTATATGGAGACTTTATCTCAAGTGGCTCGATTGAACTTAGTTTAAATTTTTATTTCTGTGATGGTTAATCGCCAATGGCCTCTGTATCAGCTGGATATCAAGAATGCTTTCTTACATGGTGACTTACAGGAGGAGGTTTATATGGATCAACCACCGGATTACATTATCGTAGGAAATGACAAACTCGTATGCCGATTGAAGAAAGCATTATATGGACTAAAACAATCATCTTGTGCTTGGTTTGATAAGTTTAGTTCAGTTCACATTCAATATGGCTTTTGGTGCACCACATCTGATCATTCAGTATTTTGCCATTCTTTCTCAGCATGAATTATTATGTTGATTGTTTATGTTGATGGTATTATTATCTCTGGGAGTGATCATGCTGGGATTGAGGACTTGAAAGCCTACCTTAATCGTTAATTTCATACCAAGAATTTGGGTCTTCTTTGTTATTATCTTAGAATCGAGGTTGCTCGTTCTGAGAAGGGTGGTGTGTATCTGTCACAATGCAAGTATGTTCTAGACTCGCTCTCCGAGACTAGAATGTTGGAGTGTCGGCCAGTTGATACTTTTATAGATTATCATGACAAGATTGATGCTCACAGGGAAGAGTTATTTGACGACGTCGAACAAAATAAAAGGTTGGTTGGAAAACTTATATATCTTAATGTTACTCAACCAGACATCATATATGCCATCAGAGTAGTTAGTCAGTTTATGCATGCTCATCGACAACCACATTGGGAAACTGTCTCTCGCATTCTTCGTTACTTAAAAGGTGCACCTGGGAAAGGTTTATTGTATAAACCTTCCCAGTCGCTTACAATAATAGGGTTCAGTGATGCTGATTGGAAAGGCAGTCACAATGATAAAAGGTCTACTTCTGGTTATTGTACGTTCACGGGTGGCAATCTTGTCATGTGGCATAGTAAGAAGCAAAATGTTATGGCTCGTTCTAGTGTAGAGGTAGATTACCATGTGATGGCTCACAAAGCTTCTGAGATGATGTAGGTCGTCTCTTTTTCAGAAAATATGGATTATGATTTCCATTCTGATGGAGATATATTGTGATAATCAATCAGCAATATTTATCGCAAGTAATCCGGTATTTCATGAACGCACAAAGTACATCGAGGTGGATTATCATTTTGTTCGTGATCTGTTGCTGAAAAAGGAGATTGTCACTCCTTATGTTCGGTCAGAAGAACAACTAGGAGATATTTTTACCAACCCACTTACACGTGGTCCATTTTCTGTTTTATGTAGCATATCGGGCAATGTCTGATCTATATGCTCCAGTTTGAGGGAGAATATTAGAGGTATTTTTTGTTATTTAGTATAACGAGCTTTAGTCCCACATCGGGTAGAGTAAAAGGAAAGGAGGTTAGCCTCTCATATATATATATATATATATATATATATATATATATATATATATATATATGTTCCATTGATTCAATAAAGATTATCCCATTATTATTATTCTTTACTAGTACTATAGCTATCGTGTTTCCTAACGTGCATACACTATTATGCACTTGGCATGTCATTGTGAATATCTAATCACAATGTAAGTTGAAGTTCGAAAAGGTGGATGGTAAAATTGACAAAGACCGTTTCGAGAAATTCTACAGTAATTGGAATCTTTTATGGCGAGCCAGTACGAAAGACAATTACGACGCAACATGGTACTTATTCAATAAAAAGTGGGAGACGAGGGAGCCGACATGCAATTCTTATATTAAAGATAAATGGCTAGAACTGCATAAAGAACATTTTATCTTAGCATGTACGAATATGGTGAAGCATTATGACATAGTGACTACGAATCGGGTTGAAGGATCACACGCAAAATTAAAACAACATCTAAGATCATCGCTCGGTAATTTTGTCTCCGTTTGACAAGCTATAAATTTAATGCTAGATCGGACGATGAATGAGATTAAGGCATCATTTGAGATGAGCATGAATATTAAAGCAAAAACATAGAAATGAACCCCTCTTGGATGCTTTAATGCATGTAATATCTCACAAGGATATTGGGATTACTATTTTAGGGGATAGGTAGGTCAAAGTTTCCTAGGATTTGACCCCGAGGTTTGCGGCTATTTACATCGATATACTTTCGGCCTCCCTTGAGCCCATGAGATTAAAGAATATCGTCGTCAATCTATACCTATTTCGATATATGTTGTTGATCAACATTGGAGGCAGTTGTCGATAAGAACCGTGGTAAAGAGTCACAATATTTTTTTGCCACAAGTGGAACTCCTTCATGAAGGTGGTGCAGCTCATTGGGAGCGGAGTGGGAGTCTATTGAGCTTAAAATCCAGAAATTGCTAATTGGTAACTACTAGAATGCACGAGCCATCAGTTGTTTCCAATCCTAAGGGAAGACCTCAAACAAGAACGAGTAGCTCACACAAAAAATAGATAGAGTCAACTAAGAGAGAAACATCGTTCTTTGAGCATGTTGAACGAAGTTTAGAGCAAGCTTAGTCTCGAACGTTTGTCAGTATTGTGGCTGGTACGAAATAGAAGAGTAAGCTAACCGTTCGAAGGAAAAAACATAAAATGGACATGCCAAGCGAAGATACCGTGGATGGTGCAGATAACTCTAAACATACGATGGGTGTGTATGCTGAAAACTTTCTACCTGAGATTGCAATTACATTTGGTCTATTGTTGTTGTCCCTTAGGATGGCCATCGTGAATTTCATATGCTTGCAAGACATGTTGGTTATTCAGACAAAGAAGGATGGAGACATGTGAGGCAATAGTTGTAGAGTTAGTCTCGTCTTTCATTCCATACCCGCATGCTAAGCAAAGAAATAATTGGAAACTTGTTGACAAGTTTTCTTGCACTGATACTGTTACCGGGGAAGACCGCTACATGTCCATCCCGTCCATAGCATATTTATTTGCTAATAGAGATACCATTTGTAGTGATTTCGGCGGGTATTAACAATACTTTCTTTCCGATGTGTGCTCCGCCGACTGAGCATAGACTATCTAACCTATGTACTATAGGACATATCGGAAACCACAATATCATACCAATGTTGATCGGTCATTCTCTTATTCTTACACCTTCAACAATTTGATATAAATGTGCACCGGATGCAGCAATCTCCTGGACGACACCTTTAGCGGATCAAATAAATCTCTATAAAAAGTTGTTGAATATGGAGGAGCCCAGAGACATGCCCGTTCGCCACTTCGATGTTGAAACCGACTTATACGAATGGTTCAAGTATAATTTTGTTGAAGATGGGCTATTTACATTTTGCACTTTTGTATCGTTTTGTATAATTTTGTTTCACTTTGGTTCAAGTATAATTTTGTATCATTTTATATATTGTTGAACCACTTTTGTATATAGTGAATTATATCAATGATAGAAATGAAATATCTATGTGAAATTTCCAAAGTATTAGTGTGTCGGTGAAATATACATAATATTAGTGTATCATTTAGGACTATCAACAAACTAACAGCCCTGTAAGAGGTTTGGACTGTCAACTTTGTTGACAATCCAAATTGAAACTCTCTGTTAGTATAGATTTTGACCCCAACCCAATCCTTTAGGATGGTCAACAGTCTGTAGTGCCCAGCTCCGTGAAGACACTAGATGAACAGAAAAATCGGTGATGGCTCGAAAGGTTGCCTTCACGAAGATGATTGATCTTGATGAGTGACAGAGACTCCACTTTCTGATTCTTTTACGCCTAATAAAGAATCTATGGGGTTTTAATGTATGCTGAGTAATGAACGAACTATTGATATGCTAAGACAATATAAAAAGATCTGTATGCTAAAGTTAGACTACCGTTCTAATTGAATGAACCTTGCCATGCTTAATAAGAAGACAAAAGAGAATGCTTTACATGTCCCTATTTGTATGTTATCGAGGGTGAGTTCCTGCTTAATGTTTTAAGAACCATTGTTATGCTTGCGTAAATAAAACTGGTTTATATATTCTATATCGTATACTGCAAAGATGGAATCGTATAAAGGTTTACATCGTAAATGAAATGATACGACTTACCTATATAAAAAGAAGAAGAAGAGCTATTGGCTCTGTTATATGAAAAGAAGAAAAAGATGGAATATGTTTGCTGATCGATCGATAAATTATGTAGAGTTTTATCTAATAGATGTTAGTACCGAGGCACAATTTTTGATGGAAAATTCTGAAACTGAAACAATTGTACCCACAACGTTTCAAATGCAGCACCTTAAAGAAGATGTGCAACAGAGATCCTGGAGGATTCTGAATTACGAGGATCTAAAAAGATTCTACGTAATACACAAAAAATCTAAAGAGACTTTGTGCAAGCAACTATCGGCAGTAGAGCTTCTAAAAAGAAGTTACTGTAAAAGGCAACAACAGCGATGACAGGCGAGAATGAGATGCTGGGGTGAATGAACCACCGTTGCTCAAAGGTTTATTCGCCCCACACGAGCACGAACAGCTTCCAGGAACCAGCAAGTTCACGAAGAACTTCTGGAACGCTCGTAAGTCAATATTTGAGACTTGAACGGGCTTTCTGGACTTAACAGTCTTCCTCAACTCTCTTCTTGGTGCATCTTTCAAAGGAGCCCAAGGGGCTCTATTTATAGAGTGGAGTTGAGACTTCACCTCTTCTCCTATCCGATGTGGGACTAAAATACCAATACTCAAAAATAGAGTTTGATATTTTAGATCATCCCACAATCAGCATAGAAGTGTGCCAGTCCACGCCTACCCCCCGAACACTCCCGTGCATGCATGAGACATCCTGGAGTCCGTGTCCGAGTCCGAGTCCGCACAACAAAAATTAACTTGCATCCTTGTTGGATTTAATCCTTTTTTCTTCTAGAAAAATACTTCCACATGGCACAAACTTATGCCTCACTACACCTCATGTGCACACCTCAACATAAGCAATGCATTATATTGAGATACTCACCATTTGGTGTAGCCGATGTGGGACTATCTTTTCTAGTCCAAAGGCAAAAACACCAACAATCCCCCACATATCTCAATATATGGGTTGAGTGTTCCCCACAGTTACTGTCCATCATGCATTAGGAGAGATGTCACTACGACTTGAATCTTCCCGCATAGGTTAAGTAACAGCATGATACAAGAATGGATTAAGCCTTGAATTCTGCACCATAACTGCAATTCTTCCTACTCACATAATGACATCAACTGTGCTTCTGGCTGCACATTGAAGGCCTTGTGCCAGCCTGGTTTCAGTGTATAATTTTTGGGCGTCTACAAGTTTTCTCTCAAGAGACGGCCTGATATCTCTGTCCATACACTATAGGTGAGTTCTTTATAAAGAGTCATGGCATGAAGCATTGCGCTTCTTTGCGATGCTACGCCGCTATGACATGGCTTAAAGCCGAGGCTTTACCCCACCTGGGTACCTCATCGTAGTGTCAGACTACTGTAGCATGAGGTCACAGGCCTCTTTGTAGTGCCAAACTACCCAGCATGAAGCCTTGCGCTTCCGTGCGGTGTTACGCCGCTATGACATGGCTCGCAAAGCCGAGGCTTTACCCTACCTGGTACCTCTTCGTGGTGTCATGCCACTGTAACATGAGGACATCGTCCTCTTTGTAGTGCTGTCTACTTCTCTTTATTACGATTATCATACAGTATTAGGCTACCTGCCTATTTGCGGTGCTACTCCGCTGTGACTTGGCTTGCAAAGCCGAGGTATTACCCCTACCTGGGAACCTCATGGTGGAGTCACCCCACTGTAGCATGGAGTTACACTCCTTGTAGTGCTGTGCTACCGTGCTTCCTGTAAAAGCACTCTAGGCATTCACTCTGCCTGAGAACTCATTAAGGCATTTAAGCCAACCTTCCCACAGAAACCGTTTTCCGCAGAAAACAATAGTAGACAACAGTGGTTATAGGTCCGTAACCTCTCCATGTCCAATGGAACATGTACCCACCGTTCCTGATATTCTTCCGATTAGTGGTCCTCCCTTGAACTAAAAGCTAGATGCCTAGTAGATAAATCTTTGAACTAATAGCATAAAACTTTATGGTAGGAATACAATAATATAATATCAGAATGCCTTCAATCCCATTTTACAAGTTGTGTCATCGACCAGCTGGCGCTTGAGGCCCTTGGTGAACGGATCCGCCAGGTTCTCCTGACTTCGAACATCAATCACTGCAATAACACCTCTCTTGATAAGATCGTGTACTGCTCTGTGCTTCAACCGCACCATTCTCTTCTTCCCGTTGAAGAGTTCATTTGATGCCACTGCTGCTGCCGCCTGGTTGTCATAGTATATCGATATTGTCGGTATCTGAGCCCCAACCACCGAAAGATCATACATGAGCTCCCGAAGCCACTCTGCTTCATCTGCAGCAGCATCCAATGCAAAGAATTCAGATTCCATGGAGGAGCGAGATAACATAGTCTGCTTCTTCGACTTCCACGATATAGCAGCTCCGCCCATGGCAAATACGAATCCATCTGTGGAATACTCGCTCTCCATATCTGAACACCAGCTAGCATCACTGAAGCCTTCCACTACTGACGGATCTCCGCTGTAGAAAAGTGCATATGTCTGAGTTTTCTTGAGATATCTCATAACACACTTCACAGCTTTCCAGTGCTCGACTCCTGGATTGCTAGTGAACCGACTCAGCATTCCCACTGTAAAAGCTATGTCAGGCCTTGTGGCAGTAGTAGCGTACATCAAGCTTCCGATGACGCTAGCGTACTCCAATTGCCTGACGTTTTCCCTCGAATTTGGCTCCAGCTTCTGATTACTCCGGTACGATGTACCAATAAAAGGAAGATCTTGATACCTGTAGCGAGTGAGCATCTTCTCAATATAATGAGATTGTGACAGCGCTATTCCAGTGCCTGTCCGGATGATCTTGAGCCCCAAGATTTTATCGGCATCACCCAAGTCCTTCATACTGAACTTGGTCGAGAGGAATTTCTTTGTCTCTGTGACGCAGCTTAAATCCGTACCTAGGATTAGCATGTCGTCCACGTAAAGACATACGATTACTCCTCTTCCGTCAGCAAACTTTGTATAGACACACTTGTCTGTTTTACTGACCCTGTAGCCATTTGACCTTATCACCTTGTCAAACTTCTCATGCCATATTTTGGGAGCTTGTTTCAAACCATACAGAGACTTCATCAACTTACAGACTTTGTCTTCCAATCCTCTGACGACAAAACCTTCTGGTTGTTGCATGTAGATCTCTTCGGTCAGCTCGCTATTAAGGAATGCCGTTTTCACATCCATCTGATGTATCACCAGCTTGTGTATTGCTGCTAGAGTAATTAACAATCTGATGGTTGTCATCCGAGCTACTGGAGCATAAGTGTCAAAGTAGTCGATCCCCTGCTTCTGAGCAAACCCCTTGGCCACTAGCCTGGCCTTGAATTTGTCAATGGTTCCATCTGCTTTCATCTTCTTCTTGAAGATCCATTTGCATCCGATGGGTCTTGCTCCTTCTGGCAGGTCAACCAATACCCATGTGTTGTTGGAGGTGATTGAGTCAATCTCGTTGTCTATCGCCTCCTTCCAGAATACAGCATCTCTGGTCTTCATCGCCTCATCATAGGTAAGCGGATCTGCTTCCACATGATAGGTGACGAAGTCATCTCCGAAGTCTTTCGACCTCCTCGTTCGCTTAGTTGACGGCTCAGCGAGTTCTGGTTCAGCTGGTGTCTCCTTGACGACAGCTTCATCTTGGACTACTGGTTCATTAAAGACTTCTGTCTGCTTTGTACCCTCATCATTCTCTGGAAGATCTGCGAGAACAATATTCTTGTGTTTTGCAAACTTGTCTTTAAAGTATTTAGCATCGCAAGATTCGATGATATGGTTTGACTCGATATCAAGGAATCTCCGAGCATCACTCTTCTCGGCATACCCCAAGAAGATCGCCTACGTAGTCCTTGTCCCCAGCTTCTGAATCTTCAGATCCGGAAGCTTCACATAAGCCAGACACCCCCACACTCGAATGACATTCAAGTTAGGTCTGACTTTGAACCAGAGTTCATGAGGAGTTATGTCGGAAGTTGCATATGGCACTCTGTTCTGAATGAACGTTGCCGTTAGTGCAGCTTCTCCCCAGTAACACTTTGGAAGACCCGCAGTCAACAGCATAGAGTTTATCATCTCTGTCAACGTTCTGTTCTTCCTTTCTGCTACTCCGTTGGATTGAGGAGAGTATGGAGCCGTTGTCTCATTGATGATTCCATATTCTTTACAGAATAATAAGAATTCATGAGACCGATACTTCCCGTCTCGATCACTCCTTAACCTCTTGAGTTGTTGTCCAGTTTGACGCTCAGCCTCGGCCCTGAACTCCTTGAACTTCTCGAATGCTTCGTCTTTAGACTTGAGCAAGTAGACTCAAGCATACTTTGAGAATTCATCGATGGAAGTAATGAAATACTTCATCCCAGCCTTTGTAGAGAATTGTTTGAAGTCACAGATATCTGAGTGAACCAACTCCAGAAGATCTGTGCTTCGATGGACCCTGTGAAAGGGTTTCCTTGTGATCTTCGTCCGAGCACATACTTCGCATTTCTCTACCTTACCCCCACACTTGGAGATAAGTCCTAGACTAGACATTCTGTTAATCCTTTTACAATGAACATGTCCTAGCCTATTATGCCACAACTCAAGAGAATAATTACAACAAGCTGAATCTTGTACATTCCTTCAGTTTGGAAAGCTTTCCCGAAGAATGTACCCTTCTTGGACATCACCAACTGGCCAGCATTGATGTCCATCCTCAAGCCTGCGTTGTAGAGCAGACTTCCAGAGATCAGGTTCTTAGCAATTACTGGAACATGCTTCATACCTTGAAGCGTCAGAGTATTCTCCGATGTGAGTTTCAGCTCCACCGTCCCGATCCCTAGTACTTCAGCTTGTGCCTGGTTTGCCATTATGACCTTCTCTGAAGTTGGCTCATAAGAGACGAACCAGTCTTTGTCTGAACAGACATGGCAGGTCGTACCAGTGTCTATCCACCAGTCCAAGTCAGCCTCCACAGTTGCAACCTGTGCTATCATGGCAACTAGATTAGTAATCATAGAAACCTTACTAGGCTCACCTTGTTCTTTGGGCTTGGACTTGCATTCAGATTTGTAGTGGCCCTTCTTGCCACAATTGAAGCAAGTCACATGGGACTTGGACTTCTGCTGCTTGAAAGCAGGACCCTTCACTTTCAGATTCGTGAAGTCCTTCTTTTTGTGATGAGAAGCAGCCTGCTTCCCCTGGTACTCTCTGGTTTGGACCAGATTTGCCTTCGCCAGTTGTTTGGACAGAGTATCCATCTTCTGTTGAGAGTGCATCTCGTCCTCAACATGGATCTCTTGCAAGAAATATTCCAAGCTAATTTCCATCTTCTTTCGATGCATCCTTGCATAGAAGTTGCTCCATTCTGTAGGAAGTTTCGCGACGATCCCTCCAACGACAAACTTTTCGACGAGGGGCATGTTCTCGTCTTCTAGTTTTTGACGCAACTTCAGAAACTCCTTCACTTGGGGCAGCATCGCCTTCTCGTCTTCGAAGGTCCACTTGTGGTATTTTTCTACCATGAAGATCTTGGACCGGTTCTCGTCATCTTCATAGAGCTTTCCCAAGGAGTCCTATATCTCTTTGGCATATTTCTTCTTAAAGTAGGACTCTGCCAGAGAGTCTTCCATGGAATTGAGTATCAGTAGTTTGCATATACTGTTTTCTCTCTTCCACTTCGCTTGCTTGGTCGTAGCAGCGGCCACAGCCGCAGCAGATCCAGTGGTTGGAACGATCGGTTCTTCTTCTGACAGCACGTGATCAACATTCATGAGTTGAAGATTTAAAGTGACCTTTCGTCTCCATATCTGGAAGTATTCGCCATCGAATTTTTCCAACTTGTTAAAGCCGGTATCGATGAGCGAAGCACGAGAATTATCCATCTTCTCAATAAAGCTTTGAGATTGTTAGTGCCGAGGCACAATTTTCGATGGAAAATTCTGAAACTAAAACAATTGTACACACAACGTTTCAAATGCAGCACCTTAAAGAAAATGTGCAACAGAGATCCTGGAGGATTCTGAATTACGAGGATCTAAAAAGATTCTACATAATACACAAAAAATCTAAAGAGACTTTGTGCAAGCAACTATCGGCAGTAGAGCTTCTAAAAAGAAGTTACTGTAAAAGGCAACAGCAGCGATGACAGGCGAGAATGAGATGCTGGGGTGAATGAACCACCGTTGCTCAAAGCTTTATTCGCCCCACACGAGCACGAACAGCTTCCAGGAACCAGCAAGTTCACGAAGAACTTCTGGAACGCTCGTAAGTCAATATTTGAGACTTGAACGGGCTTCCTGGACTTAACAGACTCCCTCAACTCTCTTCTTGGTGCATCTTTCAAAGGAGCCCAAGGGGCTCTATTTATAGAGTGGAGTTGAGACTTCACCTCTTCTCCTATCCGATGTGGGACTAAAATACCAATACTCAAAAATAGAGTTTGATATTTTAGATCATCCCACAATCAGCATAGAAGTATGCCAGTCCACGCCTACCCCCCGAACACTCCCGTGCATGCACGAGACATCCTGGAGTCCGTGTCCGAGTCCGAGTCCGCACAACAAAAATTAACTTGCATCCTTGTTGGATTTAATCCTTTTTCCTTCTAGAAAAATACTTCCACATGGCACAAACTTGTGCCTCACTACACCTCATGTGCATACCTCAACACAAGCAATGCATTATATTGAGATACTCACCATTTGGTGTAGCCGATGCGGGACTATCTTTTCTAGTCCAAAGGCAAAAACACCAACAATAGAGTTGCATTCATGCATTGGTCTAGGACAATTTATGCATAATGTGAAATCCCATGACCTATTTCAGGGCACTGTAGCCGCTAGGCCTAGGTTGGATCAGAGGAACACCCTGAGGTAAAAGAGACATCACGTTCAGGGGGATGTTGAGAGTGTCCAATAGCGACAAGCTGAACCAAAGAGTCACAACGGCTAATTATGGAAAATTACCCACGGACCATGATATAGATAGGACACCGGTTAGTGAAGAGCTGAATCATGAGCCACAGTTGCTAGTATGTGTGTATATTAGTGCAGAGCTGAACCTTGAGTTACAACTGCTAGTATGCGGATGTATTAGTGCAAAGCTGAGTCTTGAGTTGCAGCTGCTAATCTAGTAGTGCATACATATGTAGTGAGTTTCAAGTACAACAATCGAGAGACGAACGGGAAAGCTTATCTTGCATATTTGTTTTTTATGCTATTCTAATCCTTGTCTTGTGCAGTGATGGATCGTCGATTATGGGTATAAATTACCGAATAAGTGATACCTTATATCTTTTAGTGTAACTCCTCTTCCCGAATTTTTCAATTTTCTTTAAAATTTTAATTTATTTTAATTATTGTGTTTAAAGGGTTTTTTTGGATTAATTCTTTTTTTAATCAAAAACGAGTTTAAATTAAATATTTTGAGAGTGCTAATTTGTTTTAATAAAAATGTTTGGTTAATACTTAGGATTTTATTAAATATTAATTTTAAAAAAGGTTTTAAAAATTATAAATATTTTATAGGAATTTTGATTAATAAAAAAAATGTTTTTACCGAATATTGTTTATAGTGATAATCAGTTATCGTTTTAATTTAAAAATATGTTATTCGATAAATATTAAATATATTTTATAAATTATAATTTTGCCCATCTATCAAAAATTCTTTGATTAATGGATAATGTTGAATATTCTTAAAAGTTGTTATTGTGATCGTATATATAATGAGATTTATTTATTTTAAAGTAATTTTATTGATTTAAAATTAAATATAATTATCAACTAGTAGTTTTGATTAAATCAATTTGTTTTAAAATTATTCGATACGTCGAATATTATTGATCAATTATTGATTTAATTTAAAAACATGTGATTTATATTATTTTGATAAGTATTGAATATTATCTTAATTATTATATTGATCAAATTATAGGACAATATCATAATTTGAAGATTATTATGGATTAAATATTTTTACAAATATCCTAGGTTATATTTAGATAACTATTTGAACATCATATTACTTTAAATTCTAATACTGATAAGATTCCTGAAAGCTAATCCTTATCTTTAAATTTGAACATCATATTACCTTTAAATTATATATATATATATATATATATATATATATATATATATATATATATATATATATATATATATATATATATATATGTCTTCCCCTATCATCTCCATAATTTCTCTCTCTCTCTCTCTCTCTCATTCTCTCTCTATATATGTCTTCCCCTATCATCTCCATAATTTCTCTCCACCCAGATCCTCCTCTCCACCGATACCAACCCCACGGCCAACTCCCGCCAAGTTCCATCACCAGTAACCACCTCACCACAATCATCATCGCCACTCCGGCTATCACAACCAACGTAACCCCCATCATTGGCTTCTCCCGACCGATCACTTTCGGCCAGGTTTTCGCACCCATCATCAACCCGACACCACCACTCTCCTCCGCTCCCCGCATCCACCACCACTGCCATCAAGTCCGGCCTTTTCGAATCCACTGCCCTCATCGCCACCACTACCATCAATAACTCTGTTCACCCCCGCTCGCACCAGCGCCACCCGCAACGTCACAACCACCAGGGCCGGTCCTTAATAATTGAAGGCCATGTGCGAATTTGAAAATATAGCCCTAAATTTATTTATTCATATTTTTTAAATATATTATTATATGTCTTTATCAAAATCTCGGGAGATAGCTCTTGATTGTATATTATAACTGAATCTATAGGTAGTTACTAAACAAAATAACTAAAGCTCAAATTATCTATATTCAAGCACATTACATAGTATAATAAAGATGTTTAGATAGAAGACGTACTCACCGTTAAATTGTCTAAATCTGGCTTCAAATTTTTCTGTTGATGAAAACATATAATAAAACGAATAACGATCAATACCCAAATGAGAAGTAATATGTAATCACATAATTTAGAGCCTGCAAGACCTGAGCAGGGGAAGCCCACGGCACGAACGAGGTAGACGACCGTCATGAGCCCCCAATTTTGGAAGTCCCGTAATTTTACAATAGAATAGGTATATCAAAAAAAAAAACCAGAGACCCAATCTGGGAGCAACAAAAAAGCCAGCGCTCCAATCGAAAAAAATATGATAGCTTGATTGATGATTTTGCTTATAAATTTTTTTATTCATGTAAGAAAAATGACCCAAATTTTAGATTTTGTCATTGGTCCCGTAAATCATAGGACCGGCTATGGACCTGAGTCACCTGATGCAAGACCAAGAGCTCCAGTCTTTGACATCATTATTTCTTAAATAAATACTAAGCCTGCACATCCAAATTCTTAAATTATATATATAAAAAAACCTTATCATTATTGTAGAAAATAAATTCATCTAACAATTGAGGGATCTTTAGAAACAAAATAGCAATTAACACACCGGTCAGAGCAATATCTTTAAGAAATCCTAATTTTTTTGTATGATTATAAATATGAATCTTAGAGTCAGTAGGGAATAGGGATCCAAGAATTGGAGCTCTTAGAGGGATTGTAGAGTAGGAATTGAGGAAGAAATGGTATAACTTGAAATATAAAATTATAAAACTAACCATAATTTTTTTTGAGGCTCCCAAAATTTGGAGGCCCTGTGCGGCGGCACTATTGGCACGGCCCCAGGGCCGGCCTTGACAACCACCTCCCCTCTCCTCCGCCTTCCTGTCTAATCCGGCAACCCCCTACCACCAGGAACCACCATCGTGCCCAAGCCGTTCTCCTCTCCGCCAACGGCCTCAGCACCACCACCAAATCCTCTACCATCGTGACCGACCTAACCGACAACTACCGCAACATTATCATCGCCCTCACCCCCGCATCTTCCAGTGGACCACTGGGGTCGCCTCTATTACGGGAGAACGCCTGTCGGCCATGCCTAGCGTCGTCATCGACACACCAGAGCTACTCCCCGCAACGATCTTGGCCTAAGCCTCCAAATATGGGCAATACTCCGCCACCGACGACCATGCGAGCGCCACCGTCCAGCAACTCGCCTCGCCACCCCGACTCACCGTTTCCGTCCAAGATCGCATGTGCGACACCCTCGGCGTCTGCCATCGATGCTGCAGCGTGCAACGCCAGAGTTCGGCTGGCCTTCTCCGATACCGTGAGCCTCTCCTCTCTTACTCTCCACTCCTCATCTCTTCCGGGTGCTTGGAAGTCTTTGGAGAGAGAGATTTCTTTTGGTTACTTATAAAGGCACTTCATTTTTTGATCAGGGCTAGCATGGATTGGGGCTAGCCTAGATTTTTTTGGGTTTTACTCAGGACATCCCATTTTTTTGATTTAGGGCTGTCCCAAAATAAAATTTCCCCAAACCCAAATTTTTCCTCTCATTTGTAAAAAAATTTCTCTCTCTTCCTAAACCCTAACTCCTCTCTTCTTCTTCTTCCTCTTCTTCTCCACCATTTCTCCATCCTCAAGCAAGAAGTTAATTTAAAAATTCCTAGAAATTTCTTTCCCCTAGAAATTTTCTCTTATTCCTTTTCTCTTCCAAATTTTCTTCTCAAGAACATCGATGGCACCCAAATTCTTTCTCTATTTGTTTCCAAAACCATAGAAATTAAATTAAAAAATTCAAGCATCCATTATATTGTTTATTTCAATTATCTGTAGCCCATTTGAATTAAACTACATTCGGAGTAGGAAATTACCTATTTAAATTAAACACAAGTATGTACGAACGAGAAAACTCTGCGTCGATAAGGACTGCCCAATTTTTTGGCAGTCCTACAAACCGAATGGACTGCTAGAAAACTGGGCAGTCCTAAGTCACAGCATGTGAAACAAAGGACTGTCCATTTTTCTGTCAGTCCTTACTGTATTCAGGACTGCCAGAAAATTGGACAGTCCTACATACAGTAAGGACTGCCAAAAAAATAGACAGTCCTTTGTTTCACATGTTGTGACTTATGACTTCCCAGTTTTCTGGCAGTCCTGAATACAGTAAGGACTGCCAAAAAAATGGACAGTCCTTTGTTTCACATGCTGTGACTTAGGACTGCCCAGTTTTCTGGCAGTCCATTCGGCTTGTAAGACTGCCAGAAAATTGGGCAGTCCATGAGGAAGAAGAAGAGGGAAAAAATAGAAAAAGTGACTTTTATACCAAAAGTGGGATAGCCCTGATCAATTTTTTCAATGACAAACTTGTAAATAATACAAAGTTTAAAATGGGCTAGCCCTGATCAAAAAATGAAGTGCCTTTATAACAAACCTTTCTTTTTCCCTTCTTTGGATTTGGGAATGGAATTTCTCTCTCCAGAAAGAGAATGATATTGGCTGGGTTTTGACGGGAATGGGCCAAGCTCAGTCCCTGGGCTAAGTTAAATAAAAAATTAAAAATAAGCAACAACTGTTATTAAGTTGTTGGATTATGATATTATGCATTGGGCCGAGCCAATCTCTTAGGTACTGGGCCGACTAGAAGAGTTATAAAATGTTATTATTTAGTGGTTTTAATTATATAGTTAATTTGGGCCAGACTCGAGCTGTTCTGAAAAGGAATTTTAAAATAAAATATGTTTACGCTGAGATTGTAGTAAGTTATTCAATATATTTTGGGCCTTTAATAACATGTAGATTATTTTGGGGCTTATTTTAAATAAAATCATTTATTTAATAAGTTTTCGGGTTTTATTAGTTATCCTTGGAATATATTCTTATTATTGGGCCTACTTGTTAAGTTGAACTTTTGGGTTTTGGTGCTGGATAAAATATTGGGTTTATATTATAATAAGGTTTTATTTACAAACATTTTAAATAGGTTTACTTATATATTTATAAAGTATTTTTGGGCCTATATGCGTATAAATACTTTTGAGATCAAATAAGTCTTTTGGGTTTTTATAGTATCTCTAAATCGTTTCTAATGAAATATAAATATTTTCTAAGTATCGTTTTGGCTAAATGTTATTACTAGATTTTATTCTAACTATAATTTCTGGGTAGCTATAAATATTTTTCTAATATAAATATTCTAATAAATCTTCTAAAAAGGGTATATATTATTGGTTACGGGATTATTTTTCTATTCGATTAAATCATTAATCACGACTAATCGTATTCCTTTTCTTGCAATTTCAAACTCCTCCACATCGAACCTAGCCAACTGGACTATTCTGAATCCATCGACATTATCAGTTTTACCAGCAAATGACCCCAGGCGAGTACAGTTCTTATTTATTTTCGATATTGTTAATTACTATAATTGCATGATTAGTGATGCATATTTGATTCTTGACACATTCATTACACGAAATTAGTGACATGGATTTTTAGTCATGATATCATATTTTCATATTTTGTCGTGTTGCCATGATCATCATGCTTGGTTTATCGTATTTCATGACATATTGTCGTGGCTAATCCATGTGTAGTAGTCGGGTAGGGAAGTACGTACTAAGTAGATATGTGATCAACCCCGTAGACCGTACTTTATTTTATATTTCATGCAATGTAGACCGTGAGAATGCAAATCCTATATAGACCTTGCGGTGTAGTGGACCAGTAACATATTGAAAGTATACTTCAAATAACGTAAATGGTTATGTTTCCTTGTTCCATGCTTTACCTGTCCTTATAATTCATGACTAACTATTTTACCATATTTTCCATGCCATGTTTTATAGTTATTTATTTCCTCACATATGTCATTCTCTATTGACTATTTTGTTAGTCATTATCATATATTTGGAACTGCATGCTTAGATTGTACTCGTTTCATTCCTGATTGAAAACCATATTTTTCAGATAGGCGCTTGCTACTCTATGCGTGGGATCCTTGGGGGAGATACGACTGTATTGAAGGCCAAAACCTAGATACTAGTTAGATAGTTGAGTATTCATTTAGTTGTCTTTTCTATTTTTGTGAGACATTGTATATTTTAATTAAATGTAATCTTGTGGATATTGTAATTGATTTAGTTTTGTGAATGAGCAAATAAAAAAATTATTTTGATTTTGAGCATTGTGGTCTAGATAGCTTATTACGTCGATTCTGCAACGTAGGGTGGACTTACGCATGCACTCGCATCCTGAAAAGCGGGTGCGGGTCGTGACATTTAGATTATAAAATCATGAATGGTTCCTAAGAATAAGATGTTTCACATGAAATATCAATGTCTGATTTATATATAAAAAATGTGTACTTATATGCTGTTATATGTTTATAAGAGAAATGAGATGTTATCGCTAAAGTCCCTGATGAAATGTTATGGTTCACAAAACACGTTGCGCACATCAAGTTAGAATGAATCGTTTTCATACATGGAATTTGACCAATAGTTTTCCTGAATGAAAGAAACAAAATGCTGATTTTCGAAAGTGTTTTCAAAAGATGTAGTCAGACTCTGTACTGCATAAAATGAATGTAGGTAAAGGATAGCAAGATCACTAATAATGTAATATTTTCTCGCATGAATACTTAGTGATTGTTTCAGACGATATAGCATTTGTCTTTTACCAGACCAGCTTGCATGTAGGTGCAAGATGTTCGAAATGAATGATCCAAAGCGATAGCCAGAGCCTCATCCTAAGGAGCTGGAAATCAGAAGATGAATATGCTAAAGAGATGGTTTCTCTATAAAGGGATGTAATGCATGAAATTGGATTATTTTAATTCTGCATATTTTAAGAGAGATGTAAGCCAAGTATGATGTGTATCAGAGATGTATTAAGAGCCTTGGAATCTGTTTCAAAGATATCAATAAAAAGAATTTGTATCTGCTATCATTGTGCAAGCACAACTTAGGCTTGCATGACATCACGCCCAAGAGAGGACGATCGGTTTTGTAGAAATCAGAGCAATGACGAACGATCTCTGCGGGATCAGGGCGTGATGCTTGTAAGCCCACTTTTCGATTTCTAAAATTTATTTTATTTTATTTTATTTTATTATGATTAATTTTATGATCATTGGGTGTCATGCCTAAGTTTGTAGGTGAGCTATGACAATCTTAAGGTCATATGGCCCGTAGAGATCTTATATAAGTTTTATTTAGCTATTTTATATTTTTCTATAATTTTTTGGATATTTTTAGGTATTTAATATTTAAGGGTTTATTATTTTTAAGGACTTTTAGGATTTACTCTAAAATCATTCGGGGGTATTTCGGGACTAAATATTTTTATTTGGGCTCTAGATGACTAAAAATATTTTAAAATATTCTAGGATTTTTCTAGATTTTTTGAAATTTTTTAGATAATTAAAACCTATAGAATTATTTTTTTTATAGGCTTTTGGAATTTACTGTGGGGTAACACTATGATATTTTGTGTTAAAATATTTTTATTTTGGTTTTAGATTCTTAGAAATGTTTTCTACAATTTGCTAGAAATTTTTTGGATTATTTCTGCAATTTATTTGGAGTTAAAATAATTTTTATATAATTTTTTGAATTTAAAATAGTATTTACACAGTCAGCAGCCCAGTCAGCCACACCTGGGCCCACATATTGGCGCCAAACCACCTCTCTCTCTCTTATATATATCTCTCTTTCTCTCATATATATATATATATATATATATATATATATATATATATATATATATATATATATATATATATATATATATATATATATATATATATATATTTGAAGCAATGGGTACTTGTGGCGAACTCGCCTCCACTGGGGCTCGAACTCCCGACCACTTGGACCGCATGCATCTCTCTTAACCACTAGGCTAGAGGTCATTTACATATATATATATATATATATATATATATACAAAAACCTTAGTTTATTGTTCCAGCCTAATTTGTGGTTTGATCTTGGAGATCCTCTAACTTCACGAGACGATTGCAATCAACTTCGATGTTCGTTTCGAGTGCCGTTTTTTTTGTTAGAAGCATATCGAGGTTAGCTTTCCAAAAATATATTTTATTTTATGTAATTATTTACGTGAATTTATGGAGATTTATTTGTGTGTCGGTTGTCCAAAAATTGATGATCGTACTGTTTTCGAGATTTCGGGAGATCCCAAACTCCGATTTGTGATCCGTTTGAAGTTTTCGAAATGTGACATGAAGATCTACAACATATTTTTTTAAAAAATTTAGAAATTCGTTTAGTATTTTATTTATTTTGTTGAACTCAGATTTGATCGATAAATCACCAATTTGCTCATGGTTAGCCATAACGGCGATAACTTTTG
>JANAVB010012800.1:2279404-2503992 GCA_029216955.1 Iris pallida | reverse complement strand
ATAGCGGCGTAGGACCGCAAATAGGCAGGTAGCCTAATATTGTATGATGAAATTAAATAGTTGCAGACAGCACTACAAAGGGAAGGGTGACCCCATATTATAGTGGTACGACACCACGATAAGGTATCTAGGTAGGAGTAAAGCCTCGGCCTTGTAAGCCATGTCATTGTGGTGTAACACCGCAAGGAAGTCTTAGGCTTCATGTCGGGTAGAATAGCACTACAAAGAGGCTGTGACCTCATGCTGCAGTAGTGTGACACTACGATAAGGTTCCTGGGTAGGGGTAATGCCTCGGCTTTAGGCAATGTCATAGTGAAATAGCACCGCAAGGAAGCACAAGGCTTCATGCCATGTCTCTTTAATAAAGAACTTACCTGTAGTATATGGAAAAAGATATCAGGCCATCTGTTGAGGGTAAACTTGTAGACGCCTAAAATTATACACTGAAACCAGGCTGGCACAGGGCCTTTAATATACAGCCAGAAGCACATGTAACTACACTTTGTGAGTGGAAAGAATTACAATTGTGGTACAGAATTCAAGGCATAGTCCATTCTTGTATCGCATTGTTATTTAACCCATGCGGAAAGATTCAAGTCGTCAGCGTCATCTATCCTAATACAAAATGGACAGTTACTTTGGGGAACGCTCAACCCTAGACACATATATATGATAAGATGTGTGGGGGATTGTTGGTGCTCTTGCTCCTTGATATGAAGAGAGCTTGCCCTCAACATGCATTGTAAAGTTTAGTCCCACATTAGAAAAGCACCATGAGTTATCTCAATATATATATGAGTATGTGTTGTTGGGATATGCACATGGGGTGGTGACCCTAAGGAGGGAACCATATGGGTGATTTTACTAAGAGGAAAATGATTAATTCCAACAAGGACGTAAGTTAATTTTTGTTGTACGGGCTCGGGCTCGACACTGACTCCAGGTTGTCTCGTGCATGCACGGGAGTGTTCGGGGGAAAGGCGTGGTCTAGCACTCGACTATGTTGATTGTGGGATGATGTAAAATATCAAACTCTATTTTAGAGTATTGGTGTTTTAGTCCCATATCGAATATGAGAGATGGTGAGGCCTCACTCCACTCTATAAATAGAGCCCCCTTGTCTCCTTTCCAAGATGCACAAAAGAAGAGAGTTAAGGGAGTCCGTAAAGGTCAGGAAGCCTGTTCAAGTCATAAATATTGACTGACGAGCGTTCCAAAAGTTTTCTTGAACTTGCTGGTTCCTGGAAGCGGATCGTATAGAGGCGAATCTTGCTTTGAGCAACGATGTTTTTACACCCCAGCAGATTTAATCCTCTTCTTCTTCTTCTTCTGTTTCTCTGTAACTCGTTCTTCAGGTTTTAAGGCACCTACTGAGTAGGAAGGCCTAACTTTGTTCTTGAGATGTATCTCATTTGTGGCACCTACTGTATAGGCTTGCTAAACTCCTTATTTGTGTTACCTACTGTGTAGGCTTGCTAAACTCCTCATTTGTGGCACCTACTGTGTAGGCTTGTGAAACTCCTGTTTTTCATCTATATTCATACCTCGGGACTAACAGATTGCCACTCTACATCCATCGCCGATACCACCAGTACAACCACCACAATCATTGAGAGGAGGCGAGAAGAGATCTAACCTTCAATGTCGTCGACCATGTCAAACCCAATCGCCCGACCATCTCCGTCCATACCATCAACAGCCAACACTACCACCAACTTTGCCGCCCAGCGCTGTCCAACTGACTCGTATGTTGTCGAACCCCACCGATCCAGCCGGAGCGCCCTCCATCGGGACCAGCTCTGCGATGGCTGAACCAAGCCGGACGCGACACAACTGTCCACTCGAGGCACCTCTCCGTGCCGATGGGCAGTTTTGGGACATCGAACTCTGTCAACCTCCGCATCAGTATCTGTCGCCGATGTGCGGTCCTCCTGTGAGTCTCTTCTCCGTTTACCTCTCTCTCTCTCTCTCTCTCTCTCTCCATTGGGAGAATTAGAAACTGGTTGACTAAATGTTGAGCTGAGCCTTAGCCTTAGCTAATAAGGTTTAATTTGTTTTGGGCTTGATTGCTTGGGTCGGTTTGGTAGCCCCAAATAAATGGGTTTATATATAAAAAAAAGAAAAAATTGAGAATGGGAACAACAGCTGAGCCCCCCAAACCTGTTAATATAATTAGGGATTAATAATGTTATTATCATTAGTATGAATCTAGGGTTAGGACTAATTTGTTTGGGCTGAGATGGATTTTTGGGTATCATTTTGTTGGTTAATTATTATATGTTTGGTAAATGTATATGTTTATTTAATATGAGTATATATGTACATATATTTTATACTGGTTCCTATCAACTATTAAAAAATATTTCTATAAAAGTTACAAATAGATTTTAAACCCATTTAGCTTTAATTTTAATTGGAGGATCTAAATTATTTTATATTCTTTATTTTACCTATAAATCTATTAAAGTTGTAGCCTATGTAATAATATTACTCTTAATTATTTTGGGCTTAAACCCAAGTTGTACGGATCGCGGAGGACGATGTCACCCGAGCCGAAGCACTTTTCGTTACGGACCGATCTCCCATGGCCAGGAAAGCCCTAAACCTCACCAAGCCCATGCTCAAATTCAGACTCAAAGTGGAGACAGACTTCTGGAAGCAGAAAGCGCGGTTGAAATGGGACAGCGACGGGGATAAAAACTCAAAATATTTCCACGACTGTGTCAACGACCGTAGACACAAACTATCGATCCACCATATCACTGACAATAACGAGAATCTCAAGACTTACAAGAGCATCCAAGCTGCGACAACGGACTTCTTCTCTAAATTATTCTCCAAAGAGACGATTCACAAAGACAGATCATTCTGGACCAAATCCCAGCCCTTATTAATGATGACGACAATGTCCAGTTGGATCGTTCCCTGACCGAGCAGGAAGTCAAAGAGGTAGTGTGGGCTCTGAACGAGCACAGCGCCCCAGGCCCAGATGGATTCTCAGGAGGCTTCTTTCACACCTGCTGGGATATTATCAAACAGGACATCACCGAAGCGGCAACCGCCTTTCTCGAAGGAGCCACATACCCCAGAGCCATATCCAGCGCCAAGCTGATCCTTATCCCGAAAAAAGAAAACGCGAAATCCTTTCGCAATTTTTGACCCATCAGTCTGTGCACCTTCACTAACAAAATTATATCCAAGATCATCGCTACCAGAATGGCGGGTATGCTCTCCAAAATCATCTCTGAGGAACAAAGTGGCTTTGTTCGTGGGAGGAACATCCAGGACAATATCATGATGGCTCAAGAGTTAATCACCTGCATGAAGTTTCCAGCCAGAGGGGGCAACATCGCCGGCAAAATCGACATGGAGAAAGCTAACGACAGACTGGACTGACAATTCATGATCTGGGTCTTCAGGGCTTTCAGATTCTTAGAAAATTGGACTAACACCGTGTGGAGATCTGTCAGTAATTTTTGGTTCTCCACAGTTATCAACAGTCAAACTGAGGGTTTCTTCAAATCGACTCATGGTGTTAGACAAGGCAATCCCCTATCTTCTACGGTCTTCATCATAGCTGCTGACGCCCTGAGTAGAAACCTTAACAAGATGGTCAGTTCTCCTAACTTCCAGTATTACCACACATCGAGCGGTTGCCCTATCATCACTCACCTGGCTTTTGCCGATGACCTTCTCATCTTCTCTTCTAGAGACATTGGAGTGATGGAGGTGGTCCATAATACCCTCAAAAGGTACTCTTGATGCTCCAGACAGAAGATCAATCACTCCAAGGGCGTTATCTACGTACACCACAATATTAAAAGAGAGCATGCTACCAGCCTCACCAAATCAACATCCTTCTCGGTAGCCCACCCCCTTCAACTACCTAGGCTGCCCCTTGTCTACAGGAAATCCAACGCTGGCATATTTGAGAACTTGACCAACATAATTAGGAACAAACTTGAGGGGTGGCACAATGCCACTTTATCTCCAGGCGGGAAGATGATCCTTATTAGACACGTGCTCACTTCTATTCCTATCCACACTCTGGCAGCGTGTTCTCCGCCGTTGAAGGTTCTCTCGTCGATCGAGCGGATCCTTAGCAACTTCTTCTGGAGGCATAACAAAGGTCAGGATAAACACCACTGGCCTAGCTGGGATACCATGGCTCATCCGATAAAAACTGGGGGCCTGGGATTCAACAAACTCACTCACATTGTTAACGCCTTCTCGATAAAATTATGGTAGAAACTGCGCACGAGCAAGAACTTATGGACCAGGTTCATGAAGGCCAGGTACTTCAAACATATCCACCCTTCGGTAGCCATATCCAATAGCAGATCTTTAGCTGCTTGGCGTCGTATCCTTCTCGGGTGCGATCTCGCAGAACCAGCCATTAGACTTCAACTGGGCAACGAAGAGTCGGATCCCTTCCTTGAAAGATGGACCCGAGAGTGCTTGATCCTGCGTCAGGCGGAGCTCTCCAGCATCAGCAGAATCAGAGACCTGTGGAACACCTCCAACAACGACTGGGACTGGGACAAGATCCATGACTGGGCAGGTAATGACATGGCTGATAGAATCCATCTGAACGGTCTTAGCATCGGCCTCGAAGCAGGCAAGCTCATGTGGTCGCATGAGGCGCCCGGGTCCTTCTCGGTGCGATCGGCGAGGATCGCGGTCCAAGGGAACGGGTAGCCGCATTACTCGACGCGATTCTGGCATTCCTGCATCCCTAAGAAGTGGTTTTTCCTCATGTGGAGAGTCATTAGGAAGAAAGTGCCTACGGACGACTCCCTTAATTCTATCGGGATCAGTTTAGCTTCAGCTTGCAACTGCTGTGCAGAGCGCCAAATGGCGACTATTGACCATATTTTAGAGAAGGAGATCTACCAGGTAGGATTTGGAGAACTCTCAACAGGGTATACAACATAGATCCAGGCGGTAGACGCTTTCACGATCTGGCGGACATCTGGGGATCTGCTTCCCACGACCACCAGATCGTAGCAGCGGCTGCTACGTGGGCGATTTAGAAAAATCGCAACAAGGCGAGATACGAGGGGCGCCATACTCGGCCGACCAGCTCACTAATGAGATCTTCCGGCAAATTCACAAGCGGAGCACCCGGTGCTCCGATAGCCCAACAGAATTCTGGCCTTTGTTCCCTCCCTAGCTTCGGGGGGTCTAGCTTCCTCCACCCCCTCTTTAGCCTTTTGGTGGTATACTTGTATAGGCTTTTGCTTTTTGTGCCTTGTATACGTTTACGGCTTCGGCTTTTTCAGCCTGGATTAATAAAAAGAGGGGTTTCATAAAAAAATTTAAAATATACATATATATATATATATATATATATATATATATATATATATATATATATATATAATATATATATAATATATATATAAAATATATATATATATATATATATATATATATATATATATATATATATTATTTTATATATATATATATATATATATTTTTTTTATATATATATATATATATATATATATATATATATATATATATATATATATATATATATATATATATAGTTGATGGAAAAAAAATATATATATATAGTTGATGGATTCTAAATGTTTTCAATTATGTATATATATGCTTAACAAATATATATGCTTAATAAATACATGGAGTGTAGTATATTAGAGATGTATATTAGGCCTATATATTTATTAGTATTTCTAAATTATTTCTAAATAATGTAGGGTAAATCATAATACTTGTATTAATAATTTCTAAACATTATTCCAAACAAATATATAATAATATTTTAAAAATATAATTGTTAGTTCGATCTGATTTATTTTAGTTGAAGTCTTAGCAGCTAAAATATTTCTTCTAGGTTTTCCATGTTATCTAAAATTATATAATAGAATATGGTTCCAAATGTTATGAATATTATCTAAATAGTTTTGTTTACGAGATATAGTTTCTTGACATTATTAACGACTTCCAAAATTATATATATATATATATATATATATATATATATATATATATATATATATATTGGTTGTATTTTCTTTAAAATCGTAGATCGTAACTTTTAAGCCATTTTCTATTTCTTGATCCACTTATGATGCCGAGCTCTGATTCTGGGCTTCAATATATCAAACTAGGCTATTTGGACCATTCTAGACTCACCAAAACAGTCTGTACCGTCATTTGGGACTACCTTATGGAGCATAACATCGTACCTATCCGTGTCGACACGTTCATGTCACGTACGTCGACTCCAACCTATTCAGGCGAGTACATTCTCTAATCGTTTTCATCATGATAGTATCTATATTGCCTGCTCTAGACTACTTTACTTGATACTGGCACATTGTTAATATGGATTGGTACTATATGGATCTTGTCATACATGTTATCCCCTTATCGGGTACATCGGTATTTCATGTTCATGTACTTTATAATATATATCGTGTACTCCTTGTATTCGTATTATTCATGTACAAATGTATGCTCTCATGTACTCTCATGTGCTCATATGTGTTTTATGTAAACTAATTAACAATCGTGTACGTAACATATTGTGATTGGATCCTTGTGTATTGATTGGGGGTAGGAGGGAGTAGAAGTGGTTATGTGATTAATCCTTCTAGTGTATTCAAGTACATGTTGATTATATATATAATGGAGTTACCATAGATTATTCATGTACAACCTAAACTAATCACATAACTGTCTTGTGCTCTAAATCACTTATATTATTACAAATTACCATATGTTCACTATCTTATTCATGTACTCAGTTCTTTATATCTTCATGATGCTCTTTTTCTAGTTTTCTGTATTTTTTTACAGCATGTCATGTATCTTATTCTATTGCTAGCACTATATTTCCATCTATGTCATGGAATTGCTTTTAGAGTTATGTGCTTCGCTCCAATCCTGACTGGATAACCATATTTTTAGGAATTGTTATGCCCCACATTATTGGACTACTGGATGATGTTAGCTGTGACGGATCTCGATGTTTTTTTCACCATGAGTTGTCTCCCGGGAGTTCTAGGCCTTGTATTTTATGATTTTATACTTTGTTATCGGATTTGTCTCCAATACTTTCTGGTCTTGTATATTTATTTGTATACTCTGTTTGATTTAGTACTATTGATATCTTACCTGTTCATATCTTTCTTAGTTATTTTGTGATATGATTTGAGTACATTGTTCTTATGGATCATCTAGATGTTGTAGATACTTTTTGGGTACTTGACATTGTTCTACCGTCAATATTACGGCGTAGGCTGGGCATGACACACGCACTCGTGCCCGAGTATCCGAGTGCAGGTTGTGACATTAGCTGCAGGATTATAGGCTTTCGATGCTATGCTCTGGATTCGGTTCTGATCACAGAATCGATGGAAGGAGCCGCTGACGAATTGCGGACCATTGTCGTGGATGATCCTCTGAGGTAACCCAAACTAGTAAATGACATGGTGCTTGAGAAATTTGATCACGTCGAAGATTTTTACTTCCACAAGTGGTATAGCTTCCGACCACATGGAGAAATAGTCGGTTATGGACAAGATAAAGCGATGACCTTTTGATGAAGGAGAGGCAATCATGCCAATAATGTCCATTCCTCATGCTTCGAACAGCCAGGATGCCACTGTTGGGTGTAAGAACTCTAACAGTTAGTGAATGAAGTCAATGTGGATCTGACACATCCGACACTTCTTAGCATATGCCAGGGTGTCGGATATCATTGTAGGCTAATAGTAACCCATACGCCTGAGTCGAACTTAGAGTTTAGGTCCCGGTTAATGAGCCCTACAAGTGTCCTCATGAGCCTCGCACAGTGCGTCTTTAGCTTCCTGTCCTTAGAATCATTGGAGCAGGAGTCCATCGAAAGAACGGCGGTATAACGTCTTAGTTTGAGTGTCATAGTAAAACCTAAGAGAGCGCCTTCTGATGGAAGCCGCTTCTTTTGCATTATCCGCTAAGATTTCGTACACTGAGAAATCTATAAAGGGAGAGCGCCAGTCTCGAATGTCTTCTTCAACCTTCACGGACTAGCAGGCTTGCATGCATAGGTTATTCTTAGGACATACCAACTCTTGCCCTATCACTGTGATAGTGTACTGAGTTCCAGCAGGTACTACTAACGATGTCGTAAGTCCTGCTAGAGCATCAGCTTCCAGGTTTCGTAATCGAGGAATATGTTCTATGAAGAACCTCGTGAAAGTAGAGATAATAGAAATCGCTGCTTGATGGTATGGGACCAGGTTCTTATGTCGGACCTCATACTGACCCCAAATTTTGTTGACAATCAGCTGAGAATCACCATAAGCTTCCAGAAAGTCGACCGCCAGCTCTTTGGCTAGTTGAAGTCCGATGATGAGAGCGTTTTACTCAGCAACATTATTAGACCATGATTTTGAGATTAAATACTCTCGTTGTATGACCAAGTCATCGGGGAAGATTAAAACTACCCCCACTCCAGCCACAATATAACCTTTGGGACCTATTTTCGAAGCACCGTCAAAGAACAGTCGCCAAACTGGCTCTTCTGTGGTGGTGTATGTTGGCCCATTGGTCATGGTCAAACCTAATTTCAATAATTGATCAAACTCTGTCTCGATCTACGGAGCTACTCAAATTTTTACTAAAGATGTTTTGGACACTTGGACACTGATCAAGATCAAATATCTACTCAGTTCAAAACTGAAGCTATGTTTGCCACTCGAGACTGTATTTCTTTATACAATATAATTTTTACTTTTATTGAGTCTAAGAATACATTGTACACCGAGTCGTACTGGCAAATAGGCTATCCAAAATCGTTTTCAAAATGACCTATATTTTTAAAAAATATCCCTTATTTACAAAAGCTTCTGAAGGATTTCGAAAAGCCAAAAATCACTTTTAAAATAACCCTGACCAACCCTGACAGAACTCGGCCCGAGTTCGGCCCAAATTCGGCCAGAGTTCGGTTAGTGACCATTTGATTTTCGAACGTTTGAAAAACTTGGTCTCCCTTCAGTTGTGGATTGTTACATAGAGTTCTGTCTGAATTCTGCCCGAATTCCGCTAGAGTTCTGCCTTTGGAAAAACTATAAATAGAGAAGAATTCTGATCATTTCAAATCACTCAGTCACTTTCATCTCTTCTCTTCTAAGCTTACGTTTCTTTCCAAAGGGTTTTCTAAAAAGCTTTCATTTTCAAATCCTAAGCCAGTTACAATTCTCTAGTCAATTTGTCGATACGGTGCGGTCTAGAAGATTTCAGAGAAATTATAGTCAGAGGGTTGATTGAAGAAAGACTCTTCAAAATTGAAGTTGGTCGAGTTCTTCGTATCAAAGCTCGTATCTGTTGAAGTAGCAAGGACTTCGTATGAAAACTTGCGGGATTTTCCAATAGTGGATTCAACTAGAAGCTAGAGTTCTTCCGACTGGACTAGTCCTCACAAGAGGAAAACCAGTATACATCGCTATGTTTGCGTTTGCCTTCTGATCTCTCTTCTTTTACAGTTATTATTTTTTGATTATTGATATTATTTCTGTGATCTAACTGTTAACAAGTTTTTAATTAGAAATATTCTGCTGCCTACTCTATTCACCCCCCTCTAGAGTATTTTGCCTTATGATTTCGTTCCTACAATTGGTATCAGAACGGATTATACAGGTAAAGTAAGGTAAAATTATAGTTATATTTAATTATTTTATAGATCACAGCATTACACATGGCAACTATAAAATTCACAAGTGAAGGCCAAGCTATAAACAGGCCTCCACTGTTTGACGACAAAAACTACACTTATTGGAAAACACGAATGAGTTTCTTCTTAAAATCTCTTAATTTTGACTTATAGTCTATAGTTATTGATGGCTACAAAAAGCCTCCTCGTTTACTGTTGATGGAGTTTTAGTTGATAAACCCCATGATAAATAGACTGATGATGAAAAAAAAAGGCCAGTCTTGACATACGTGCTATTAACGCTTTATTTTACGCTTTAGACAGAACTGAGTTTAACAGGGTGTCGACTTGCACAACATCGAATGAAGTGTGGAAACTTCTCGAAGTAACCCACGAAGGAACAACATAAGTCAAGGAGTCAAAGATCAGCAGACTTACTCAAGAGTACGAGGCATTCAAGATTGTAACACCCAGTTTTCCAGATGAGGGTAATTTTTGAAATTTTATAATTATAATTATTAATTATTGATATTTGATTCACATTATGATTTTTGGTGATTTTAATAATTTTTAAACTATTTAAAAACTGGTTTAAGTCATGACTTGTGATTTTGATGTGCTGCCAGTGAAACCTGAGAGACTGCATGACCTAGAGCCTAACCATGTCATTAGGACGACTTAATTATCATTTTTAGCCTAGGGGTAAATTGGTCATCTTGACTTATTTGAATTATTTGGTGAATTGTTGAATTGGTGAATTCTAGTTTGACTTTGACTTGTTGAGACCTAGTGGACTAGCCTAGAAGCTAACCCTAGCCATGGTGACCCTAGTGAGTTAACTTATTTTAGTCATTAGAGAATAGTTTTAGAATGAGGGGATTTGGTTTAGTGAATTTAAGTCATGGCTTGTGATTTCATGAAATGATTTATGGCTTAATTATTTAATTGATCATGACTTAAGCCCATGGGCCATTTAGTGAACCCTAACCCTAATTATTGAACCTATGAACAGCCACATAGGGATCCCCACCCTATTTAAATACTTGTTCATTAGGGCTTGCCTCTTTTTATCATTCCAACACTTGGAGAAAATAAAGGTAAGTTTCCCCCTTCCAAAAATTCTCATTTTATTCATTTGATCTCCTTTTTCATCCTAGTCTTTTGCATTGGGTTCTAATTTAAGTTTATGGACTGTTGGTGGAGAGCTATTTCAGTTTTGGGCTCATTTGGAGCTTTTGGCCATCAAGAGGAACACCCCCATTTGGAGCTTTTCCATGCAATTTGTACCTTAGGTAAAACCCTTTAAATTATATTATTTTTGTGATTTCTTTGCATGATGGTTTAGGAATAGGTGTCCCCTAATTTTTAGAGGAATTTCATGTCATTTGCATTAGGTTACGTGTCCGTATCGGACACGTATCTAACCTAATAGCTAAGTGTTCGACGAAATGCCCGAACCGATTCGATTTGCAAATTTTGCAAATCTATTTGAATAGAATCCTAGATCTATGGGTTGCTTATTGATTTTTGTGTTTTTTTTCCTGATTTTTGAGTCGTGTCGTATCCACACGAGGACACGAACACGCTGTCCGTGCACTGTGCACTGTGTCCTGCATCACGGGGTCTATTTCTCCCGACACAGGACACGTGGATGTACCAAATTTTGCGTGAGTGTTGGGGCAGTGACTGCCACCATGCTTCTAAAATTTAGGAGCATCTTGTTTTGTGTGCAAGGAGAAATTCTCCCTGCACTGGTCGCACGGAACACGTGCGGGTTGTCGAATACGCGTGCAAACGCACGCTGATACGCGGTTCGACACGACACCACGAGTTTCATGGACACGGCACAGGCAGTGGGACACATTCCCCTATCCCTGGCGAGTATCTGGACACGAGCACGACGTGTCACGTGTCGTGTGTCATGCACACGACTCTGTGACACGCCTGCACGACACTGTGTGTGCTCGTGTGTGTCTGTGTGTGCTCGAGGTGTCTGGACACTTTGTGTCTGATTGTTTGGACACGAAACCACATGTTACAACACGTATGGATGTGCTAGATTAGTTACCAACCTATAAATTGGTATATTAACACGATTTGAGTTCGAATTTTACATTTCCCAAATATCACTGATACGCAAGTTTCTGATTTTGAATTCCTGAGTTAAAGTCCATTTAAAACTGATTTAATTGATGTTTAATCGCCACATTTTGATTCCTACATATGTAATGGATACTGCATGTTGGGTTTTACATGTTAGATTCAGGTTTTTGCTCTTTGAATAAGATTTTGATTATGGAATGGAGTGTTGCATTGTAGACTAATATTCTGAGATTTTTTTCTGATTAGCTTAAGATCCTGGACTTTGAATTCCCTTTCAATAACTAAATTGATGATAATTTGCCTTGTTTAAATTCCATACATGAGTAGTTGTATTACTTAAATAATATGGGTTCGAAGGGTTGGACTGATTTATGATTAACTGTTATATCTAACTGTTTTGAATTCCTGCATGTAGATGTGTTTCATTCCTTAATCACTGGTTTTTTCTGATTTCCTAAACCTGAGGAATCATGTAGATGCCACCTTATATTGTGTTTTCCTGAGACCTTCCCTGGAAACCAATCCGAGTTGGTGACACTCTCAAGTTTCTGAGAAGACACACAAACAAAAAACTGAGAATTTATCATTCAATTACATGCTTATTCAATCACCTGTTTGTTGGTTACTTAAATGTTAATTTGTAATTGAGTTAGAGCAATTGATTAATGGGTTTTTGATTTGGAATGGTGTTGAGTGAACTTCCAATTCGATTTAAACTATTATTGGATTTCCTTTCAAAAAATGAACTTGGTATTTAATTTGTCGTGTTTAAGTCCATGTACATTTGTTAGTCACTGTTAGTGTTGTTGGAATGTTTAAGTTTCACATTGAGTTCGTTTGATGTTGTGTTAGAATGGAGATTCAAATTGTGTTGGAATTGGACTATAGAACTATCATATAGGATGTACATTAAATTCCTGAGAACAGCTCTACTTCACACACAATGGATTATGGATATCCAGATTGTATATGTATGTTCAGCCCCATCCTTTTGTTCTGTCCATAAGAGGTTGTCAACTGTATGCACTGAATTCCCTTTTGACACTCACTCACATCTTAGTTTTCAGATTGTTAGCACACACACACACATCTCCCCAACTGTCATTAACCTCATTGCCATGTTCCTGAGAACATTCTTCTCTCACTGTTTTGAATGGGCACAACCACCAGCTGCTATTCACTGTTTTCCCAATTCCTATAGTCACTCTATTTAACTATGGCTTTGTGACACATCATACACATTATTGATTTTATCACACTACACTCATTTACCTAACTGTCCTGCATGCCTTAGTTCTCCTGCACTTCCTATAGTTCAGTCCATATATGGACTAGGGATTTGATAAGTTATTCACTGCATTGCTTTCATATTCAGATATGAACATGATGCATCTGCCCTTCACATTAGATGCCCTGCATTCTTGCATATCTGTCCAACTTGGTTTGGATATTAACCTTTGAAAATTGAAATGAATGTTTGTGTAAATGTATACTCACACACCCACACATATGTTACACATCACTGTTTTGGGCTAAAATTTCTGAGTTTGACACATATGTTAGACATATACACACACCATTAGACACTACAAGCACATGTGTATATTACCACACAACAAACCCTACTGTTATCCCATTGACACCTATTAACTATAGTTATATATATACAAAGACACACATGCCATTACCCCTCTCTCTCTATAACACTATATGTATATATATATCTATATGCTTGATAATAATGTGGTGAATATGTGTGATATTATATTAATGTAGTGTATATACAATATGTGTGATATAGCCTATGGCTCATAAACCTGTGTTTCTGGCTTGAATGCTAGTGTAGGAGTGTGGTTAGCTTGTATAGCCTCGAAATTGGGTGTGCTTGCTAGAATAGGCTGGTTAGGCCTAGTGGGACTTGGTTGGACCCAGAGTTTGACCAAGTTTGATTTGGACCTAGTTTGACCTAGACAGTTGACCGGGTTTGACTTAGAGTTGACTTTGACCTAGATTGGCGTAGAAATCATACAGATTGCATCATAAACTTCATTTGTCTTATTTTAAACACATTATAACCTGTACTGCTCTGTTAGGGCCTTGTGACTCCGGTGCAGACATCTGATATTACATAGCTCTTTTGAGAGTAGCAGGCGAGTACATTCTCTGATAGTTCTTCCATTTACTTGTCGTTTACTATACTTCAGTTGTAGCTAGTTCTATTTGATTCTGTATTACAAACACGATTTGATATTACTGGATCCATTTCATGCGACACTCATTTATTTAAGTCTGGCCTCTATTCTGGAACCACCAACTGGAACCACCTACTGGAACCACCCTGGAATCATTTACTGGAACCATTCGTATATTGGCTGGACTTATACCTATTTTTGTGTCGGATTATGGATTCACTTGTACTTGTTGGGCGGGGAAATATTAGAATAGGCATTGTAGAAGCATGGAAAATGATCCATGCGGCCAGGGAACCCCATGCGGCTCAGACAACCCATGCGGCACAGAAAGACTATGCGGCTCAGGGACTATGTGGCCTGAAATATTTCATGTGGCTCAGAAGAAACGTGGCGTAACAGTGCTCCCCTTCGACCCTTGCTGTATTAATTACTTTGACGGCTGACAACTCTGAAAAAGTGAAAGCCCTGATACAAAAGAAGTAATTATGACTCTGTCATAATGACAGTCCCCTAGGGAAGGGAAAGAGATCTCTAACACAAATCCCCCGAGATCCATAAAATGCCACGTGGCCTTGCCACGTGGACGATCATATGCGGCTCGAGCAAAGACTTCCCATACGGGTCAGAATGAAGTCGTTCCATGCGGCTCAGGCCGAAACAGTCTCATGCGGCTCAAGCGGAGGCCTTCCCATGCGGTTCAAGAGGACCATTTCCATGCGGCCCAGTCGGATGCATCCCTATGCAGCTCGCAATGATTATCTCCATGCGGTTCAAAGGTTCGAAGGGGGGAGCCACTACCCAAGTAGCCCTGACACGTGGCCCAAACCTTATGCGGCCCAAATCTTATGCGGCTCAATCTTCATGCGGTTCAGATCCCCCCAGTGGCTCCTAGGACACGTATCCTAAGCCGATCAATCTCCCAGATTTATTGCAATCAGAGATTGGGTCAAATCTCAATAATCTGGGACACGTGGCAGGAGAATAAATCAAATTTATTCGCAGACGTCAGAAGATCATTATGAGAAAGATTTATTCCAATCAGTATTCATTGCTGATGAGATTTGGTGTAATCTATACTTAATGGTCCAGATTCATCACAATCAAAACGAATGGCCTAGATTGACTAATCCACAGGCCGCCGCCATCTCTAAGACGCAATTATTTGCAACCCTAATGATCATACCCCATTCCTATAAATAGCAGGGTGTCATTCTCTTGCAAGAATAGAGATGCACACACAGAGAGAGGCGCACACAGGAGCACTTTTCGAGATCAGAGAGAGCATCAGAGTACTTGGAGAGAAGAGCAGAAAGAGAGCAAAGTGAGCATTTCTTCCAACGTCGAGCAATCTTCTGGAGCCAAGGCTGCATACCGATCGTCCAAGGAGTAAGGCAGAGCTGCAATCGCTTTTCCGAGCCTCTATTGTCACCCTCCAGAATCTAAAATAAACAATTGTACTTAGACTGCTGTACCTAGCCTTTCTTTCCTAGGCTTTCTTTGTACAAGCGAGTTTGTAACGTGAAGTAAAAGTCCAGTCCTCCGATAATTGTTCTGTTCTTTTATATTTCATGGCAAACACGATGGCGACTCTGCTGGGGACAAACTTCTCCACGGCTGAGGAGTTGGTGACACAGTCGGATGCAGCCAAGCTTGGCTCCACGCAACAGAAGATGGTCGTCCGTTTTGACCAACAGGCGTTTGAAGAGATGCTCTCTGAAGGAAGTGCTGGCCCGATCCAGAAGCGAACCCGCACAAAGAAAGCTCACTGCGAGTGGAGGCCAAAATCATTTCCTCCCCCACAAGCTTTGGACGGGGTACTCTCCGCTACCCGAGACGGCGAAGGCGATTCTCATGCGGCTCCACTTCGAGCCGTAGAGAACTCTGATGTCCCCAAGACCGACAAAGGAAAGCACTACGATGCTGGACTTGTAGGGACAAAGAGCGACTCTGTGCGCCCCAAGAAGAAACCGAGCACTCCTGTGGCCAAATCTGCCAACCACATGCAGGAGGCTCATGCGGGTGGATCTACCAGCCGTATGAAGAAAATCCATGCAGCCAGATCATCCAGCCGCATAAAGAAGACCCATGCGGCTGAGACTCCCAGCCATATGAAGAAAGCCTATGCGGCTACATCAGCCAGCCACATACGGACCAATGATGACAGCCGCATGACGCCTGCTCCACGCGGCTCTGTCTTCGATCGCCTCTCGTACGGTCCTGATCTCTTGTGCTCCCAAGAAGATATGTCTGACTCTCTCCAGTATCACTTAGACTCTTCCTACTATGTGCCCTTACGCACCAGAGCGAAGAAGTCTAAAGCAGCGCGAGCCTGGCGAGTTCGGCCCGCTGATCTGACCTCTGACCATCCGAGCGTTCTGCATACTGCTATGCAGGCCTCGGATGGAAAGTTGTATAGAACCACTCGAGTCCAGCCTCCGACGGCAGACGGACAGAGAGGTTCGCAAAAGTCTCCCAAAATCCCGGGAGCAAACCTGGTCGGTCCAGACCCATCTGACTTACGTGAGGCCATCCTCCACAAACGCAAGGAAAGAGAAGATGTATCGGGGTACAAAGAGTCCTCCCACGGACGTCACTGTACCCAAGTCATCGTCAACTGCTGCTGCAACAGCACGACGATGCGAGAAGACCGACAGTCCATCTTTCAAAGACTGCAACAGTCGTCTTCAGAAGACGAGGCACTACCCGTCGTCTCCTGCAACTCTGCTCGGAAAGTCCCCGCTGATGGAAGGGAAAAGAAGACGAATGTTCCCAGCCCGAAGATCTCTACCACTGCGACTAAAAGACTGTCGTCTAAGCGGGTGCCCACCACCGGAGTTTTCTAAGGTACTCGCTCTAAGACAAAATCTGCTATAGTGGAAGATTCGTTGTCCACAACGCAGAGGGTTGCTGGGGCTGGGGGTAGTACCCCTCCGAGCCTCCACAGCAACCCGATGTTCCAAGAAGAAGAGCCGGGGGAGACAACTCTCCCATCGGATGTAGCAAACCTCGACATCCCCGAGGACGTCCATAATTCCCAAGACGAGGCAAACTCGGAGACTGGGGGTACTGTTCCTTCAGAATCTGAGTCAGAAGGGAATATACCCACATACCCCGATGACTTCTCACTACAGGGGTACGATTCAGAGGGCGCTTCCTCCATCGCTCCGTCTATCTCTCCTCATGTGAAGACGGTATTCATGACAGACAGCAACCAAGGTGGTTCCAGTGATCGCCAACGCATCGACACTCTAGAGGCCATACTACATGCCTTGGTCAAGTCTGTAGACGAGATCAAAGCGGCCCTTCCAAATCTCCAAGGAGGGATGCCTGGCCAAATAAGTGTGGGTCCCGCGGTTAATGCGGACTCGAACTCAGCGACACCGAACCCGGGCAACAATCCTCCTGAAACAACGGCCCCCACCGCCGTGGACGAAGCATGCGAAGCGAGAAGAGAGATCCAGGAGCTCCGAGCCATGTTCCACGCTCGAGAAAACTCTCAAGACCTCAGAATACGGCAACCATACCCTGCTGCATGGAGGGATGTTCCATTCCCACCAAGACATAAGCCGTTCAATATTAATCCTTATGATGGTAAGACCTCAGCAAGTCGGTACATCACTTACTTCGAGGTCACCACCGACCATCTATCCCATGATGATGCCATTCTCATACGATTATTCATCGGGGCATTGGAAGGGGTCGCCTTCGACTGGTACTGCAATCTGCCGGACAACTGCATCCACTCCTTCGCCGATTTCAAGCGCATGTTCTTGGAGAGATTCTACGAAGTAGAACAGGACATCACCATGTCCACCCTCATAGACGTCGTCCAAGGGGAGAAAGAGCTGACAAGGAACTACATCTAGCGGTTCCGCCAAACCGCCATGAAGTTGCCCTCTGAAAATCCAGATTCCTCCTTGATTGAAATTTACCAAAAGAGACTCCTCCCAACAATCAGTCTCTGGATGGGCGAAAGTCAATTCAAGGATTAGAAGACGTTCATCATCAGCGCCACAAGCGCCGAAGAACGATTGAAGAAGGCTCGCCCGTTGGGATTGCACATTTCGGACGGAAAAAATAAGGGCAAGCATCCTAACACCAATAATAACAATGGGGGTAGTCCTTCCAACAATCGGGACGGCAAGGGCAAGCAGGCTATGGTGGCCGACACGGCACAGAAACCTGAGTCAAAGTCAGCAGACAAACAATGGCCGCAAATTACTTACTCCTTCGAGGACGGTCACGTCAAGCCCATCTTGGACATGCTCATACAAGGAGACAGAATTCAGCTTCCTCCACCAAGTCGGGAACCGCAGCCGGCAGAGATGGAGAATCCAAAGTACTGCCATTATCACCGCTACATCCACCATGCCATACACGACTGCTACTAGCTAAAATGGTACATCCAAAATCTCATCGATTCGAACGCACTGGCCATCAATTTCGAAGAGGTAACGATGGCAGCCAAAATGGTGTCAGTACAATTTGGCAGCTTTCCTCCGACGGATCAAGACTGGGTGGTCCCCATCCCTCTGGCGATAATAGAGATTGCTAATCTTCTACCTCCCCGAGAGCAGGCTGCTGGTCTAGTGCCCCTCACCACATCACGAGGAGAGGTCATGTGGATCCATCCAGACTTGGTATCGGAAGTGACTCGGCCCATATCGTCTTCTATCTGCAAGAAAAAGAATGGAAAAATCAGGTCCTGCCGCACAATCTCGGCAGACATCGAAGAAGCTACAGCCGTCGTCACGCTATCTGGAGCGCAATCCCAACCTGTGGTTGACAATCCAGCTGAAGATCATCAACCCACTACAACTGATGCTTCGGGACCGGCTCAGCCTCCGACGACCGACAAGCCTAGGCCGAGGGAGACTCGCTTCGATAAATCCCTCCAAAAAGAGGCAGTCCAAGGGCTGGAGAAGCCCTACAACTTCGACATCTTGGCACAATTGGCCAACACACCGGCCAATTTTTTATTATACGAGCTCCTGAGACTCTCCAAGGATGTTCGTGCGGCTTTGAGCGATGTACTCCAAAATGCCGACGCATACCTGGCTCAAGTCAATCTCACGGGAGAAAATCTGTATGCAGATCTCCAAGACAGCGCCGGTACGGGAGCAATGTCCAACATCGTCTTCACTCCGCAGGATATGCTCATCAAAACTAATCTGCACGATCGCCCACTCTACTACACTGGATACATCGGCGACGTAAAGGTGGATCGGATGCACATTGATCCTGGCTCTTCCATAAGCATTATCCCGAAGGGTCTGCTACATCATCTTCGTATCCCAATGCATCGCCTGACGCCTACAAGCACCACCATCAGCGGTTTTTAATTCGGGCAGGAGCTACCCTATTGGGAAGATTCGTCTGAAGTGTCAAATTGGCGACCGCCAATCCGAAGTCACCTGCTACGTCATAGATGTAGACACTTCTTACAATATCCTCTTGGGCTGCCCTTGGATACACGATTATATGATCGTGCCTTCCACCCTGCACCAGTGCTTCAAATATGTCGATAAACACGACTTCGTGAGGACGAAATTTGCTGATATCGATCCCTTCAAAGGGGTCGAATCTTACTACTCAGACTCCTGCCTGTACGAAAAATCGAAGAAGCATCTTGGTGAAGGAGATGTACAAGCCAGTACCGAGACAACCACAGGATCAGAAGAGCCTCTGACGATCCACCTCCAAGCTCGCAAACTGGGCAGGTCCGCACCCCTGACTGCCACTCTACGGAAGGACACAATCAGCCTCTCGGCGCAAGAAGAGCAAATAATAATCCGGCTGCCAAGGTCCGGCCAAGTGCCAAGACCCACAACGGGGCCAATGACAATCAGACTGCTGAGAGTCGGTCAGCCCCAAACGGAGAAGCTCAATCCCTCCGACAAGCCACTGACGATACGCCTTCCCAAGAAGAGTCGTCACCCCGATGCAAGGTCTGACACTTCTAGCGAACCAGCCACTCCTCGCCCCACATCGAGTACCAAACTGGGGGTCGCTAGTCTGCCAACAACTCCATGCTCTACTCCATCAGCTGAACCTCTGACGATCAAGCTGTCCAGGTCATCCTCTCAATCTTTATTTAAACAAGGGGTAGCCGAAGAGGAACCGGAGCTAGCCAAGTATGTGACTGCCCACACTAATGTTTCCTCCACAGATGATGTAATCCCCCTAGAAAAGATACCTTACTTCATCAACAAAGGGCTATCTTTGAACTACCACGAGCTTAATAAGCTTTGTACAATGTACGCTATGGAACACGGTATAGGCACTCACCTACACACACAGGTGACAAATGTCTACACCACAATCCAGCTTACTCCAGCGGAAGATGCTTACCGCATAATCGAGGGAGGGGATAATCCAATCATCTTCGGCCGGAAGGATGATCCACATCCCTTCACCATAGAAGAAGTTGACCTTGGATCAGATACCGGAAGACTGCCTCTGTATCTTTATAGCCCCCAATCTAAATATCTCATGCAGAAACAGGGGTATGATCTGGAAACGATGCCAGGTTTGAACTACGGTACTGGACGACGATTTCTTTTGAAGCCCCCGGTCCCGGCTGGCAAACCACGGGACTACTATAGCAAGACTCGATGTGGATTAGGGTATGTAACACCCACGACGACCCCTGAAAGTTCAGATGAAGAATGTAACTGGCATTCACATTCGACCGGGTCACCAACTTCTGACTCTGATACCAGCATCAGAGATGTATTCAGATAAGTCTTGTCAGTCAACATGGCATTCGCCGATGCTTATGAAGAAGACGAAGACATCCCCAAAATCCTCGAGCTAGAGCCGTAGGCCCAGCAGTTGGATGCGCAATGGGAAAAGCGGTTCGAACTGAAGGAACCTCCTACTGAAGATGAGGTTATCCAGGTCGACCTCGGCAGCGAATCTTCCCCAAAACCAATCTTCGTCAGTAAAAGTTTAACAGACAAAGAACGAGAATCACTGCTGGAACTTGTCAAAGAATACATTGATGTGTTCGCATGGAGCTATGAAGACATGTCGGGGTTAAATCCCGATATTGCTCTTCACAAGCTCAATATTCGGCCGGTCGCAAATCCAGTCAAGCAACAACAGCGACGCTTCCGCCCAGGCATCATGGATGCGATCAAAACTGAAGTCAACAAACTGATAGCCAGTGGATTCATTCGTGAGGAACAATATCCGGATTGGGTCGCCAATATAGTACCCGTCCTCAAGAAGAATGGAAAGATTTGAATCTGCATCGACTTCCGCAATCTGAACGAAGCATGCCCTAAAGATAAATTCCTCCTCCCTATCACGGACATCATGATTGATAATACCTGCAGCTTTGAACGTATGTCATTCATGGATGGCTTCTCGGGGTATAACCAAATGAAGATGTCTCCTGACGACGAAAAGCACACATCATTTCGAACACCGATTGGCACGTATTGCTACACAGTCATGCCTTTCGGTTTAAAGAATACTGTCGCCACATATCAAAGGGCCATGAGTATCATCTTCCGGGACCACTTACGTAAGACGGTGGAGTGCTATGTTGATGACATCGCCGTCAAGAGTCGCTGTAAGGGAGACCATCTGCAGGATCTGAGAACGGTATTCGACCTGATGCGAGCGCACAATTTGAAAATGAACCCTACAAAGTCCTTCCTTGGCGTATCCAGCGGGAAGTTCTTGGGTTTCATCATCACCGCGCAGGGTATCCATGTAGACCCTGAGAATATAAAGGCAATTATGGAGATGGGTCCCCCGAGAAATCTCTGCGAACTCAGAGGCCTCCAAGGGAGGCTAGCGTACATCAGAAGGTTCATTTCTAACCTCTCCCGGCGATGTCGGCCATTTATCCACCTCATAAAGAAAGGCGTCTCGTTCGTATGAGACGAAGAATGCCAGCGGGCCTTCGATAGCATCAAAGAATATTTGTCGAACCCTCCTGTCCTGGTGGCCCCGGTTGCTGGAAAACCATTCCTGCTCTACGTACGAGCAATGGAGCACTCCTTTGGAGCTCTGCTAGCACAAAACAACGATGCAGGCCATGAACAAGCTATATATTACCTCAGTCGAATGATGATTGGGCCAGAGCACTGATACACCACTGTGGAGAAGGAATGCCTTGCCCTAGTGTTCGCCATTCAGAAGACACGGCACTATGTCACCGGACAAACGATATATGTGATCTCACGGGTCAACCCTCTCAGGGTCCTCATGACTAAACCAGGGGTACTCAGCTTTCGTCTCGCTACATGGGCAATATTGCTATCTCCCTACCATATGATCTTCGTCCCATGAAAGGCGGTCAAAGGTCAAGCCCTGGCAGACTTTTTGGCAGCCCACCCGGGCTCGGAGTCGTCCAGGATATATGAAGAGATCCCAGATGAGGTCGCCGACTCGCATACAACCTCTCACGATGATATATGGCGAATGTCCTTCGAAGGCGCTTTGAGAACTGGACCTAAGGGCAACATCGTCGTCGGAGTTGGAGTGGTACTGGTTTCCCCTACCGGATTGGTGATCAACCGCGCTTACTCCCTCATGTAGCCCTGCTCTAAAAATGTGGCCGAGTACAACGCTCTGGTCATTGGCCTCCAACTTACAAGGGAGCTGGAGGTAGAATACCTTAAATCATACGGCGTTTCTCAGTTAATCGTCAATCAAATCCGGGGCTCATACGAAGTTCGCCATGGAGACATGATTCCCTATCACCAAATAGCAATCAACATCATCTCGTCGTTCGAGGGGTTCTTCATCGAGCACGTCCCCAGACTCCGAAATATCGAAGCCGATGCCTTAGCAGGCCTGGCCGCTTCCCTAGCAGTGCCAAATCATACTCATCAATCGGTAGACGTAGTAGGCCACGAACTGGTCTGCCCCAAGAACAACGTTCAATTCGTGGCGAGTTATTCCACTCAGACGATTAATGATGTCCCAGATTGGAGACAACTATTCATTGACTTCGTCGTCTACGATATCCTGTCCGAGAACCCGAAGGAAGCCACCTCCATCAGACGGCGTTCTCTTAGATTCTTCTACGATACAGAAACGAAAATGCTGTATCAACGATCCTACGATGGATTATTGCTTCGGTGTCTGTCAAATACAGAAGCCAAAGAAGCCGTACGAAAAGTGCATGACGGTGTCTGCGGGGCCCATCAGCCTGGTCCTAAATTGTCAGACCGTCTTCACCGAATGGGCTACTACTGGCCCACGATGGTAGCAGATACGATAGACTATGCTAGAAGGTGCAAAGCCTGCCAAGTCCACGCAGACTTCATCCACCAACTATCCGAATTTTTACATCCGACCGTACTCATCCATATTTATAAACAAAAGTGAAGCATTTCGATCCCCGTGCATACACGAAGACCGACTCTTCAGTTGTCAAGGTGAGCCACCAAAAATGAAGGCCAAGCTCCTCGGATCCCGCACCAAAAAGTGGCCTTTAAAGCTGACAGCAAATCAAACAGTATTTAATACAAAAGATTGCCATGCGTGGCAATGATGACGTGGCCGAAAAGTCTCCTGCGGCTAAGCCATCCATGCGGGTGAACTATCTATGTGGCTTAAACATCCATGCGGCCAGGACTCCATATGCGGCCAGAAGAATACAACCATGCTTCTTATTCAAAGTATTTTAATTTTGCAAATTGAAAACTTTAAAGGGGGTCTTGTAGAAGCATGGAAAATTATCTATGCGGCCAGGAAACCCCATGCGGCACAGAAAGACTATGTGGCTAAGGGACTATGCGGCTTGAAATATTTTATGCGGCTCAGAAGACACGTGGCGTAACAGTGCTCCCCTTCGACCCATGCTGTATTAATTACTTTAACGGCTGACAACTCTGAAAAAGTGACAGCCCTGATACAAAAAAGTAATTATGACTCTGTCATAATGACAGTCCCTTAGGGAAGAGAAAGAGATCTCTGACACAAATCTTCCGAGATCCATAAAATGCCACGTGGCCTTGCCACGTGGACGATCATATGCGGCTCGAGTGAAGACTTCCCATGCGGGTCAGAATGAAGCCGTTCCATGCGGCTCAGGCCGAAACAGTCTCATGCGGCTCAAGCGGAGGCCTTCCCATGCAGTTCAAGAGGACCATTTCCATGCGGCCCAGGCGGATGCATCCCTATGCGGCTCACAATGATCATCTCCATGCGGTTCAAAGGTTCGAAGGGGGAAGCCACTACCCAAGCAGCCCTGACACGTGGCCCGAACCTTATGCGACCCAAATCTTATGCGGCTGAATCTTCATGCGGTTCAGATCCCCCCAGTGGCTCCTAGGACACGTGTCCTAAGCCGATCAATCTCCCAGATTTATTGCAATCAGAGATTGGGTCAAATCTCAATAATCTGGGACACGTAGCAGGAGAATAAATCAAATTTATTCGCAGACATCAGAAGATCATTATGAGAAATATTTATTCCAATCAGTATTAATTGCTGATGAGATTTGGTGTAATCTATACTTAATGGTCCAGATTCATCACAATCAAAACGAATGGCCTAGATTGACTAATCCACAGGCCCATCTCCCAGAAGCAATCATTTGCAACCCTAATGATCACACCCCATTCCTATAAATTGCAGGGTGCCATTCCCTTGCAAGAAGAGAGACACACACACAGAGAGAGGCGCACACAGGAGCACTTTTTGAGATCAGAGAGAGCATCAGAGTACTTGGAGAGAAGAGCAGAAAGAGAGCAAAACGAGCATTTTTTCCAATGCCGAGCAATCTTCTGGAGCCAAGGCTGCATACCGATCGTCCAAGGAGTAAGGCAGAGCTATCGTCGCTTTCCCGAGCCTCTATTGTCACCCCCAGAATCTAAAATAAATAATTGTACTTAGACTGCTGTACCTAGGCTTTCGTCCCTAGGCTTTCTTTGTACGAGCGAGTTTGTAACGTGAAGTAAAAGTCCAGTCCTCCGATAATTGTTCTGCTCTTTTATATTTTATGGCAAACAGGCATGTGAACATACCCAAATACTGGAACCACTCCCTTGGAATTATACTGAAACGATAGCCATCCCACACTTGGCCGAGTGTGCGGTGTGCCATATTACCTACAGCCGTTCACATGTCGATCTCGATATTTTAAAATACACTGTTAGAGTATAGACTGGACTCACCCTGGAACCTTTGATCACCAACTGGACTCACCTTATACCGGACTCATCTTGTACTAGAACCACCTGGTATCAGATTCATGTTGTCTAGATTTACTTGGGTTTTGCACTTGTTTACATTTACATTCTGGACTTATTATGTTACTTTAGTTCAGCTAGATTTATTTTACAGTCTTCATTGCCATCATTCTTCTTTTGTTTTAGTTACTTTCCTTGTATCTTATCTGTTCTCCATACCATCACCTGTATATAAACTGCAATATTCATCGATAAAACTGTCTATAACTGCTTTATAGTTCTTTGTCATTTACTTGGATTTTCTTGATGAGTTGTACTTGTTCCTGTCCTGACTGGACCTGTTGAAAATATTACAGATGACTGCCCTGAGGACATTTGCCCTACTTGCCCTGGAGTAGGAGATGGCTTAGCTACCTATGGCCCCGACTCTCGGGAGTGATCGGGAGCTAGCTAGTAGACTTGGTTTAGTTTTCATATTCTAGAACTTGTATTGTAATAACTTGAGATACGAGTTTGTATTTGAATTGTTTGAGATAATATTATTTAGTAGTTTATAAATGTTGTTGTTTAGTCTTTAGTTATAAACTTCTGTGTTATCTTATCATTCTTAGACTGTGATTGAGATTCATTATATCTATACTTGTCCTCCGTTCGGAGTTGAGATTTGACAAGTACATTATATAATTGCGTGAGTTGTTGTTTAGATAGTAACCTAGGACAGCATTCTACCGCCGACACTGCGGCATAGACTGGACGTACCCACTTCTCGTACCCCTACACAGGGTGTAGGTCGTGACATGTTTTTAGTAGTAGCCCATGCAGGTCGAGAGTCACATTAGTGCGATATCGTGGTAGTACGGCGACTTAGTTGTACTGTTGCGAGCCTGCGATAGGATTGAGAGATAGGCTTGACGGAGAGGTACTCAATCGCAGTTAGGACTACTTGAGAAGATTCCTGGGATGACCCTTGAGAATCCTATTATAAACTATCTCGAAATTTGATTCTGACAGTATCTGTCTATCTTCCTTGATTCATCGTTGAATTTGATTCTTGGTATTCATTATTGACTTGATTTTCTACCAAGATAACATTATGCGCTAGGTTGCCTCAGTCATGAAATCTAGAGTCTTCTACGGCCATATCAGTTGGTTGGGCGATGAGATAGAGTCTGATTTTAGATGTATTTCTCGGGTGTGGGAATTTAAAGTTTTCGCAGCCAAGCTAGCGGCAATGCAAAAATTTTAAATACCATAATTCTAGATGTATGTATATTAGTTGTAGACTCTTTGGATTATCGTAGCCATACTTACTGGTGTGACAAGGATTCTGGTGACATGGTTTTGGATAGGCGGGTATGATTATTAGATTGCAGGATAGATACCATATAGATGGTGCCCTAGAGAATTTGAGTGGAATATCAGGATGGATATTACTTGAGTGTCATGGATTAGATAGAGGGAGCTTGGCCACCTGTAGCACAGCACCGTGCCCCGCACCATCAGAGGGATACACCCCAGAGGGGCAGGGCTTTTGCGCTGACAATCGAGTAGACAGACGCTACGGGTGACGGGTGTGCAGGTCTGTCCTTCTTGTTCTTCTTTCCATTTTGTTGTGTGATTCTATTAGTACCTGCCAGGATATAGTTGTGATTGCTAGATAGTGTAGCTACCCTGTTCGAGACTGTGAAATCATGACCAGTAGGATTGTGTTGCTTCGACTTTGATTGATTGGGGGTTTGACCTAGTAGGGGTGCGATCATCTTAATTTCAAAGACGAAATTTTTCTAAGGTGGGTAGGATTGTAACACCTAGTTTTCCAGATGAGGGTAATTTTAAAATTTTGTAATTATAATTATTAATTATTGATATTTGATCCACAATATGATTTTTGGTGATTTTAATAATTTTTAAACTATTTAAAAACTGGTTTAAGTCATGACTTGTGATTTTGATGTGCTGCCAGTGAAACCTGAGAGACTGCATGACCTAGAGCCTAACCATGTCATTAGGATGACTTAATTATCATTTTTAGCCTAGGGGTAAATTGGTCATCTTGACTTATTTGAATTATTTGGTGAATTGTTGAATTGGTGAATTCTAGTTTGACTTTGACTTGTTGAGACCTAGTGGACTAGAAGCTAACCCTAGCTATGGTGACCCTAGTCTAACTTGAGTTAACTTATTTTAGTCATTAGAGAATAGTTTTAGAATGAGGGGATTTGGTTTAGTGAATTTAAGTCATGGCTTGTGATTTCATGAAATGATTTATGGGTTAATTATTTAATTAATCATGACTTAAGCCCATGGGCCATTTAGTAAACCCTAACCCTAATTATTGAACCTATGAACAGCCACATAGGGATCCCCACCCTATTTAAACACTTGTTCATTAGGGCTTGCCTCTTTTTATCATTCCAACACTTGGAGAAAAGAAAGGTAAGTTTCCCCTTCCAAAAATTCCTATTTTATTCATTTGATCTCCTTTTTCATCCTAGTCTTTTGCATTGGGTTCTAATTTAAGTTTATGGACTGTTGGTGGAGAGCTATTTCAGTTTTGGGCTCATTTGGAGCTTTTGGCCATCAAGAGGAACACCCCCTATTTGGAGCTTTTCCATGCAATTTGCACCTATAGGTAAAACCCTTTAAATTGCATTATTTTTGTGATTTCTTTGCATGATGGTTTAGGAATAGGTGTCCCCTAATTTCTAGAGGAATTTCGTGTCATTTGTATTAGGTTACGTGTCCGTATCGGACACGTATCTAACCTAATAGCTAAGTGTTCGACGAAATGCCCGAACCGATTCGATTTGCAAATTTTGCAAATCTATTTGAATAGAATCCTAGATCTATGGGTTGCTTATTGATTTCTGTATTTTTTTCCTGATTTTTTAGTCGTGTCGTGTCCACACGAGGACACGAACACGCTGTTCGTGCACTGTATCCTGCATCACGGGGTCTATTTCTTCCGACACAGGACACGTGGATGTACCAAATTTTGCGTGAGTGTTGGGGCAGTGACTGCCACCATGCTCCCAAAATTTGGGAGCATCTTGTTTTGTGTGCGAGGAGAATTCCTCCCCGTACTGGTCGTACGGGACACGCGCGAGCTGTCGATTACGCGTGCAAACGCACGCTGATACGCGGTTCGACACGACACCACAAGTTTCATGGACACGGCACAGGCAGTGGGACACGTTCCCCTATCCCTGGCGAGTATCTGGACACGAGCACGACGAGTCATGTGTCGTGTCTCATGCACACGACTCTGTGACACGCCTGCACGACACTATGTGTGCTCGTGTGTGTCTGTGTGTGCTCAAGGTGTCTGGATACTTCGTGTCTGATTGTTTGGACACGAAACCACATGTTACAACACGTATGGATGTGCTAGATTAGTTACCAACCTATAAATTGGTATATTAACACGATTTGAGTTCGAATTTTACATTTCCCAAATATTACTGATACGCAAGTTTCTAATTTTTAATTCCTGAGTTAAAGTCCATTTAAAACTGATTTAATTGATGTTTAATCGCCATATTTTGATTCCTACATATGTAATGGATACTTCATGTTGGGTTTTACATGTTAGATTCTGGTTTTTGCTCTTTGAATGGGATTTTGATTATGGAATGGAGTGTTGCATTGTAGACTAATATTCTGAGATTTTTTTCTGATTAGCTTAAGATCCTGGACTTTGAATTCCCTTTCAATAACTAAATTGATGATAATTTGCCTTGTTTAAATTCCATACATGAGTAGTTGTATTACTTAAATGATATGGGTTCGAAGGGTTGGACTGATTTATGATTAATTGTTATATCTAACTGTTTTGAGTTCCTGCATGTAGATGAGTTTCATTCCTTAATCACTGGTTTTTTCTGATTTCCTAAACTTGAAAAATCATGTATATGCCACCTTATATTGTGTTTTCCTGAGACCCTTCCCTGGAAACCAATCCGAGTTGGTGACACTCTCAAGTTTCTGAGAACACACACACAAAAAAACTGAGAATTTATGATTCAATTACATGCTTATTCAATCACCTGTTTATTGGTTACTTAAATGTTAATTTGTAATTGAGTTAGAGCAATTGATTAATGGATTTTTGACTAATCCACAGGCCGCCGCCATCTCCAAGAAGCAATCATTTGCAACCCTAATGATCACACCCCATTCCTAAAAATAGCAGGGTGCCATTCCCTTGCAAGAAGAGAGACGCACACACAGAGAGAGGCGCATTCGAGATCAGAGAGAGCATCAGAGTACTTGGAGAGAAGAGCAGAAAGAGAGCAAAGGGAGCATTTCTTCCAACGTCGAGCAATCTTCTGGAGCCAAGGCTGCATACCGATCGTCCAAGGAGTAAGGCAGAGCTGTCATCGCTTTCCCGATCCTCTATTGTCACCTCCCAAAATCTAAAATAAACAATTGTACTTAGACTGTTGTACCTAGGCTTTCGTCCCTAGGCTTTCTTTGTACGAGCGAGTTTGTAACGTGAAGTAAAAGTCCAGTCCTCCGATAATTGTTCTGCTCTTTTATATTTTATGGAAAACAGGCATGTGAACATACCCAAATACTGGAACCACTCCCTTGGAATTATACTGAAACGATAGCCATCCCACACTTGGCCGAGTATGCGGTGTGCCGTATTACCTACAGCCGTTCACATATCGATCCCGATATTTTAAAACACACTGTTAGAGTATAGGCTGGACTCACCCTGGAACCTTTGATCACCAACTGGACTCACCTTATACCGGACTCATCTTGTACTGGAACCGCCTGGTATCAAATTCATGTTGTCTAGATTTACTTGGGTTTTGCACTTGTTTACATTTACATTCTGGACTTATTATGTTACTTTAGTTTAGCTAGATTTATTTTACAGTCTTTATTGCCATAATTCTTCTCTTGTTTTAGTTACTTTTCTTGTATCTTATCTGTTCTCCATACCATCACCTGTATATAAACTGCCATATTCATCAATAAAACTGTCTATAACTGCTTTATAGTTCTTTGTCATTTACTTGGGTTTTCTTGATGAGTTGTATAAGTTCCTGTCCTGACTGGACCTGTTGAAAATATTACAGATGACTGCCCTGAGGACATTTGCCCTACTTGCCCTGGAGCAGGAGATGGCTTAGCTACCTATGGCCCCGACTCTCAGGAGTGATCGGGAGCTAGCTAGTAGACTTGGTTTAGTTTTCATGTTTTAGAACTTGTATTGTAATAACTTGAGATACGAGTTTGTATTTGAATTGTTTGAGATAATATTATTTAGTAGTTTATAAATGTTGTTGTTTAGTCTTTAGTTATAAACTTCTGTGTTATCTTACCGTTCTTAGACTATGATTGAGATTTATTATATCTATACTTGTCCTCCGTTCGGAGTTGAGATTTGACAAGTACATTATATAATTGCGTGAGTTGTTGTTTAGATAGTAACCTAGGACAGCGTTCTACCGCCGACACTGTGGCGTAGGCTGGACGTACCCACTTCCCGTGCCCCTACACAGGGTGCGGGTCGTGACAAAGATGAAGCCAAATGAATCCGTCACTCAGATGTTTACGAGATTTCTGGATATTTTAAATCCTTTGTCTTCATTAGGTAAGGAATATAGTAACCATGAGAAGATTCGCAAACTTCTATGAGCTCTGACGAAGAACTAGATTCCAAAGGCTACATCAATCATTGAAGGAAATGACCTCTCAACATTGTCTCTGGAAACACTCATGGGTAAGCTACTCACTCATGAGTTGGAACTTCAAGACTTTGAAGATGCTACACCAATGGAGAAGTCAGAGAAATCAATCGCTTTCAAGGCTCAACATAGAAGAACTGTCGAAGATGATTCTGACGACAGCAACTATGACTTTGAAGATCAAGCTCTTCTGGTAAGAAAATTCAAGAAGTTCATGAGATTCAACAGAAGAACAAAAGACAACAACAGCAACAACAACGAGGACGATCCTATTTGCTACGGATATAAGAAGAAATGACATATGAAGAAAGATTGTCCAACAGCATCATCATCAACAAGAAAAAGCAACTAATATGACAAAGGCTACCTGAAGAGATCTACATCAAGAAAGTATGCCAATACAAGCATATGGCATGAGAGCGAAGCCAGCGACTCAGAAGACGAATAGTCGGATGACACTGCAAATGTATGCTTAATGGCTTACGATCAGGTAACAACTAATCCTCTGTTTGATCCTTATGATGATTTCACCTTTGAGCAACTAGGAGAGGCTTTCAGTGACCTGTTAAATGACTACAGGAAATAGCATAGTAAATATGAAACCTCTAAGAAGGTAATTAAAGAGTACAAAGGTGAGATAGGAAGACTTACTGAGCAACTAGCTGATGTTAGAAATAATGTTTCTTCTATTGAGTCTGGTGAGCTTTCTTCTATTAAGCTGTTGTTACACGATACTACCAAGCTGTCCGAAGAAAAAGACCAAACTATCAACCAGCTAAATGATGACCTATCTAAGGAGAGAAAGAGTCTCGAGTGTGCACAAGTCAGAATGGAAACACTTACATCGGATTATACTAGATTATATGACACCTCTAAAAAGTTGAAAATTAGTTTAGTAAAACGGCCTGAAGTTGTTGCTTCCTATTCTAACACGTGTTAATTATCGAATCATCGGAACATACCCAAACCAAACACTGTCAGACCAAACCATACCAAACCAATGCCCAAGAAGACTAATAAGCATGAATTTTTCTATAATAGAAAACCAAAACCTGCCAATCATGCACCTTAAACTACTTTCAACACTCAACATGCAAAATGTCATTATTGTGGCCTCATTGGTCATATATCCTCTGCATGCAGAATCAGAAAGTTAGTAGATTTAAATGTTTATACATGGATACCAAAGACTAACATGTCAGGACCCTACAAGAAATGGGTACCAAGAGTTTCATCTATAAACTGTTTTGTAGGTGATGACCGGTGAAGCATCATGCTAGAAGCAAATGGATCCTCGACAGCGGTTGCTCACGACACATGATCGGTGATGCATCATTATTCGTAACACTATCGAAGAAGAATAAAGAAGGATACGTCTCCTTCAATAATAATTTGAGAGGGTACATAATCGGTATCGGTGATATTGGTAAGGCTCCCTACCATGTAATTAAAGATGTTTGTCGAGTTACCGAGTTAAAACATAATCATCTCAGCATAAGCCATTTAGTTGATCACGGTTATGGCATTAACTTCGTCAAAGACAAATGTACTATAGCTGATAGCTCAACTGGCAGTACTATCTTTGAAGGTATCAGGAAAGATAACATATACGGTTTCTATCTGTTAGAAGATGCTAACAAAGCAGGTAGATGCTTGATGGCCAAGAGCATTTAGAGTCAACTATGGCATATAAGACTCGGTCATGCAAATATGGACACAATTTTAAAACTATCCACAAAGAAGTTGGTACGCGGCTTACCGGACATATCTTTCAAGAAGGATTCGGTATGTAGCAAATATGAAAAGAACAAAGCTACCCGATCCGTCTTTAAATCCAAGAACGTTGTAAGTACTGTAGGTCCTAAAAAATCAAGTTGCACCCATCAACAAAGTCATAAAAATTAAGAAAAATAGCTTTCAAATGAACTGCGCAGACATCAGATTGCGCATCATCCAGATGGCGCAGAGTATATTGCGCACACTCTCAAGTACGCAAGCTGACGTGGCCATGTCATCATTACCTGACACAATCAAATCTTCTGACAAATGATAGCACAAAGAACGAGGAGACTGTTCGTTTATTGTGCCGTACAGTGCTCGAGGACAGCTGTACATGCAGCGCAATCTGTTTGCAGCACAATCCAGTCCAGCGCGGTCCATCCCAGGCAATCCAAAGTCAGCACAATTCATGTGGCGCACTTCATCATGACAACTGACAATTGTACACGTGGCATTCATGCCATTAATTGCTCACTATGTGGCAACCGTCTGTGCACGATCATACGTATTTCAATCAAATGATGCCATATGTCCAAGACAGTTGGCCCACGATCAGACAACTGCCTGCGCAGTCTAATGCTGTGCAATCCAGTTCATGCGCAATCCAACTTGCGCCATTCAGAATAACTAAAAGTTAGTTATTTCCAGAACTCTATAAATAGAGTTTCAAGTCTTCATTCAAGGGGATCAGACATAAAAGTACAGAAATATCAGAGAATTCAAGAGTTCTTGCCCAAGTGCTGCTGCATTCTTCCGAGGCTTTTGCCTTCAAATTCAGAGGCTACCGTCTTCAAAGTTTACATCGTCCAAGGGATAAAGCAATCGTCTTCTAGATTGGATTCCTACAGTTGTACTTTCCCAGAATTCTTGTAATCTTTACAAAGTTTATTGAAATAAAGTTCATACTTTTTGTTTTTTTGCAAACAAAATGGCGACTCTGCTGGAGACGACTTTCTCCTCCGACGAGGAAGTGACAACTCAATGTGATTGCGTCTATCGAAAAGACGCAGAAGACGCTGGTTGTGAAGGTCAACCAGACAGCCTATGAAGCCATGATCAACTCCAGGACCACTCCTCGTACTACAACAACTTCTACCACGAGCAAAGTGCACCCAGTGTGGATCCCAAAGACTGCTGTGTAGTCTGTTGATTATATGCCTAAGACTGCTACGCAGTCTAAGGTCTCTACCACCAAGACTGCTGCGCAGTCTAATGTCTCTGCTGCCAAGACTGTTGCATAATCTACTTCTACTCCTCATGCGCAGTTTGCTGTTAACAGTGCACAGACCACTTCTTACACTACTCTGTCAAAGTGCAAGACTCTTGTTCCTCTTGCCCAGTTGGCTGTAAATTTTTCTGCGCAGTCCATTACTCCAGCAACCATAGTGCAACATAAACACTCTGGTAACAAGGCTCCTACTGCGCAAACCACTTTGATTAAGGCCAGAAGACATTCTACCAGAACTGCTCCTGCGCAATCTGCCAATACGTCATCAAACCATGCGCAAACTGTGTCTGCACAATCCAAGAGAGACAGCCCTTTGGCTAATCTTTCATCTTCCCACAGCAAGGGGAAAAGCTCTGCTCCTCCCCTCAAACACCCTGTTGCTCCTGCACAATCCACTGGGGGTAGTCTTTTGGCTATTCCTCCTCCTCTCCAGAACAAAGGAAAAGGCCCTTTGGTCTTTTCTCAAACTTCTTTGTCCCATGACTTGGAAGACAACAGAGGGAAACGCTCTTTAGCTAACCCTTCTTTCCAAAACAAAGAAAAAGGCCCTTTGGTCTTTTCTCAGTCTTCCTCGGTTTTTACCGTTAAAGATCAAACTGAATGTGCTCCGGCACCAGTCAGTACAAGAACTCTTTCTCACATGGATTCTTCTTCTCTCCTTACCAAAGGGAAATGTACTGATCAGAGAGGTATTCTGCCTACTCTAGTAGCAGAGTTCCAAGATCTCCCAACCCTCAAGATCTCTCATTCAAGATAGGAAAAATTGCTGGTGTCTCAAACAGAAACCCCTGGGGGTGAGTTTGCTGATCTAAGAACATATCTCAACAGGCCAACTTCGGTGAAACGCAAACAGCCAATGCCGAAGACCAACCAGCATCAGAGACAAACCTCCAGGATCAAGAATCCGGACACCTATGCTAATGAAATAAGCACTTCCCTGTATACTCAGGGGACAAAACATTTGAAGAACCGGAACCATGTTCCGAATATTATCAAAGAACATGTTCCTCGAACTTCTGCTCGTCCCATTGCTGTTCCCGATCTCCGAGAACACCTCAAGCAAAAATGGGACAATATCCCAAGATCTCCAGTGCAACCACTTGGACATCACTGCAATCACAAAGTGGTCATCAAATGTTGTTGTCAGATAACAAGACGATCTATCTTGGATCGTCTGAACTTTCCTAACTCTGAACCTATGTCTGAAGATGAAGACGAGGTTTTATACGCTTCCGTCAACATGACTTCCAGAGACACTGGTGGTAGGAAGTGCTCCAAGCACGGGAAACCTCGCAGGCCAAGCCAACGGTATTTGGATCTACTCTAAGAATCTTCTGAAGGAGTATTCCAACATACCCGTTTCCGAAGCCGAGACACAATCGGTCAAAGGAATCTTCAAGATCCTTCTGGTCATCTCCTTCCTTCTCACTCAGGAGATGTTTCCTTCTCTGACTACGATGCATACAGCGAGAGCTCAGAACAAACAGTGTCCTCCACTGTACCCAGAGAAGTGACAGCTTATGTCATCAATGAAGACCCAGATACTTCCAGTTCGGCTAGTCAAGAAGAAAGAATAGCTGCACTAGAAGATAAGCTAAAGACCATGGCCGAAATGGTCGCAAGTATGCATTCCATCATTGTGGCCCAGCATACAGTACCACCGACCGTACTACCTACAAATCCTGAAATCATAGCATCGTCGGTGCTTGTCAATGCTGGACTGGGGGTAGCATCTACTCAAGTACCTCCTGTACAGATCCAACCTATACCCAGTCAATCAGGTGCTGGGGGTAGTGCTTATCATGCTGTTCCTCCTGCCAATACTGTGATTCAACCTGCTCCTTCTACATCAGTAGAAGATGCCAATGAAGCTGTCAAGCTCCTACGCACTCAGTTCGAAGCTTTCAAGGAGAAGGACAACTTGCAGAGGTTGGAGATCAAGCAACCTTACCCAGTTGAATGGAAGGAAGTTCTATTTCCTCCAAAGTACAAGATCCCAACCATTTTGCTTTTGATGGCAGCACTTCTCCCAGTCAGTTTATTAACCACTTTGAGGTTATGACTGTCCAACTTCAACCAAATGACGCTCTTCTTACCAGAGTATTCGTCGGCTGTTTAGCCGACGTAGCATACGATTGGTATAGAAGCTTGCCCAATGGTTGTATCACCTCCTTCTCTGGCCTAAAGCAAATCTTCTTGGAACGATTCTATGAGGGGATCAATGACATGACTATGTCAGCCTTCAACAAAATCAAACAAAGACACAATGAAACTGCTGAGAGTTTCATTGAAAGGTTCTGCCGGGAAGCTTTGAAAATGCCTCCTGGAACTCCGACTGCTGTCACCATAGACACCTGCAAGGCAAATCTGTTACCTATCATCAGCATGTGGATAGGGTCTACTCAATTCCAAGATTGGCCATCCTTCATTGTCAACGCTAAAGCAGCTGAAGTTAGCGCCGACAAATTCAAGCAGCTAGGGGTACAAATGTCTAACCCCGACTGGGACGAACACCAGACATCAGGTGGTGGCAATCGTCAGAACAACCGCAAAGGAAAAGAAACTTTGAACATTAACTTGAACAAGAATAAAGAATCTCCGGCGGTCAATATAGCTCCTCCTACGTCCACCTCTACTCCTTCAGCACCTCCACCAAGAGAACCTCGCCCGAAAGTGGAGTATTCTTTTGATGAGAATGACACTGCTAGCATCTTTGATTGCTTGATCAAAAGCAATAAAATCCAACTTCCAGATCCCAAGAAGCCCGATAAAGTCGGTAAGACTGATCATCCTAAGTACTGTGTCTATCACAGGTTTATCGGACATCCCACTCGAGCATGTTATGTGCTCAAAGGAAAAATCTAAGAACTGGTCAATGCCGGTGTTGTCACTCTGCAGCAAGATGAGAAGACTGTTACTGCAAACATGGTCTCAGTTCAATTTGGTGACATCCCGCCCCAGATGGTACAGCACGGTGTCATTCCTATCCCTAAAGCTACTCTCGAGATCGAGAATCTCCCTCCTCCACGAAGTGAAGGTCTCGTCCCCTTGTCTCTTGACAATGGCGAGATTATGTGGATTCATCCGAATCTTGCTTCAGAATTCGAAGTTCCCTCTTCCTCCAAGAAGAAAGACCATCCCAAAGGCAAGACAAAGATTTGCAATATGGTGTCTTTTGACCCCATAGTTGATGAAAAAATCCTGTTGGCCCCAGATCAAGAAAAGCCTATATAAAAGATTACCCTGAAACTCAAGAGAATCCTGCTTCTTCCTCTGAGCCTGCTCCAGTGCAGCCCGCTTCCACTGAAGATCTTTCTACTGCATCCTCACCGGTTGTAGTGTCCATTCCTTCCAAGCCGACGGTCGCTGACAAAGGCAAACAGCAAGTCCGCTTCGACAAACCTTTGAAGAAGTCAGCTCCCTCCGGACTTGAAAAGCCTTACAATTTTGATATCTTAGCTCAGTTGGCTAATACACCGGCCCGGCTGTCAATCTTCGAGCTCTTGCGCCTCTCCAAAGAGACTCGGAAAACTCTGAGTGAGGCTCTCATGCAAGCTGAAACCTGTTTAAGCCTGCTTAAGAAGTCGGAAGCAGAACCAGTCTCTTGCCTCTATTGTCATAGTGTGTTGGAGTTAATTCCAAACCTAACTTTCATACAGGATAACATGTTGATGGAAGACAACAGGCACGACCGTCCTCTCTACTATACAGGATACGTCGACTCGATGAAAGTCGATCGCATTCTGATAGATCCAGGGTCAGCTCTCAGTATCATGCCAAAGACAATGTTGGATGCGCTGAAAATCCCAGTACATAGTCTCTTCATTACAATCACCACCATCCTTGGGTTCAATCAAGGAAGAAGTGAGCCTCTAGGCAAGATTCGCCGAAAACTCCAAAGAGGCAATCTTCGCACAAAGGTTACCTTCTACATCATTGACAATCATGGTTGTTCCTACAATGCTTTGTTGGGAAGACCATTTCTGCACGAGCATAACATTGTCCCTTCGACTCTCCATCAATATTTTAAATATGTTGATGATAATGGAGAGGTGCAAAAGGAGGTTGCTGATCTCTATCCTTTCAAAGGCATCAAAGCATACTGCAATGATACACGTATGTACAAGGACAAATTCATGAAGGTGCTCCTGTCTTTGGACGCTGAAGAAGAGCAAGAAATAGTGCCCAATGATACCCTTATCATTCCTGTAAAAGGGCGTGTTTCTCGTGCTCAATCCTCCAAGCCACTGGCTATTCACTTGCCAGTCCAGAAGTAATCTACTGATGATGATCAGGACAAAAGGGAGCTCACCTTTTCTGAGCCGCTTGTTATTGACCTTCGTCGTAACAAGGAAAAAAGGCAGCTCACTTCTTCTGAGCCACTTGTTATAGATTTATCTCATAACAAGGACAAAAGGGAGCTCACCTCCTCTGAGCCGCTTGTTATCGACCTCCGTTGTAACAAAGCTAATCCTCCTCCTCGTTCTTCTTCTCCCCCTCTTGTAGTCAATCTGACTAAGTCTACTAAGGCTAAAGGTCCTGCTGTAAATACAAATGTACAAATCAATGAAAAAGCATCTACTTTCCAGTATACTGATGTCATTTATCATGCTAAGTGCTATTTGGACATGTTAGATAGCTTTCAATCATTTACGATGGGAGTTGTGCAATCTCTTCAAACAGAAGTCTTACTCGAACATCCAAAGGATTCATATCGTATTATTCCCGCTCGAAAGAAAGGTGAGAGTCCAATCCTTTTTAGTACAGAACCGGAACAACAATTCAGCTATACGGATGATAGCAAAACTAATGATACGGGCCATCTTCAATTTCGTCGTTACAGTCAACAATCAAAAGACATCATCCGAAAGATGGGTTATGACTTCAAGAGTGGCCTCAACTACGGTAAGGGTAGAAGAATGCCTCTTCGTACGGCTGTTCCGAAAGAAAAGTCAGAGGTGTACTACAGCAGGACCAAAAGAGGTCTCGAATATGCTTCTCCTCCGGTATTATCCACAGCAGCCTTTGAATCTGATAGTGAGGATCGCTCTAACTCTTCGGATTTCAGATCATGGGATTCTGACACCAGCATCGGTCAAGTCCATCGGCTGACTGTATCTTCTAACATGGTCTCCGTCGAACTTCCAGAAGGCTATGATGAGGATATTGAAGAAAATCCTGAAACAGATCCTTGGGCTCAACGAATGGATACCCAGTGGGAACTCCCATTCGAACAAAGGGAACCTCCTACCGAAGATCAATTAGTTCAAGTTGATGTAGGAGAGAGCGGGTCACCTCGTCCAATATTTATCAGCAAGAACCTTCCAGACGCAGATAAGCAGGAATTAATTCTTTTGATTAAAAAATACATTGATGTTTTTGCCTGGAGCTATAAAGACATGCCAGGTCTAGATCCTAAAGTTGCTACCCACAAATTGAACATTTTGCCGAATGCAAAACTGGTCAAACAGCAACAACGGCATTTCAAGCCAAAAATGATGGACGCAATCGATGATGAAGTCAAGAAGCTTATCGCTTGTGGCTTTATTCGAGAAGAACAGCATCCTAACTGGGTAGCCAATGTCGTCCCAGTTCTAAAGAAAACCGACAAAGTTCGAGTCTGCATTGACTTTCGAGATCTTAATGAAGCATGTCCAAAAGATGAATTTCCCCTCCATATCATGGATGTCATGATTGAAAATACCTGTGGGTTCGAAAGAATATCTTTCATGGATGGATTCTCCGGATATAATCAGATTCGGATGAATCCTGAAGACGAAAAGCATACTTCTTTACGCACTCCTCGCAGAGTTTACTGCTATACTGTAATGCCATTTGGTCTCAAGAACGCTGGTACTACTTACTAACGAGCCATGAGTACCATCTTTCGAGATCATCTGTGCTAGACTGTCGAATGTTACGTTGACGATATCGCTGTCAAAAGTCGTCTAAAGGAAGATCACATCCAAGACTTGAGAACTATCTTCAATCTCATGCACCAACATCAACTCAAAATGAATCCCACCAAGTCATTCTTGGGTGTCTCTAGTGGCGAATTTCTCGGCTTCGTTATTACCTCTAAGGGTATACACGTAGATCCTGAGAAGATCAAAGCCATTCAAGAGATGCGTCCTCCACGCAACCTAAAAGAGCTATGAGGATTCCAAGGTTGACTTGCGTACATCAAGAGATTCATTTCGAATCTGTCTGGACGCTGCAGACCATTCACACAACTCATGAAGAAGGTGTATCTTTCGTTTGGACAAAAGAATGTCAACGAGCATTTGACGACATAAAGCGGTATCTTATGAATCTACCAGTCCTGGTGCCGCCAATCTCTGGCATACCGTTCTTAATGTATGTCCATGCTATGGATCATTCATTGGGTGCTTTACTTGCCCAAAAGAACAAAGAAGGCCACGAATAAGCTATCTACTATCTCAGTCGTACTATGATTGGTGCTGAACACCGTTATAGTCCGGTCGAAAAGGAATGCCTAGCTCTTATGTTCGCTGTTCAAAAGATGAGGCATTACAACATTAGCCAAACTATTCATGTCATATCCCGAGTTAATCCTCTTCGGGTATTGATGAAGAAGCCTAGTACACTCAATTCTCGGCTGGCTACGTGGGCCATTCTGCTAGCCCAATATGACATGGTATATGTTCTTCAAAAGTCTGTCAAAGGTCAAGCATTGGCAGATTTCTTAGCAGCTCATCCTGTTCCAGAGACGTCCAAACTCTACGATGAAATTCCAGACGAGACATTGGAATCCAATACAATCTCCGAGGAATTTCCTACTTGGCGTCTATTCTTTGACGGTGCATCCAGGATTTGATCCAATGGTGCCATTGTCGCAGGAGTTGGAATTGTCCTTATCTCTCCAGACGGGTCAGCTATCCAAAGAGCCTACTCCTTAGATGAGCCTTGCTCCAACAACGTGGCAGAGTACAATGCTCTACTCATCGGTCTTCAATTAGCCAAACAACTTGACGTCGAGTATCTTGAAGTCTATGGCGACTCCAAGTTGGTTGTTAACCAGGTTAGAGGAACTTATGAAGTTCGCCATCAAGATCTAGTGCCTTACTTTGAAGCGGCAATCAACATGGCTACATCATTCAAAGCCTTTTTCATTGAATATGTACGCTGAGCTTGCAATACTGAAGCCGACACTTTGGCCAATCTTGCAGCAGTCTTAGCCATCCCCATCAGAAGACAACAAGTGGTGGTCATCTCTAATCGAGAATTATTTTGTGTTGAAAATAATCGTAACATTGAGTTAAGTAATCTTACTAAAGTCAATATTACCAATGAAGATTGGAGAACTCCGTTCATCGACTTTGTGGTCCATGACATACTCCCTGAAGATCCTAAGGAGGCTACGAGTATTCGTCGGCGGTCTCTGCGGTTCTACTACAATCAGACCACCAAAACTCTCTACCGGCGAACTTATAATGGCCTACTCTTGCGCTGTCTTGCTGGTGATGAAGCGAAGCAAGTATTGCGTGAGGCTCACGACGGTGTCTGCGGAGCACATCAGCCTGGTCCTAAACTATAGGATCGCATCCGACGTATGGGTTACTACTGGCCCACTATGGTATCTGATGCCATCGAATATGCGAGGAAATGTCAAGCTTGTCAAATCCACGCAGATTTTATTCATCAACCATCGGAATTCCTGCATCCGACTGCTGTCTCCTGGCCTTTTGAAGCTTGGGGCATGGACATTATAGGCCCTATCAATCCTTCTTCTTCTAGAGGACATCGGTTCATATTAGCAATAACCGACTACTTCTCCAAATGGGCTGAAGCTATACCTCTGGCTGAAGTCAAGACCAGCAGCGTCATTAACTTCGTCAAACACCATGTCATATATCGATTTGGTGTACCTCGAAGAATCATCCATGACAACGGACCATAATTCATCAGCCAGAAGTTTATGAGATTCTGCGATGATCATCGGATTGACAATATTGCTTCTACAGCCTACAATCCTGCCGCTAATGGATTAACTGAAGCTTTCAATAAAACCATTATCAAGCTTCTTAAGAAGTTTGTATCTACTAACAAACAAAATTTGAGTAAAAAGCTTGGTGAATATCTTTGGGCCTATCGAACTACGATCCGCAATCCCACAGGCTTTACACCTTTCTCTCTGGTGTACGGCTGTGAGGCAGTTCTACTTCTGGAACTTCAAATTCCGTCCTTGAGGATTGCTATCGCCAACGAACTCACGATAGAGAACAACGATCTTCTTCGACTTCAAGAGTTAGAAGCACTCGATGAGAAACGGCTATTAGCTCAACAGCATATTGAGTTGTATCAAGCCCGTATCCCGAAGACTTTCAACCGCAAAGTTAAAGTCAGAGCCTTTCAGCAAGGAGAACTTGTTCTAACAGTAAGACGTCCTATGACTATGACTCACTCGAGCAAAGGTAAGATCGATGCAAAGTGGAAAGGACCTTATATTGTCAGCAAAGTCTTTTCAAACGGAGCTTATCAACTTTCAGAGTTAGATGGTCGAGTTGCAATAATGCCTATCAATGGCAAATTCTTCAAGAAATACTATGTATAAATGTAACAGAGATTTTATGTAAATATGATCAGACAGTTCATAAATAAAGTTTGATTTTTATTACATCATAAACGATGTTACATGATATCAAGGAAGGTCACTATCATCCTTCTCGACATTGGGACGTGGACCACTGCCGTCTTTTGTCATCCCGGGTTCAAGCAGGAAATCTAGGATGTCCCTTGGTGGTTTGAGTGCAGACGAACCTTCGCCCGCTTTTATCGATTTCGGCTGGTTGAAATCGGTTGAGCATTCTTCCGAAGATTCTTCAACTTTCGGAACAATTTCAGCCTTCTTGGATGCGTCTCCGGACGACATCTTTATGTTGAAAAGTGGAAATTATCATTCCTTCCAGATATGTGTTCTATTTATAGGCGAAGATTCTTAAAATAACGAAGCGACACATTTATTTTGACGGTTTATCCGTTCATTATCCGACGGTTCGCCTGTTCATCATCTGACGGATCACCCGTTCATTTTATCACCATTTCATCCGTTCACATATCTATCCGACGGTTTACCCGTTCATGCCATCTACAATTATCCGACGGTTTACCCGTTCATTCATCATATTCATCCGACGGTTCACCCGTTCATTCAATAAATCTGACGATTCGTTCGTTCATTCCACTCATTTGACGGTCCATCCGTTCATCCTAACGATTCACTTCGTTCACACATTTTGACATTTCGTTCGTTTTTCCACATCAACAACTTATCATTCTCGATTAAGTTGTCTATTGAAATAATGATATTCAATAAATTATATTTGCCACGTCCATATTACCTCTGAGCAGATATATTTGAATATGATTATTTTTCAGAATCAAGAAATATATCATGTCCTGTACCTCTGAATATATTTTTTATCTCTATTATTTGTATCTGAATAATATATACAATAAATAATAGAGCCACAACAAAATGTCTTTTTATTTTGATCAAAATTCAAGACATTACAAAAACATACATATTGCAAAAATAAAAAGATACAAGGAATCTTTCTAAACTGGTGGTGTCATCAAGCCGGTAATCTGTTGCTTCAGAGTCTGCAGACGCTCTTCGCGGGATTCTATCACTCTCTTCTTGGCCTCTTCCATCCCAGATTTCTTGTTGAAAGATGGCATGGTTACCATTCTGCGAGTGATTTCATCATTATGAGTTGCGGCATATTCGTCTCTTTCTTGGGTTAGAGCACCGAGTTGTTGGATTGCAGTTTGATGCTCGGTAACCTCATCTTCCAGTTCTTGTTGAAGACGAGCAATCTCCGCTCTCAGTTCAGCAATTCTTTTCTCTTTTCTTTCAGCAGTAGATGTCATCGATTCTACCTTGGAATTGTACTCAGCAGATTTAGTAGCAAAAGCATCCAAGAGAATCTGGAAATTTAATCTCTCAACTGCAGCTTCCTGAGCCATCCGTTTAAATTCCTCTTGAACTAAGGGCTCTACCTCCCCCTTATTGAGCTCTTTGTAGTTCTTCATTGAAGTCTCTAGCTCATTTAATATGTGTTCAAGAAAAGTAGCCTGAGGCTCGTCACCTTGCTCGTGGATAGCATGAACTAAGAAAGAGGTTGGACCTCTAACTGTGCAAAAATCATCATCCTCTTTTTCCATCACCCTATTGATCAATGGCCCCAATGAATCGAAGAAGAATTTGGTAAATGAGTGGATGACGAATTGATTGGTCGCCAGAGCACCGGGAGTCGCAGCTACTCCTGTTGATGACGAGGTAGCATGACGTTCAGTTTCTTGTATTTGGACGGAAGGCTCTTTGAATAAAGGAACTAAAGTGGAGCTGGTCGCTCCTCCTGGTTGTTCCTCTGCAAAATTAAATATTGTCATTTTGCCTATTATTTGTTATTGTCAAATAGAATCAAAAGTGAAAACAGTCTTACCATGGTTCGATCCGGCAACTGGCCTATCATCTGTTGGGACAGATTCTAGCTGAGCAGAAGTAGCTTCAGATACTATTGCCTGACTATTCCTGCTTCGGAGCCACAGGATAAATGGCGACTGCTACTAGCAATTGTCGTTGCAAGTACTATATCCATGCATGCTGGAGGAACTGGAGAAGATCCGGGTTCTGTATGGATAAGAATAAAGATGTCAACTATCAATCTATCTATTAAAAGAAGATTGCTAATTTCATTTTATACCTTCGAGAGCAACAGCAGGAGTTTCCTCCAGGTCCACTTCTTTATCTGCAATCTTCTCTGGAGATATCGGCACCTCAGCCTCCTTTTCAGGAGTCAGAGTGTCATCAACAGCTCGGAGAGATGTCTGGACCTCAACATCCTCTTCCGAATTTTGTGTCTCATCAATAGCCTTTGATGAGGTGCTCTCCTTGCTCTCACTGTCTTCAGGAGCCTCTTCACTAGCAGCAGCAGCGGCATGATCAGTTTCTTCTTGATAACCAAAGTCACAATCATTCAATGCCTCGATCATGAGACGATCTTCCTCCTCACGGGTTGCTCCCGGTGTAACAGGAAGATGAGTCGTTACTGCAAATAGTGAAGGTGTTCGTACAGTTTCCTCTTCTCTGGGCTCTACGGCCTCATTTCTCTGGTCAACCTCTTCTCTCTGTTCGATTTCCTTCCTCTATTCTGGACTAAGAGTTTTATGCCCAGACTCAGAAACAGGGGTAGGAGATGGCATGGTGATTCCAGCCACAGCGTTCATCACTACCGAAGACAAAATTTGCCTTGAAGGAGAAACTGTTCTCTTCTTTCTGCTGTGAGCTAGCTTCTTTTTTCTATGTAGAGGCCTCTCAGGACTCTCTACGTTTACTACCTCGACCTGCTTCTGAATAGAGGTCGGTGTAGCTGCGTCATCTCGAGTGGACTCGGCCAATTGTCTAGATTGTGATCTCGTAGTGACTTTCGCTGAAGAATGTTCCAAGATCAATTTCTTCTTCACAGCTGGAGAAGAAGGCTCTTCTCTCCTTCTCTTCTTCTCCTTGACCGGAGACTTTACAACCTTCAGAGAAATTCTTAAAGGTTGGTTAACTTCCTCAGGGAAATTGGCTTCTCTGGAAGCTTTCAATGGATCGTCCACTGGCTCATGTTCTTCGTCGTTATTGGGAGCTAATGTGTCAGTTGCTCCTTTCTTCAGACGATTTGCTGTTGCAAAACTATCAACAAGGCTATAGTTTTCAGCAAATGTATTTGCAGCTGTGTAAAACTGTGAATAAGTATACAGCATTCTAGGACCAGCATCAGTTTTGTTTTGTATCGAGAACACAGTCTTTGTGTCTCGAGCATTATAGTATGCCCACGCTCTCGCACCATCAATTAAGTATCCTTTCCCTTGTAGGCAAGTGATTGCGTTGCCCACGTGGAATTGGTCATAACCAAATTGACGGGCGAAGCGGCTCGGCAAATAAGGTTCGAGGTAGCATTCCTCCTCAAATCTGTATACTAAATGAGATGGGCTGATCGTCTTCAGCCATTCAAAAGATACTCGACCTATTGGTTGCCTCCCAAGGTCAATCAGATGTGTTGCTATACGCTCATAACCAGTTGGAGGGGGAGAGCAAAGAAAATTCTATCCTTTTCCGAGGTTCAGAGTTCATCTGCAGTCCCTCAGACTAGTGTATATCCACCTGCTCTGTAAGAATCTGTACAGAAAACTGCCACCAACTGCTCCCATGGCAGGGTTCATCAATGATGGATGATACAAGAGCGACCATCCGAATAAGTAGGTATAAGGTAACTCCAGCCTAGGGAAGTTCCCCTTATCACCCTTGCACTTGAGCATAGAATCAACATACAGACGAAGACCTGCATTTATCCTACAGGTCATCGATGATAGTAAATCCATCCGGTAGCCGAAAACTAACCGGACAGCAGCAAAAAGAATACCGCGATGGAAGCGGTCTACAGCACTTGCTCCAGGTACGACGAATCGACGTAGCCAGTACGTCAAAAATCCTGCCAGTTGGACTTGTTTAGACATGGACCTGTAGCCCATTCTTATAAAGCTCTCCATAAATTCTCCAGCCTTAAGAGGAGGATATTGGTGTTCATCTTCAACTTCGATATCTATTCTATTATTCTCCTCCATCAGCTTTATCACTTTACTGTTGCTAAGGGGATGGAAGAAATCAGGATTGCATGAGCCATGATCTTTTGTCTTTTTCTTAATAATGTGGTTGAGAAAAAGATAAGTCAACTATTTGGATAAATAGCATCTGCCAGAAGAGCCACTTTTGTAATACAAAGAGCATATGTTATAATGGCACAGAAGCTCATCAAAGACTTCCACCATCTTTGAATTCTCTCGACAAAGTCTATCTAACTCGTCGTTGGTTGGGACGTACTCCTCGTAAGGCAAATCACCCATTGGTAAACATGAGATATACTTCATCTCATGGCGAGCCAAGCCCATCTCCCCACAGGACGTCATAAACGTCCCTGTCCTGTAGTTATACCTCTCTGCCAGAGCCAACAATAGATGAGGATTTGGAAAGAAGTCGTATACAGTAGCGTGTACCGCATTATACAGATCAATTTCTCTGAGTTTATCTTCAAACTGGACCAGTATCCAGTTGGCTATGCAGCTCCATCTTTTTATGTCTGGGTTTACCAGACCTGTTAACCGGATGTCTTGATCCGGATAACTGCCCTCTGCCGTTGCGTACTCGTTGGCAAAAATCGATGTTCTTACCGGTAGCTACAAAGATGAGTTTTCAGGAGGGATGCACCCTGGCTTCAACCCTCTCAGTAGAATGCCATGACGCTCAGATGAGCTATAAAACATATCCCTGTTGTTCGGGCCTTTCTTGACGCAGATTTTTCCCGTCCGTGCATGTTGGAGGGGAGTGATGTCCCAATCCATCCTCCTAAGATGGCTCGTATGAACATATCTTGCTAGAGGAAGACATCTAGCTAGATCTGGTAACTTGACCAATTTCTCCTTTCTTGGAAAAGTTTTTGACTCGACTCGAGGTCTTGGTTGAGAACTTTTATTAATGGCGTCGCCGAAGAGGAACATAGGCTTCTTATGAGTGACAACGTCAACAGATTGCAAAGGCTGTCCATTTATCAAACTTAGTAAAGTCTCGTTGTCCTGAGCTATCAGGATAGCTTGACGAGATGATGGAAGGGCATAATGTGGGAAGAGTACATGAGATAAGTCCTCCTTGAAATCTGGCTCAGCTAAAGTTTCTATGAAGATTTCGTAATTAGGATCCTCTCTGGTATCAACTGCATCAAACAGAGAAAAACAAACTTTAGTACAAGTCAAGTCAGAAATTCTGTCATCAGATTGCACAAAGCATCAGATTGCGCAGATATCAGACTGCACAAGCATCAGATTGTGCAGATATCAGACTGCACAAGCATCAGATTGTGCAGATATCAGACTGCATAAGCATCAGATTGCACAGATATCAGTCTGCGTAAGCATCGAATTGTGCTGACAATCTCGCGCAAATTAGCCGATTGCGCTGACATCTGCCAGCGTAATTCAACCGATTGCGCGAGAAGATATTCTTCATAAAAATAAAGAATAATGAGTTCGTGCAACCAAAACCCTAAACAGGGTGGCGCAATATGATCTCATCTCTAAAAAGAGATAGATTCTAAGATTCAGTAAAGTCGAAACCCTAAAAAGAGTTTTCGATCAGGTCGTCTACCTCGCAAAGCAGGGTGCACAGCTTCGTGTCGGGAAGGACATGGCACAACCCGAGCTAAAGACTCGGTGGGGGCCTTGCCCTTGTCGGTGGCAGAAGAACGCTTGGGAGCCATGAGATCGACGGGGAAGAAAGACTGAAGTCGGAGTAGGCTCGGGGTTTCTCTCTCTCAAACACAATGAAAGCAAGTAAAGAATAATTTGAAGGATCGAGGGAACTATTTATAGTTTTTTAAAGAACAAACGGCTGCCACAGATTGTGCCGAAAAAGTAGGGGTTGATTCATCCGATTGCGCAGACAGCTCAATATATGCGCAACTTGATTTAAAATTCAAAATTCAAAGTATTTCGAAATTTTGAATAAATTCAACTTTTGAAAACTTTGAAGGGGGTCTTGTAGGTCCTAAAAATCAAGTTGCACCCATCAACAAAGTCATGAAAATAAAAAAAATAGCTTTTAAATGAACTGCGCAGATATCAGATTGCGCATCATCCAGATGGCGTAGAGTAGATTGCGCACACTCTCAAGTACGCAAGCTGACGTGGCCATGTCATCATTACCTGACACAATCAAATCTTCTGACAACTGACAGCACAAAGAACGAGGAGACAGTTTGTTTATTGTGCCGCATAGTGCTCGAGGACAGCTGTACATGCAGCACAATCCAATCCAGCGCGGTCCATCCCAACGCAATCCAAAGTCAGCGTAATTTATGTAGCGCACTTCATCATGACAACTGACAATTGTACACGTGGTATTCATGCCATCAATTGCTCACTATGTGGCAACCGTTTGTGCACGATCATGCACATTTCAATCAAATAATACCATGTGTCCAAGACAGTTGGCCCACGATCAGACAACTGCCTGCGCAGTCTAATGCTGCACAATCCAGTTCATGCGCAATCCAACTTGCGCCATTCAGAATAACTAAAAGTTAGTTATTTCCAGAACTCTATAAATAGAGTTTCAAGTCTTCATTCAAGGGGATCAGGCATAAAAGTTCAGAAATATCAGAGAGTTCAGGAGTTCTTATCCAAGTGCTGCTGCATTCTTTCAAGGCTTTTGATTCAAATTTAGAGGCTACCGTCTTCAAAGTTCACATCGTCCAAAGGTTAAAGCAATCGTCTTCTAGATTGGATTCCTACAGTTGTACTTTCCCAGAATTCTTGTAATCTTTACAAAGTTTGTTGAAATAAAGTTCATACTTTTTGTTTTTTGCAAACAAGTACCACTAGGCCTCTACAATTATTACATATGTATTTATTTGGACCTAGTAGAATTGCTAGTCTAGGTGGTAAGTTATATACATTTGTCATTGTAGATGATTTCTCTAGATACACATGGGTATATTTTCTTGCACGCAAGAACGATACTTTGTCAGAATTTGTCACCTTTTGCAAGAAAGTACAGAATGAAAAAGGTTTCATGATTACTCGCATTCGTAGTGATCATGGCGGCAAATTTGAGAATGAAGAGTTCAAGCAATTCTGTGACACACACGATTATTTGCATGAGTTTTCCTACCCTAGGACTCCACAACAAAATGGAGTTGTGGAACGTAAGAACGGGACTCTATCTGAAATGGCTAGAGTAATGTTGAACCAGTTTAGTCTACCTAAATACTTTTGGGCTGAAGCTGTCAATACAGCGTGCTATATTCTCAATAGGGTTCTGATTCGACCTATATCGAAGAAGACTCCCTATGAGTTATGGTTTGATAGAACACACACTATTTCATATTTAAAGATATTTGGTTTTAAATGCTTTATTCTTAATACTAAAGACAACCTTAGTAAATTTGATGAAAAGGACGATGAAGGTATCTTTTTAGGTTATACGGCAAAGAGCAAAGGGTACAGAGTCTTCAATAAGAGAACCATGATCATCGAAGAATCTATTAATGTCAAGTTCGATGAACTAAATCAACATTCAGTCGATGACGATAATGAAGATGTAAGTACACAAGTACAGCTACTGTAAAACCTTCACACAAAGATGCAGAACCTTTACACCAAGCACCAGCTGAGTCTTCAAGAAAATCACATACAGAACCAGAAGCCGGAACCATAAATCCTGAGGATATGCCAAAAGAGATGAGATTCTTGGTAGATCATCCAAAGGACTTGATAATTGGTGAGATTACCAAGGGTGTAAGTACTCGTTCCTCTAATAAAGATATAGCTTCCTGTGTTGCTTTTATCTCACAGCTTGAACCCAAAAACATTGAAGAAGCATGTAGTGACAATTTTTGGTTAGATGCTATGCAAGAGGAATTAAACCAATTTGAATAAAATCAAGTTTGGGAACTTATTCCCAAGCCCATTGATCATCCGGTCATTGGCACTCATTGGGTATTCCAAAATAAACTGAACGAGAATGGTTTAGTGACTCGTAATAAGGCTCGACTCGTAGCTCAAGAATATAATCAAGAAGAAGGTATCGACTACGATGAGACTTATGCCCCAGTTACGAGATTAGAATCCATTCGCATGTTATGTACATTTGCATGTTTTCATAATTTTAAATTATTTCAAATGGATGTTAAACGTGCATTTTTGAATGGTTTTATAAAAGAAGAAGTTTATGTAGCTCAACCTCAAGGTTTTACTGATTTCATAAATCTTGATTATATTTTCAAGTTAAAGAAAGCCTTATACGGTTTGAAACAAGCCCCTCGTGCTTGGTACGATCGTCTAAGCTCTTTTCTACTTGACAACAATTTTTCAAAGGAAAAGTTTGACACTACACTGTTTATAAAATCTTTGAATAGCAATCTTTTTTGATTAAATCTATGTAGATGATATTATTTTTGGATCCACTGATGAATCTCTTTGTCAAGAATTTTGAAAGTATATGCAGAATGAGTTTGAGATGAGCATGATGGGAGGGCTGAAATTCTTTTTCGGATTGCAAATCAAACAAATCAACAATAGAACGTTCATAAATCAAGCAAAGTATACAAAAGATTTATTAAAGAAGTTCGACCTAGAAGCAGTCAAACCACTTAATACTCCAATGGGGACTTCAACCAAGCTTGATATTGATAAACAAGGCAAACCCGTCGACATACGTAAGTATCGAGGCATGATCGGTAGCTTATTTTAATTAACTGCTAGTCGACCAGATATTATGTTTAGTTTTTGCTTGTGTGCACATTTTCAAGCCAATCCTAAGGAATCACATCTGTGCGCAGTTAAGCATATCTTCCGATACCTTAAAGGCACTTCTTCTATTGGCTTATGGTATCCTAAAACTATGTCATTTGACCTAACCGGTTATTCTGATGCTGATTTTGCTGGATGCAAAGTAGATAGAAAAAGTACCAGCGGCACATATCATTTCCTAGGAAAAGCCCTAGTCTCTTGGTTTAGCAAGAAGCAAAATTCTGTCACATTATCAAAAACTGAGGCTGAGTATATCGTCGCAGGATAATGTTGTGCACAAATTTTATGGATAAAGCAAACTTTAGAAGACTTTAAATTACATTTCACACACATACCCTTTTTTTTATAACACTAGTTCTATTAATTTGACTAAGAATCCAGTATGTCATTCTCATACTAAGAATCCAGTATATCATTCTCGTACTAAGTACATCGAATTTCAAGACAGTTATAAGGAGGCAAATGCAAAAGTAGAATCGAGAAGAACGGAACCTACAATAAGCTCTCCTACGGCCTGAGCATCCTCAACTGTCATGGTGTAAGCTCGCCCATGCTGGCCTCTATTAGCCTGTTGCTGGCCTACTGGAGCCTTAGCTCCTGCTCCCTGAGCTGTCCGTTCTGTAGACTTGGGACACTCTCTCAACTGATGATCTGATGCTCCGCAAAGTAGGCACTTGCCTAGCCTCATCCAGCATTTGCCCCAATTGTGCCCTAGTTTCTTACAGAAAGGACAAAGGATAACATGCTGCTGTCTAAGGGCCTGCTGCTGTATCTACTACTGCTGTACTTGCTGAAAAGGAGCACGGCCCTGAAACTGCTGTTGTTGAAAGTGGACCCTTGGCTGCTAATACTGCTACTGAATCTATATGTGAGGCCTCTTGGCCTAGCCTCCGTTGCTGCTGACACCGTGAGCGTCTCATCCCCTCTTGAGCCTCAGCTCAACGTCATCCTCCGCTGCTAGGGCACACACCAAGATCTCCTCAAAAGTGACATTGCGGGCACTCTTGGTGTAGGACTTCACCTCCTTGACTAGCCTCTTCCTCAAGCTTCGGGCCTTCATCTTCTCAGAAAGCCCCTCAACAAATTTGCCCAAACGACAGAACTCCTCGGCGTACTCCTCGACAGTCTGACTGCCCTGCACCAAAGCCTCGAACTGCGTCTCGAGGGCACCAAGTGCTGCATCGTGGAAGAACTTCTCCTTGAACAGCTTCTTGAAAGCTGCCCAAATCTGCCCAGTTATACCAACCCTCGGATCTGTCTGGTACCATGTGCGAGCCAAGTCCTGTATCATACTAGCTGCTGTCTCAATCTGTAGTCTCTCGGGAATCTCTGCTAGCCTGAAGATCTTCTCCATGTGCTCGATCCACTTGTGTGCGTACAGGACGCCCTCTGTGCCCCTGAAGTCTCGTGGGTGCATCTTCTGGAAATCCTGTATGCCCTTCTCCTTCGGCTGATGCTACTGCTGACCTGTCGGAGGCTGAGCTGTAGCCCTCTCAACTATCGTCAAGGCCAGATCGATGCCCCGACTGAACTCTACCGTCTGACGCTGCTGCTGAGCCTGCTGAGCCTCCATAAACTGCTGGAAGAGGGTAAATAGCTGTACTGCATCAATTGATCCCGTAGGTGGCGGCTGCTGAAATATATCTGGAATGACGGGAAAGACATCTGAACAGGTGGACGTGCACCCCCAAAAGCTATAGAAACTCCGACATGCAAAGTAATGGGAGGAGCTGCGGTCCTAGCGTATACAATCAGGCAAGAGGTGGCAGACCTTTCACTTGCGTCTACTGGGCCAGAGCGATGCAATCGTGTCTCGATCACCATCCTGGAGACAGATCAAACAAGAAATCAATACTGCGATAGAAGCGATAAATCAAAGGAGGACATTTTATTTCAAAAGGAAGCATTAAAGCAGCAAGAATTTTGATAACAAGAATCAGGTTAAGAGCTTTTCCTAATGTGATTGAGTACCTCAAAATATCCTACTCCTACTGCAGGCTGTAGTGATACTCTAGTTTGAATACCACTATATAAACTCGACCTGCATAGGCCACCACTAAAAACGTATCACGACCCGTACCCAGTATAGGGGCACGAGAAGTGGGTACGTCCAGCCTACGCCGCCGTGTCGACGGTAGAACGTTGTTCTAAGTCATGATCTCAACTAACCACAATATGATATACTCTCCAAACGGAGGCCAATCACAGAAGGTACAACTCAAACACAAGTCTAAAGATGGAAAATAGTACGACATGATAGATAATGAAATCCTTAAACTATGGTACAAACAGAAGAGAAATAAATCCAAGTTAACGACCACTAGTCTCAACTTCTCAAATATAATACAACTCTGAAACCATAAACAACAAATGACATGAAGAAAAGAAATAATAGTCTAACTATCTACTCTAGGCAATGGTAGGATCCTCAGTAGCTACTTGAACCTCCTGGGGTCCAGGTTGCAAGTGTCATCTAAGCCTGCTCCGTAATAGGTAGGGTAGAACGCCTCCTCATCCTCTGTAATATTTTCAGGTCCAATCAGGACAGGAACGAGCACAATACATCTCACACAGTTCATATCATGGCAGAAAATATAAAGCAAGCAATAGAGTAAGATATATGAAACGCTGTAAAAAGATGTACATGAAAACATGAGAGATATTTGATAACTGGAAATATATACATGATAGGTAAGAACTGTAAGTGACTAGTGATTTAGAGTACGAGATGGCATGTAATTGGCTTGGGTTGAAAATGATATAACATGGGTGAACATGAGGGACACTAGCCAAGAAGGCTGTGTTGTACATGATAACACATAAAAAGTAACAGAGTGAACATCATGGGTAAATCACATGACCATTTATACTCACCCTATCCACAATCAATACACAAGGATCCAGTCAAGTTATGTTACGAACATGATGTTTTGGTTACACACGAAGCACATAAGGAAACATGAACGTACATGAGAGCACATGAAAGTACATGAGTGTACATAAAAGCAAACGAGAGAACATGAGAGTACATAAAAGCACACGAGAGAATATGAGAGTACATGAATAACGCAAGAGCAAGGAATACATGATGTACATGAAACACATGACGTAAAATATCCGTTGCGCCCGCTAAGGGGGATAACATCCCATGAAAAGATCCATATAGTACCAATCCGTGATGATAATATGACATCATCAAGTAGAGTAATCTAGAGCCAGAATATAAATCCTAACAAGTATGAAATGGTCAGAAAATGTACTCGCCTGCGATCTGAATGTCTGTGAGAATATACCGTCCGAATCGAGGTATCTGACTCCTATTTAGAGCAAGACAAGTCAAAATGTATACAAGGGATGATAAATGAAGTTTATAATACATCTACATGATTTCTAGGTCAATTTAGGCCAAAGTCAACTCTTGGTCAACTATGGTCAACTATACAGTCAAACTAGGTCAACTATAGTCAACTATGGTCAATCTATCTAGGGTTTGGTCAACTAGTCTAGGTTAGTCAATTCTAGGTTATTCTGGGTCAACTTGGTCCTAGTTGGTCAATATCTAGGGTTTTGGTCCATATGGACTATTTAATGTCTATTTGCCATACCCTCAACCCTACTAACATACCCTTCTATATCTATACATACATACATATCTTTACATTAGAGTTATAGAGTATGGTCCCTAAACTCTTACCAACCATATATACATATATATGTATAATATATACCTTATAGGATACTACTCTAATCCTATTAATTCTCCAATACATATATATGGTCCACACATCTGTATTAGCCTATCCCAACATACCCTCTACTAAATAAGTGTTCCATTAGCTACCCTTAGCCTATAATTATTTATAGCATTACTCTATCTCACTCATGCCTATGCTACTGCCAATGTATACTAAACCTGGACCTCTTGCCACACTCACACAGATACATATATCTATGTAATACACTCACATTTATACATAAATATATATATATATATATATATATATATATATATATATATATATATATATATATATATATATGTAGTGGATATCAAGAATTTATACAAAAGAACTTGAGGGCATATGTATAGGGTTGGATTATGGTCTCAATTGTCTCCACACCTATGGACTAACAAGTAGGGAACTTATATGGACTATACCAAGGGGTGAGGACCTATGTCAGAGCAAATAGAAAGTTAATAGGTTACACAAGACTTGACACTAATCCTAAGCTACAACCCCAGGATAATGGGTTGGTCTGAACAAAGACTCTTAAGGTCTGAACAAAGAGCAATTGCACTCAAATGATGAATTAGACAATAGTCTAATTCAAGGGGCAGGACAATCAACACAAAGTGGGTAGATGTATGACACTGGGATACTGATCAGTGGAGTCAATGGACATTTAATGAAACAAAAAGGGGTCTGAACTATTGTTTAGTATCTGGTCATGCATCCCATATAAATCACTAAGGTTTCAAGTTCAAATACCCAAAATCAGTATATGAAGAGTGTGTGCCGCATGTTAGCGTGTCAGAGGGGTGCATTCGTGTCCACACAAGTGGACATAAAGTGTCCAGTTCAAAAAATATGAAGTTATCAGAAAACATACAAGTATTCCTCGTGCACGCGTGTCGTGGCCTCGTGCACACGACACACGAGGATCTGTGCTCATGTCCCAGTATTCGCCCAGGGTAGGGCTACGTGTCCACCACCCTGAATTGGGTCCAAGTGTCGCCGTGTCCGCAAACAAGGAGCGTATCAGAGCTCACTGTTGGCGAGAACACAGCCAGTGCGTGACCAGTGCACGTGCAATTTCTTCATGCACACACATCGAGGACTCATGAAATTTTTTGGGTATCGTGTCAGACACTAGGTCCACGTGTCTACCAAGTTTCATCCATTCTCATATCGTATCGTATCCTGTGTCGACCTCGAGCAGCAGGGGAGCCGCACGAGCCCCGTGTGGTATCTCGTACATGAGGTGCGTGTCCAATTTGGAAATAAAAAGTGAACAGAAATCAACTCAGTCGACTTGATATGCAAAATAGACCTAATTAGCTAGAAACCTATGTAATTAGTTTTGAAAATTACTAAAATGATTTCCTATGTGGCATTTCACCAAACACTTATTTAAAAATACCGATATGTGTCCGATATGGACATGAAATGGACACGAATTCCTACTAAACTTGGGCTACACATAGGAAAACCCTAAATGGATGCATCTATGTAAAAAATCAGGAATTCATTAGGGTTTGTAGGGTTTTACCTATTGAGAGTTCAAACTTAATGTAAAGAACTTAGAGTTGATGTCTTCCTCGATTTGCTATGGTTCAAATGTCCCCAAACCTTGCTAGCACGCCTCCACAAGTCTCCTCTACTGTTGGAGATGATGATGCAATTGTTTTGACTCAATTTGGACTCAATTTGGATTAAATGAGAGAAGTTTAGGGAAGAACAAATTTGGGTTCTTTTTAGGTATTTAAAAAGAGGCAAGGGCTCTTAAGTGTGATACTTATAGGAGGGAGGCTTGTATGGCTGGCCAAACTAAGGGAATTAGGGTTTGGCAATAGCTAGATGTGTGGCTAAGGTTCTTTCACCCAATTTCAAGTCCTCCTATTGGTTCAATTAGTCCTAAGGCTTCTTTTTACAAATGTCTCAAAGAAAAATATCCTACTTAGGAATATCTAGATATTACTAACCTTGGCACTTAGTAGGAATGTTCTAACCATGATTCTAACCTCAAGGCTAATCTAGATTAGGTTAAACTTCTAGGTTAAGGCTTAACTAAAAGATTAGCACAATATTTAATTAATACAAATTACAATTTCACAAAATTATCAAAATGACCAAAATACCCCTTGGCTAAAAAGTAGTAATATGACATTCTAATCACATGACTAGGCTCCCTTGGTAATGGTTAGTCTCTAGACTTAGCAAAACTAGGGTTTAACTAGTTAACCGTCAAAATCATAATTCAATATTTTAAATAGTTTTAAATTGATTAAAAATCACTAAAAATCATAATATGATTTAAATATCATTATTAAATTATTATAATTACAAATTTTCAAAATTACACTTATTTTAGAAAAGTAGGTGTTACACTTGTTTAACTATGAGTTACATCGCATCATCTATTCCACTATTCTTTCGAAATCTACTTTGAAAGATGATGTCACTGCACTTGAACTCTCTGTCCTCTATCACATTCTTAAGGGGATTCCTTTTTCTGCCCCTAAGATTATCATCCAGATGATGGGAAGATGTTGCGAAAGAGACCGTAATCTCTCTTATCCGATGCTTATCCCTTGCATCTTTCAGCATTTTGATATCGATTTATCCACTTGCGCTCTGGACCCTGAGCCCAAGTATCTTCAGCTTTCTCGTTGCAGCATTGCCACTGCTCCTGTACCTCCTACACCTGCTCCTACTGTCCATGTTCCTCCTTAGACCTACCCTATGACTTTTGAGGGTATCCATTAGCACCTTTTGGATATGCAGACTTTCTTTGTTGACACTTCCAAAGAATATAAGTTTCGTAACGTGACTCGATTTCAGGCTATTGTCAACTCGTTTGCCGATCTCCGATTTGCTCAGATGGGTCATTCTGCTAGTTCTCTTCCTAGAGACCCTGTTATATCTGGTTACCCTATTGAGGATGAGGCAGACCATTCTCTGTTCCATTCAGGGAACGCTTATGGTTGGTACTATGGTTCGGGTGCTACTCGATACACCTCTGGAGCTGGCACATCTGGAGCTGGTCCTTCTGGACATGGTAGTCATGCTAGGACTACTACTGATGATGATGATGATGAGGATGATATGTGATTTAGACATTCTTGTCTAATTGTCGTACTATTGAGACTGTTTCTATTGTCTTTGTTTACTTGAAAATGCTCCGACATTCCAAGCTAGTATCAGTACTCTTATTATTTGCATGTGTGGTTGCAATTACTTTTATGACTTTTGTCTGATGAACATGTTTTATGCCTTCTTTAGCATATTTTTATTCAGTTTAGCATTATTCCATATTTCTCATAGCATTATCTTTTATTATGCTTTTATTTAAACTACGTGTAAAATATTTTCTGCTTGTCACATTTATTTACTGTCTGTGACATTTATGCCATGCCTATAAATAATATCAAACTGCCTGTGATAAATTTTTTATATATATTTTTTGTGTTTCTTCACTGCTTGTTGCTTATGCATATATTGCGGGGGAGCTTTCTCTTTTGCAAATAATTTGCTAAGTGACAACGGGGGAGAAATAAGATCTAACATCTTCGATTGTAAGAATACAGGATATAAACAATCTACAGGAACAACTTTTTCGGTACAATTTATTTTGATAAAGACCAAAGATGTTATATCGGTCAAGGTTTGTCAATTATCAAAATGGAGGAGATTGTTGGCCCACTGGTCATGGTCAAACCTATTTTTAATAATTGATCAAACTCTGTCTCGATATACGGAGCTACTCAGATGTTTAGTCAAGACGTTTTGGACACTTGAACACTGATCAAGATTGGATATCTACTAAGTTCACGATCGAAGCTATGTTTGACATTCAAGACTGTATTTCTTTATACAATATAATTTTTACTTCTATTGAGTCTAAGAATACATTGTACACCGAGTCGTACTGGCAAATAGGCTATCCAAAATCGTTTTCAAAAATGATCTATGTTTTTTAAAAATATCCCTTATTTACAAAAGCTTCTGAAGGATTTCAAAAAGCCAAAAATCACTTTTAAAATAACCCTGACCAACCCTGACAGAACTCGACCTGAGTTCAGCCCGAATTCGGTCAGAGTTCGGTTAGTGGCCGTTTGATTTTTGAACGTTTGAAAAACTTAGTCTTCTTTCAGTTGCGGATTGTTACATAGAGTTCTGTTCGAATTCTGTCAGAGTTCTGCCTTTAGAAAAATAATAAATAGAGAAGAATTCTGATTATTTTAAATCACTCATTCACTTTCATCTCTTCTCTTTTAAGCTTACGTTTCTTTCCAAAGAGTTTTCTAAAAAGTTTTCATTTTCAAATCCCAAGCCAGTTACAATTCTCTAGTCAATTTGTCGGTACGGTACGGTCTAGAAGATTTCAGAGAAATTGTAATCAGAGGCTTGATTGAAGAAAGACTCTTCAAAATTGAAGTTGGTCGAGTTCTTCGTATCAAAGCTCGCGTCTGTAGAAGTTGTAAGGACTTCGTATGAAAACTTACAAGATTTTCCAATAGTGGATTCAACTGGAAGCTAGAATTCTTTCGACTAGAGTAGCCGTCACAAGAGGAAAACCAGTATACATCGCTGTATTTGTGTTTGCCTTCTGATCTCTCTTCATTTGCAGTTATTATTTTATGATTATTGATATTATTTCTGTGATCAAACTTCTAACAAGTTTTTATTTAGTAATATTTCGCTGCCTACTCTATTTACCCCCCATCTAGAGTATTCTGCTTTACGATTTCGTTCCTATAGTGTGGGTATCCATTACTTCATCCGGGATATCTTCTTAGAGTTTTGACATTTTAGCTACGGGATAGGCAACCAAGAAATCAGCTAACGCTTGACCCTTAACTGTCTTTTGTGGGACAAATACTATGTCATAAAGGGACAGAAGTAATGCACATATGGCCATATGTGAATTTAATGCCCCTGGCTTGGTTATGAGGACCATGAGGGGATTGACCCGAGAGATGACGTGAATCGTCTGTCCAACTATATAATGCCTAGTTTACTAGATAGTGAAAACGAGGGCGAGACATTCTTTTTCTACAGGGGTATACTTGTGCTCGGCTCCGATCAGCTGACGGCTGAGGTAATAGATCGCTTGCTCGTAACCCGTATCGCTATTCTGGGATGATAAGGCTCCGAGAGAGTGATTCAAGGCTCAGACATAGAGAAGAAAGGGTTTTCCCATGACTGGTGCTACTAAGACTGGAGGATTCGTAAGATATCTTTTAAAGTCCTTGAAGGCTCGCTGGCACTCCTCAATTTTGACATAAGACACTCCTCTTTTTATTAATTCGGTGAAGGGTTTACAACGATCCGAGATGTTGGAAATAAACCTTCGGATATAAGCCAAGCGCCCTTGAAGATCGCAAAAAATTATGCACCTTTAACTGATGTGTCCTTATCAAATCAAAGACGGTTCTCAAGTCATGGAGGTGATCACCACAAAAGTAACTCTTGACAGCAATGTCATCGATGTAACATTCAATTATTTTGCACAGGTGTTTACGGAATATGATACTCATAGCACGCTGGTATGTAGCACCCACATTCTTTGAGCCAAAGGGAATCACGATGCAACAGAATACCCCCATTAGAGTCCGAAAGGACGTATGTTTCTCATCGTCCAAAAACATCTTGATCTAGTTATAGCCAGAGTAACCATCCATGAAAGACATGCGCTCAAACCCTCAAGTGTTGTCGACCATCACATCGGTAATGGGTAGCAAGAATTCATCCTTCGGGCAGGTAATATTCACAAAAATCTATGCAAACTCGGATTTTTTCCATTCTTCTTAGTGACTGGAACGATATTGGCCACCCAATCTGGGTGTTGTTCCTCGTGGATGAAGCCGCTCTTTATTAGATTGTTGACTTCCTTTTCGATAGCATTTATGGTATCGGGGCAAAAATGATGTTGTTGTTGCTTCACTGGCTTAGCTTTAGGCAAGATATTCAGTTTGTGTACGATGACATTGGGGTCTAAGACTGGCATATCTTCGTAGCTCCAGGCGAAGACGTCTATATATTCTCTTATAAGCTCAATAAGAGACTCGCGATCTTCTCCTTTCAAACTTTTGCAGATAAAAATCGGTTTGGGGGAAGAGTCGTCCCCTAGGTCAACTTGTACAACTTTATCTTCAGTAGGTAATTCGCGTAACTCGAAGTGTTTCTCCCATTGGACATCAAGTTGCTTAGCCCAAGTTTCAACTTCGAAGGGCTCGAAGAATGGATCGTCCTCTTCTTTGTCTTGGCATGCCGACGTCATATTCACTAACAATGTTCTACGGAATACTTCTCCAATGCTGACGTCAGAGTCACCGAAGGAATCTGAAGAGTACAAGTACATCACTTCTTTGTGCTGCCGGACTTCAGGTGCTTTAGGCGGGACATATCCGAGACCGTAGTGTGTTTTCTGGTAATACTGACCAGATTGCCTTTAGAAATGTTAACCTTGATCGACAGGTGCCGACCCTTTCTGTAATTAAGACCCATATTACTGTCAAGGTCATAATCCATCTTCTGGATGATGTGCCTGGCTTGTGGGGTATAGTGGTGAGCCTGAATTGTATAGACTTCAGGTTCTGGCTCAAAAAGAGTATGAGTCCGAGAGCCATCCCCTCGGCCAAAGATGAGGGGTTCTTCTCTCTCCTTTCGCATCGACACTATAAAATAGGCTCCACGTATAGGGAATACTTGTTTTATGGAATAAACAGACACAATTTATGTCTGTAGTAAGAGACTCAGGTTTTGTTCTAGAGAATAAGTAGAGAAATCAGGAGAGTAGTTCAAACTCATTCTATGGAATAAACAGACGCAATATTGACAGGGGAATCCTTCTCGTCGAAAGGAGTGATAGTCACCGGCTTGAATTTAGGAGGTTAAATAACCATGTTCTACTCGACTGGAAAGGGTTGGTTGAGTCCTAGTTTTCATCGAGTCTCCTGCCTGTCTCTAGCATCAGCTCTGGCTTGAAGTTCTCGAATGGCTTCAAGGACCTCTCCCGATACTGCTAGCTCAGATGTTTGTGGCAGGGTACGATTACTGGCTGCAGGAGGTAGTGCCACGTGATGGCTCGTAGTTGGAAGATATGGGGCATTGGATTTCCTATTAATCCCCGGCTCTGGAGCTGTATTAGTGATTGGAATGAAGTTTGAGCCACTTTTAGCTCTGTGACAGTCTTTGTCAGATGTGTTAGGCTGGCGTTCATGGTCTGCATCATTTCTTCTATCATTTTGAAGCGCCGACTGTCTTAGGACCTCTCTTCATTACTCATCATGTACGATAATATGACGCGGGTGCGGATTGACTGTTCGTTCTCCATCTATTATTCTCATGCCTCGTTGTCAACAGTTTAGGCGATCATCTGAGAGAAACTACCAGGGACGAGGTTCAGAGTGTCCTCAATTTTCGAGTTTTCAGCCGTATGCTGGGAGTGGGTACCCCCGACCTCTCTTTCTTCAGTTTTATGGGAATCAATGTCCCTTTGAAACATCGAATTATGGTGCAGCATCGGGGGTTGGCTACCCCTAGATCCTTGGGTGAGCGAAGAACATGCGCCCCCGGTCAGGTCAGTGTTTTGTACTGAGTACTGACTACCCCAAGTTTTCAGGATTTTGGATTTGAAGCGGGTGTGTTGGAACACCCCGGTGCTGGGCACCACCGACTTGCTGCTTTTGGGTCGATTCTTAGGTGTACCGATCGAAGAGTTGAGGTTCTTTTCAATCAGAGGAGAACCCCTTACAGCATCCCATGAGGCAAAGAGAGCTTCCTCTTCGTCGTCAGATTGCATCCATTCACCGAAACATCAGATAGATGAAGCAAGTTTGAGCAGTTAAAATATGGACTGCCTTTCTGTAACTCCCTAAAATCATTTTTAAGGATTTATAAAATTTTACTAGAATTATTTATCTGATATTTTTTTGGAAATCATGGTTCATTTTAGAAAATACGATTTTTAGTAATAACTGGATTTAGTAAATTCTTAGTCGCTATTTACTAATTAATTGTGCCTTAGCTAATTTTATGCTCGTTTAATTAAGTCCTGAATAGTTAGAAATTAAGTCGGATATAATTAATTATCTTCTTCATTTAGATTATTGTATTATATTTGAGAGAATAAGAATTAGAAGTTTTGAGTTATGGTTAGTTGATTTATTTTTTTAGTTTAAATTGAATAGTTATTAATTAATGAATTAGTTGGCAATTGACTAATATGTAGTTAGAAAATTGTTATAAGTTAGTTAAGGGTCCTTGCTATCACTCTTAGATCTACTCCAATTTACTAGCCTTGCCATTGACTTGTGGCACACCCTATTTTTCTTCCATTAAGTTACACCAACAATTTATTATATATATATTCCAGCTCTCACCCTCTCATGTTCCTCTCTGTCCTGCCACTGCCACCGAGCCCGGCGAAACTCCGACCAACTCTGGTGAGATCGCCCTCATGTCACTCATGTTCCCATTGTTCCCTAGCCGATCTCGCCAGCAATGTTCATCACCACCAATGTCCGGCCTCCACCCCCACTGCCATCCTCAATTGGCTGTGCCACCTCCCTCCGTCAAGATTAGTCTCGGCACCGGCATTGCAATCTGATCAGAGGAGCATCTGTACTCGTCCCCAGTTTTTTCTTTCGATATTTGGATCCCGAGCTGCAACCGGGGATCGTACCCCCGTTTGACTCAAGGTGTCGGATCCATCATCTCCGCCGCTGCGTAGACGGATCTCGAAGCTCGCTGACCGGATCTGCTCAAGCCCACGCCGATCTCTCGTCGATCCGTCCTAGGGATCTACCAGATCCGCCGTCGTTCCTTGGTTATCGTGCCGCCGACGGTGGTGATCGGGGGGAATGATCCTTCGCCTCTAGCTGCCTCAGGATGTTGTGCCTCGACCACGTTGTCCACCGTGGTGTTTCCATCGGAACACTGCCCGTCCAGCCGTCGCGTCCTCAACACGAGGACACGATCAAGATTATCGCCGGGTCGGTCAGCGCGCTGCCGCCGCCTTGGCGATCCGAATGTTCTCTACCTCGCTGACGAGTAGCAATGTCATTGTCCTGTGTGGCAACTGGATCTGGGCGGTTCCATTCTGGATCTCGTGCTGCCTCAGCGAGCCTTGCCCTCCTTGCATCTTCCGGATCTAACGGTGCCTAACCGTCATCTTGTCCACTCGCTTTGTAAGTCCTCTTCTCTCTTCAATGTTCCTCTCTTGCTTGAACCCATTCTTCTGGGTTAGAAAGAATGGAGTCTCTCCTCACTCTCTTTTATTCTACACCCATTTTTTTTAGTTAATTATGGAAATATTGATGAGTTGTCGTTATTGGAGAAGAGCAGAGAGTATTGATTCCTCAAATTTTTGAAAGTCATTACTTGACTATTCGTGATTCGAAGAGTCAAAGCCTGGTTTCATACTTATTATGTACATTATAGTATATAATGCTTGGAACATGGTTAAGTTATAATATATTACCTATTTTGACTAGTATTATATGTAAATTAGATATAGATATATATTAATAATTGTAATGTATAAATATTTATTGTATTCTCATTGTATATTTTACTGACATATATCATATACATCGAGTGATTATAAAATAAATATTTTTTCAAAGAACCTTGCATCCATCTAGTTCAAAATAAATTTTAGACGTCTAAATATTTATCATTAAAATATCATCTAATTTAAATATATTTATAAATTATTCATTAAGTCTCTTATAGTACACTATAAAATTTTAAATATTTTACCAATAAATTTCTAGTATTTTTGTCTATGCTAGAATATACTTTTAGTATGGAATATTGAGTATAATATTCATAGTATTCTTGTAAAGCTATAAACTAGTTTATCCTAGTTAGTAATAAATATAGCTTGTTTATAAATGGTTAGCAATATTAGCTAGCATAGCTAGTTACCTAGTATATATGGTGAAATTAATTAGTTAGTTAGTTAGTTAGCAATATTGGCTAGATTATTATATAGAGTTTAAACTATTATTGTCCTCCTATAGGTGGAAACAATTGGACGTTGATTTGCAAGGGACAAAGGCAAGTACACTACGATTGAACTCTACTTTATATTTGTGCATTGCATTGATCTCATATTGGACACGACCTTACACGATATGGTCTTGTGCTCTTCTCATGTTCCATGTACTTGTGTTTGGAGAAGGAAAATACAACAGATGTGTGACCAAACCCATGATCAGATATTCATGTAGATAGCTTAGGTCTCGTGTTGTGCACGTGGGTCCTAAGCCGTACCTTTATTCATGTGCCCTGTACCCTGTGCTACCCAAGCCGGTCACACATTCTGAATGTATTTCAATATTGCACATGTCAGGTTCCATGTTATATTTCAGGTTCAGGTTCAGGTTCAGTTCATGTATTTACTTTCTTGTACTTCAGGTTCTGACTTCCCGTACTCATTGCATCACAGTTTTACATTGTATATGTTCATTTCGTAGGATTGTACTTTGCTCCTTTCCTGATTGGATACGTTGCAGGTGTCGAGGCATTCTACTTCGGTATTATGGTTTATAGGACGGGATGATAGTTAGCTAGCCTGGAGGCTACGAGGAGATTAGCGATGGGCTAGGATTTGGTTGTACAGGTTTACTTTTAAATTGTTAATTTTCTATTATAAAGACATAGTAATTTTTAATATTATTTAGCACATGTTTAGACGTTGTGATGTGATTTCATATTGTGACTTGAGATATTAGATACTTAGTAAAGCTTACTACGTTGTATCTCCCAACGTAGGCTGGGCGTGTCTGACTCATAGTCGATTATTCGCGAGCGGGTTATGAAACATTTTTAGTGGTGGCCCATGCAGGTCAGTCTAATGGTGCTTAGGATTATAGTACCATTGGGAACCTTCTATATAGGAATAATCAATCACAGCTTAGGCCGATTGTATGGTTATACATATTTACTATCTGTGTTTTCGAAGGATCATTTTTCCTATTTCTTTTAGTGTCTAAAATTTTCCAGGTCAGTTATTATCTTAGAGGTTTATTTTCCTTTTAGCAAACTATCCTTAATGACTATTTAAGCCTCCAAATTTCTCTGATGATTTTGCTAGACTACCTTGTTTTGACCTCTTTGATCTATAAATATTCTATCTTAGTGCTCCCTAGACTAACTGTTTATCCCAACGTGTCTGTCTTTTCATTGACCCTAAGGAATTATTGTCTTAAAATAATTCTGGTATAGAATACTCCTCAAGTAATTCTCCAAGGATGGGAAACATTTCCATTAGTTCTTCCAATCAACTTGAAGTTGTACTATTTTATTAGTCAGAGTCATGTTGATCAAATCCATAGGTTTACGTCATCGCCCATCAAATAGAGAAAGGTCGGAGAACAGATACTCCTCTTAATTTTAGACAATTCTTTCCTTCTACTGATAAGTAATCCCTTGATTCTTATAGATCTAATATCTACCTGAAAGATACTTGCACTAATTGATCTCTTATTACTTCATTTTTCTATCATGATTAGGACTTAGAACTTGTTTGAATTTTTGTAAACCCCTTTAAAATTTCTTTGGATAAAGTTAAGAAAATATTCGAGGACCTATTATGATGTGGTAGATGTGTACTGCAGTCATTTATCTAGGTTACGGAGATCGCGAGTTCATTGTAGTCAGTTGCGCACTAGCGAGGCATGAACTCAAAGTCGAGGTAATTTCAGGTATTCATGGGCTCTCGAATGTTATCGAGGCTATGTACTAAATTCATAAATGTTTTGACCTCTTGAATTGCTCCGGCAATCCTGGGTGAAGTTGATAATATATTCGGTGATCTATCATTATAGGAGTCATGGACACCAAAGGTTCATTGCAGCCAGAGATATACCACACTGGCGGGGCATGAACTCTAGGCAAAGTGACTTCAGAAATGTATGGTTTTCAGATACTATTGAGACTATATCCATGATTCTCTGTTTGGCCTATCATCGCCATTGACAACTTTACCAGAAATTTTTTTGAATTGTTTTAACAGTTGCCTTATCCAAAATCTTAGTGTATGATCCAAGTTTCAGAACTAATTTCTATTACCATGTGTTCCATATATAAACGTTCACTTGATTTCCTAGAACTCATTAGGACCACCCTTTTCAACACCTATTGACCAATTCTTTTTCATGGTTCAACTCTAGTGAATATATGACTTTTGTTGATAGTTGCATATTTTGATAGCTAGGTGTATATATATAGTATAGATAGCTATGTATATTAGATAGCCAATATATAATTATGGGTATATGTGTATATATGTAGCTATATGACTGTGGTGATAGCTATATAAATATACGGGGAAAGTATAGATATGTTGCCTAGATCATTTTTAGGTATTCTTGAGAACTGACATTTTCAGTTAGGGTAGGAAATATGGTAGGTGGATATTGGGTAAATTAGTGGTAATAAGAGAATTATAGATTATAGAGCTTGTGATTTACTCTTTTCATGCATATCTTGTCTTAAGACCCTCCTTAATTTTTCTAAATAGTGACCCTATTTTCTTTTCTCCTCTAAATTACTATCATGTTTTCAATAAAGGCATATACTAGATTTCACTAATAATTATACCATATCTAAATGATTCTTTAAAACATAATTATAGGATTTTTGATCGTGGCTAGATGCTATTTCAAATATTGATCGTGCCTCGATGATTTGGATATAGATTTAATCACGTCAAGAAGATTTTTGGATTCTCTGGTTTTGATTATATTTTGGTTATACCTTATTTTATTCTTGATCATATTAGGATCTTATTGATCATACAAATATGTTTGGGTCTTCACATCTGAATGATTTTGATCTTAATTCCAATAGTGCCCAAAACGACTTGTCCTTTTTGATCAAGTTTCAAAGAATTTGATTTTGCTCAGTTTTAAATTGATTCCTAGCTAAGACGAATTTTCAAAATTTTATGTTTTGGTTATCCTTATTCATTTTGTTCCTTGTTTATCACCAATAAACCCATTGGTAGTGACTATAGCATTTTGACCATATTTTGGATTAATGGTGCTCGAAATTTTCTAGCCATGTTAGTAATGATTTTGATTTTGTCTTGGACATGCCTAATTGATTATGGTTCTTTTGATCATTACTAGGTTATACCTATATAATTTTGATTATGTTCATGACTAATTTCTAAAGTTTTGATCATGCATGTGACACAAATTTTACTCTTGAAATATTTTGATCAAATCGTGCCTAAAATGATTTGATCATGCTTCAAACCAACCCTAGAACTTGATTTCACTCATGTTCAATTTTATTTCGGTTAAAGCTAAAAAAATTAAAATTCTTGAATTTATTCTTAGTCGTTGCACTCGTCAACCGTATTATAGCCGTTATGACCCCATTAGTCATGTGACCATATTCTGATTCTGGATAGATAGTGTTTGAAATTTGTTAACCCTGCTAGCTACTTCTAGATGATTTTGACTTTGCCTTCGCCATGCCTAATGAATTTTTAGTTCTTTTGGTCATATGACTAGATCTTTGATTATGTCTAGATAAATTTGATTATGTTTTGTTCATATTTAGTTTTGATAATTGAATCATGCACATGACTCCGATTTACTTCTGAAATGCTTTGACCAAATCATGGCCAAAACGATTTAATTATGTTTCAAGTCAAACCTTGAACTTGATTTTGCTCATGTTTAAATTGATTTCTAGGAAAACTAAATTTTCAAAATTTTGTTTTAGACATATCATTCTATTTTAACATTTGCAGCACTAATAACCTAAATAATTTTGACCAATTTTTTTTATTTCTTTTACCAAATTGTGTTGAAATGATTTGAAATTTAATCTTATATGTACTAGCTATGGATAAACGTCTTATTGGATTTAGATCATGGTTTCATTTCTTATCATATTTAGCATGACAATATTATTGTGGTACTATATTTTTCTATGCCTAAACTGGATTTATTTTATCATGTTTAGGTTTATCATGCAAAATAATAATAAATAAATAAATAAATTGTAATTATAGTAGTCGTATTTAAAATTGGTTATATGTTTTAACCGACTTTAATCGTTTTCAAATATTTTTCGTATTTATCTGGTCACTTGAAATTTCGAGGACAAAATTTTTGGTAAGGGGGGTAGATTTGTAACTCTCTAAAATCATTTTTAAGGATTTATAAAATTTTGCTAGAATTATTTATCTGATATTTATTTTGGAAATCATGATTCATTTTAGAAAAAATGATTTTTAGTAATAATTGGATTTAGTAAATTCTTAGTCGCTATTTACTAATTAACTGTGCCTTAGCTAATTTTATGCTCGTTTAATTAAGTCCTAAATAGTTAGAAATTAAGTCGGATATAATTAATTATCTTCTTCATTTAGATTATTGTATTATATTTGAGAGAATAAGAATTAGAAGTTTTGAGTTATGGTTAGTTGATTTATTTTTTTAGTTTAAATTAAATAGTTATTAATTAATGAATTAGTTGGCAATTGACTAATATGTAGTTAGAAATTTATTATAAGTTAGTTAAGGGTCCTTGCTATCACCCTTAGATCTACTCCAATTTAATAGCCTTGTCATTGACTTGTGCCACACGCCATTTTTCTTCCATTAAGTTACACCAATAATTTATTTTATATATATTCCTGCTCTCTCCCTCTCCTATTCCTCTCTGTCTTGCCACTGCCGCCGAGCCCGACGAAACTCCGACCAACTCCGGTGAGATCGCCCTCATGTCACTCATGTTCCCATTGTTCCCTGTCGACCTCGCCAGCAATGTTTATTACCACCAATGTCCGGCCTCCACCCCCACTGCCATCCTCAATTGGCCATGCCACCTCCCTCCGTCAAGATTAGTCTCGCCGCCGGCGTTATAATCTGATCGGAGGAGCATCTGTCCTCTTCTCCAGTTTTTCTTCCCGGCGTTTGGATCCCGAGCCACAACCGGTGATCGCACCCTTGCTTGACTCGAGGTGTCGGATCCATCGTCTCCGTCACTGCATGGATGGATCTCGGAGCTCACCGACAAGATCTGCTCGAGCCCATGTCGATCCCTCGTCGATCCGTCGTGGGGATCTACCAGATCTGCTGCCGTTCCTGTTGGAGTGGGTGGGGTTCCCAACCTATGTGGAGAAGACCCCGGAGTGCGACGAGCGCCGTTCGTGTGTCGAAGAAGCTCGGGAAGTCAGAGTTGCTGCTGCTGCTGCTCCATGGGAGGTTCTGGAACAGGGGATCCGAGTTCGGGCCGAACTCGGTCTGGCTCCTCCAGAATGTTGGCGTGAGGTTCTGTTTGCTCGACACAGAGTTCTGGCCGAACTCTATGTCGTCGGGGGCTGAAGCAGATTTCTGGATGAGTTTTCATCATTGGATCTAATCCAACGGTCCAGGTTGGTTGCGGGATTAGGGAGTTATATTGAGATTTCTCAACCCTAATTCAGAAGTGCAACGCATTGGACAACACAAGTTTGAGAGAGGAAGGAGGCAAGAGTGCCATTACAACTTCGGAGAAGAAGACGGAGGATTGAAGGTCGCTATTCGAAGGAGATCGTGTTCGGGTAATCTCTACTCGTCGTTCTCGCTCTTCGTAGCCTTGTAATCATTGTTCTTATCTCTGAGTGTTGTGGGGATCCGATTTGGATCGGGAGGAGTTTGTAGAGGGTGTAATTCTTCTATTCCATTAGTGGAGGCTTCTCAGGGTTGGACTCCGATCGTCCCGTGGTTTTTTCCCGCAAGGGTTTCCACGTCAAAAATTCTCTGTGTCTGCGTGGATTGTTTTTTGTGTGATTGTTTTTGGGTTCGTGCGTTGTATTACTCGATCCTCTCGCAGGTACTCTCCGGTTTGGAGAAAGGTTTCCGCGTTTCTTTTCCAACAGAGTGGTATCAGAGCCAGGTTCAAAGGGTGTCAGGAGTTGACAGAGGAACCAGAGAGGAGAGATGGAAGCGAAGCCGGTGCGCATGGTGAACCTTAATGGCACAAACTATCATTATTGGCGGAGCAAGATGAAAGATTTGCTATTTGTCAAGAAGCTGTATCTACCCGTGTTTGCATCCGAGAGGCCCAGTGATAAATCCGAGGAGGACTGGACATTCGAGCATATACTGGTGTGCGGGTACATACGGCAGTTTGTTGATGAGAACGTGTATAATCACGTTGCCATTATTGAGCACGCGAAGACGTTGTGGGATATGCTGGAATCCTTGTATGCGAAGAAGACCGGGGTAAACAAGTTGTTCCTGATCCGAACGATGATGAGTCTGCGGTACAAGGATGGGGCATCTATTTCGGATCACTTGAGTGAGTTCCAGGGTATGGTTGACCAGCTATCTTCTTTGGGAGTCAAGTTCGACGACGAAGTTCAGGGACTGTGGCTGCTGTGTACATTGCCAGACTCGTGGGAGACCGTACGAGTATCTATGATCGCTTCTGCTCCAGAGGGCATGGTCAGTCTGGAGTTTGCCAAGAGCGGGGTGTTGAATGAAGAGATACGGAGACGTTCTCAGGGTACTTCATCCACATCCCACCACTCAGAGGCACTTGTTTCAGAGAGCCGCGGAAGGGGCAAAAGAAGGGGTCCAGGTGGTGGCAGAGACAAGAGCAGGGGGAAGTCCAAGGGTCGTTACGAGGACTCAGAGTGTTACCATTGCGGTAAGAAGGGCCATATCAAGCGAAATTGTTTCACTTGGAAGAGAGAGAAGAAGGGCGACAAGGGGAAGCAAAGGAGAACATTACAGCGGCGGCCTCGGTGCATGGAGGCGATGTGATCGTCGTAGGTGATGAGGTCATTACTAACCTCACCTGCGATGACAATTCTTGGCTGGTGGACTCTGGGGCTTCAGCACATGTATCTCACAATAGGGCACTGTTTGCCACTTACACGACAGGCGACTGTGGCGTGTTAAAGATGGGCAACGGAGATGTGTCGAAGGCGGTTGCCATTGGAGATGTGCACTTGAGAACGAAGACGGGTGCGGTTCTTGTTCTCAAGGATGTTCGTCATGTTCCTGATATCCGTTTCAACCTGGTATCGGTTGGAAGGTTGGATGACGAGGGATTCTTCAGTCTCTTCGGGAACAGTCAGTAGAAGCTTTCCAGAGGTTCGATGGTGATTGCCAGAGGAAGCAAAAAGTCCGGTCTCTACTATATGGAGGGGAGCGCAGAGGGGGCACAGGAGGTGAACGCAGTCAGTGATGCGTCTACCGAGTTGTGGCACAGACGGCTCGGCCATATCAGCGAGAAGGGGATGAGCGACTTGGTGAACAGGAAAGTGATTCCGGGGCTCAAGTCTACAAAGTTGGAGAAGTACACGCACTGTTTAGCTGGAAAGCAAAATAGGGTGTCTTTCCAAAGTCACCCAAGTTCGAGGAAGCCGGCGTTGCTCGAGTTGATTCACTCGGATGTCTGCGGTCCTATGAAGGTAAAATCTCTTGGTGGTGCTTCTTACTTTGTGACTTTTATTGATGACTGTTCCAGAAAGGTTTGGGTCTATGCCTTAAAGACCAAGGATCAGGTGCTGCCTACTTTCAAGGAGTTTCAGGCCTCTGTTGAAAGGAAGACGGGCAAGAAGTTGTTGTGTGTTCGGTCCGACAATGGCGGCGAATACATCGGTCTCTTTGATGCGTATTGTAGAGAGCAAGGGATACGACACCAGAAGACTCCGCCAAAGACACCTCAGCTCAATGGTGTAGCAGAGCGCATGAACAGGACACTGATGGATAGGGTGCGATGTTTGCTATCAGAAGCAAACTTGCTGGGCAGTTATTGGGGTGAGGCTCTTCTCACAGCTGCTTATATTATTAATTTGTCTCCTAGTGCTCCTTTGTAGGGTGATGTGCCTGACAAAGTATGGTACGGCAAAGAGCCGTCATACAATCACCTGCGAACGTTTGGTTGTAAAGCCTTCGTGCATGTACCGAAGGACGAGAGGACCAAACTTGAGCCGAAGACAAGGCGATGCGTCTTTGTCGGCTATGGTCGGGATGAGTTTGGCTATAGACTCTATGACCCAGTAGAAGGAAAGCTCTACAGAAGCAGGGACGTGGTGTTCGTCGAGGATCAGACCATGACCATCACTCAGGATTCCGAGACGCCTTCTGAGGCTGAGGAATTGCCTGAGTTAGAGTCATTTCGCTTCGAGCAGTTTCCAGAGGACATCGCAGAGGATCCAGTTATGGGGGAGCCGGTACATGGAGTTGCTCCCAACCTTGATCATCAGCCTGCTGATGGTGGTCAGGGTGTCCCTCAGGAGGATGAGCATGCCGGAGAGGTAGTTCCTGAAGGGGCGGAGGCTGTCGGTATACAGCCAGCACCAGTCGCTCTATTGAGAAGGAGTGACAGGGATCGTCGACCATCTACGAGATACTCACCGGATGAGTATGTGCTATTGACTGACGGGGGGAGCCCGAAAGTTTCGCAGAGGCTATGGAAGACGAACACAGGCAGGAGTGGATGGTGGCTATGCAGGAGGAGATGAGTTCCTTGCACACCAATTCCACTTATGATCTGGTACGGTTGCCAAAGGGCAAGAAGGCTTTGAAGAATCGATGGGTGTTCAGAGTGAAGCAGACGGATGATGCTACTCGCCCTCGATACAAAGCGAGGCTGGTAGTCAAAGGCTACGGTCAGCGGAAAGACGTGGATTATGATGAGATTTTTTCGCCTGTCGTCAAGCATTCGTCTATTCGGGTGGTGCTAGCATTAGCAGCCAGTTTCGATTTGGAGGTCGAACAGATGGACGTGAAGACGGCATTCCTCCACGATGATCTTGAGGAGGAGTTGTACATGGAGCAGCCAGAGGGATTCTGTGAGAAGGGCAAGTCACATTTGGTCTGCCGGTTGAAGAAGAGCTTGTATGGTCTGAAGCAGGCTCCGAGGCAGTGGTACAGGAAGTTCGAGTCGTTTATGGGGGAGCATGGTTATGCACGGACGACATCGGATCATTGTGCATTTGTGAGGTATTTTGCCGATGATGATTTCATCATTTTGTTGCTCTATGTTGATGATATGCTATTAGTGGGTCGGAATGCCACTAGGATAGCGGAGTTGAAGCGCCAACTGGGCGCGGCCTTCTCTATGAAGGATTTGGGCGCAGCGAAGACTATTCTTGGGATGGAGATCAGCCGAGAGAGGGAGTCCAAGCTGCTACACTTGTCCCAAAAGAAGTACATTCACCGGGTACTTCAGCGTTTCGGGATGGACGGGTCGAAGAAAGTGAGTTCCCCCCTCGCGGCTCACTTTAAGCTCACTGAGGAACAGTGTCCATCTACCGAGGACAAAAAGGAAGATATGGAGCGGGTTCCATATGCCTCAGCTGTGGGGAGCCTTATGTATGCTATGGTGTGTACGAGGCCAGATATTGCTCATGCAGTTGGTACGGTTAGCAGGTATCTTTTAAATCCTGGAAGGGTACATTGGAGTGCGGTCAAGTGGATTCTACGATATCTTCAGGGCACTGCTGGTTGGAGACTTTTCTTTGGTGGTGACGAGCCGAAGCTGGTTGGGTATACCGACGCTGATATGACTGGAGATGTAGACACGAGGCGATCGACTTCGGGCTACGTGATGATGTTTACGGGAGGAGCGGTGTCGTGGCAGTCGCGGTTGCAGAAGTGTGTTACCTTGTCGACGACGGAGGCAGAGTACATTGCGGCGACGGAGGCTTGCAAGGAGCTGTTGTGGATGAAGAAGCTACTGCAGGAAATGGAACTGAAGCAAGAGCAGTATACTTTGCTTTGCGATAGTCAGAGTGCTATCCACCTTGTGAAGAATCAGACGTTTCATAGCTGGTCCAAGCACATCGAGACCCGGTATCATTGGATACGGGATGTGGTTGAGAAGAAGGACGCGGAGCTTGAGAAGGTTCATACAGATGACAACGGAGCTGATATGTTCACGAAGATTCTACCAAGGGGGAAGTTTGAGTACTGCAGGCAGGTCATCGGAATGACGACTTCCTCCCCATAGTTGTGAAGGGGGAGATTTGTTGGAGTGGGTGGGGTTCCCAACCTATGTGGAGAAGACCCCGGAGTACGACGAGCGCCGTTCGTGTGTCGAAGAAGCTCGGGAAGTCAGAGTTGCTGCTGCTGCTGCTCCATGGAAGGTTCTGGAACAGGGGATCCGAGTTCGGGCCAAACTCGGTCCCATGGCGAGTTCGGGCCGAACTCGGTCTGGCTCCTCCAGAATGTTGGCGTGAGGTTCTGTTTGCTCGACACAGAGTTCTGGCCGATCTCTGTGTCGTCGGGGGCTGAAGCGAATTTCTGGATGAGTTTTCATCATTGGATCTAATCCAACAGTCCAGGTTGGTTGTGGGATTAGGAAGTTATATTGAGATTTCTCAACCCTAATTCAGAAGTGCAACGCATTTGATAACACAAGTTTGAGAGAGGAAAGAGGCAAGAGTGCCATTACAACTTCGGAGAAGAAGACGGAGGATTGAAGGTCGCTATTCGAAGGAGATCGTGTTCGGGTAATCTCTACTCGTCGTTCTCGCTCTTCGTAGCCTTGTAATCATTGTTCTTATCTCTGAGTGTTGTGGGGATCCGATTTGGATCGGGAGGAGTTTGTAGAGGGTGTAATTCTTCTATTCCATTAGTGGAGGCTTCTCAGGGTTAGACTCCGATCGTCCCGTGGTTTTTTCCCGCAAGGGTTTCCTTGTCAAAAATTCTCTGTGTCTGCGTGGATTGTTTTTTGTGTGATTATTTTTGGGTTCGTGCGTTGTATTGCTCGGTCCTCTCGCAGGTACTCTCCGGTTTGGGGAAAGGTTTCCGCGTTTCTTTTCCAACAGTTCCCTGGTTATCGCGCCACCGACGGTGATGATCGGGAGGGGAACGATCCTCCGCCTCTAGCCGCCTCGGGACGTCGTGCCTCGAACTCGCTTGTCCACCGTGGTGTTTCCATCGGAACACTGTCCGTCCAGCCACCGCGTTCTCAACCCGAGGACACGATCAAGATTATCGCCGGGTCGGTCAGCACGCTACCGCCGACTTGGCGATCTGGATGTTCGCCACCTCGCTGACGAGCAGCGATGTCGTTGTCCTCTGTGGCAACCGGATCTGGGCGGCTCCATTCTGGATCTCGTCTGCCTCGGCGAGCCTTGCCCTCTGTGCGTCTTTCGGATCTGACGGTGCCTAACCGTCATCTTCTCCACTCGCTCTGTAAATCTTTTTCTCTCTTCAATGTTACTCTCTTGCTTGAACCCATTCTTCTGTGTTGGAAAGAATGGATTCTCTCTTCACTCTCTTTTATTCTACAGCTTTTGTTTTTTTAGTTAATTATGGCAATATTGATGAGCTGTCACTATTAGAGAAGAGCAGAGAATATTGATTCCTCAAATTTTTGAAAGTCATTACCTGACTCTTTGTGATTCGAAGAGTCAAAGCCTGGTTTCATACTTATTATGTACATTATAGTATATAATGCTTGGAACATGGTTAAGTTATAGTATATTACCTATTTTGACTAGTATTATATGTAAATTAGATATAGATATATATTACTAATTGTGATGTATAAATATTTATTGTATTCTCATTGTATATTTCACTGACATATATCATATACATCGAGTGATTATAAAATAAATATTTTTACAAAGAACCTTGCATCCATCTAGTTCAAAATGAATTTTAGACATCTAAATATTTATCATTAAATTTTTTATCTAATTTCAATATATTTATAAATTATTTATTAAGTCCCTTATAGTACACTATATTATTTCAAATATTTTACCAATAAATTTCTACTATTTTTGTCTAGGCTAGAATATACTTTTAGTATGGAATATTGAGTATAATATTCATAGTATTCTTGTAAAGCTATAAACTAGTTTATCCTAGTTAGTAATAAATATAGCTTGTTTATAAATGGTTAGCAATATTAGCTAGCATAGCTAGTTACCTAGTATATATGGTGAAATTAATTAGTTAGTTAGTTAGCAATATTGGATAGATTATTATATAGAGTTTAACCTATTATTGTCCTCCTATAGGTGGAAAAATTGGATGTTGATTTGCAAGGGACAAAGGCAAGTACACTACGATTAAACTCTACTTTGTATTTCTGTATTGCATTGATCTCATATTGGACACAACGTTACACGATATGGTCTTGTGCTCTTGCTCATGTTCCATGTACTTGTGTCTGGGGAGGGGAATACTACAGATGTGTGACCAAACCCATGAACAGATATTCATGTAGATAGCTTAGGCCTCGCACTGTGCACGCGGGTCCTAAGTCGTACCTTTATTCATGTGCCTTGTACCCTGTGCTACCCAAGCCGGTCACACATTCTGGATGTATTTCAATATTGCACATGTCAGGTTTCGTGTTACATTTCAGGTTCAGGTTCAGTTCATGTATTTACTTTCCTATACTTCAGGTTCTTACTTCCCGTACTCATTGCATCACAGTTTTACATTGTACATGTTCATTTCGTAGGGACTCCTTTCCTGATTGGATACGTTGCAGGTGTCGAGGCATTATACTTTGGCATTATGGTTTAAAGGACGGGATGATAGTTAGCAAGCTTGGAGGCTACGAGGAGATTAGCGATGGGTTAGGACTTGGTTGTACATGTTTACTTTTAAATTGTTAATTTTGTATTATATAGACATAGTGATTTGTAATATTATTTTGCACGTGTTTAGACGCTGTGATGTGATTTTATGATGTGACTTGAGATATTAGATACTTAGTACAGCTTACTATGTTGTATCTCCCAACGTAGGTTGGTCGTGTCCGACTAATAGTCGATTATTCAGGAGCAGGCCGTGACACTTTCTGGGACTATTGTGGATTTCGTGCAGCAGCAGTTGATGACTATACTAGTGCACGTATGTACACCCAAAGGGGTTTCATACATAGTGTTTGTCATGATTCCCTCCACTTCGCATTTGAGATTGATCACATGACGTAGTTCGTGGGAAGGGAGCTTCACCTTTATGCTTCCTCGGGTAGACCGAGTGTTGTGGCACATAAGTGGATGTACCCCCAGGCCCGATTCCTGAGCCTGCAGAGCGTTTGTGTATTCTGGAGTTTGGCCCGACCCTGGCGCAGAGGTGCACGAATAAGATCTATAGAACTTTCCATCAGGCACGCACGTCACCACTAGAGGCGCACGCCTTGGTGTGGCACGTATGGCATGTGCCTTGGTTTTTGTTTTATATTTGCCATGTGTTGTGCCTTCTTCTGAGACCTCCTCACACGCTTGAGGTCTGCCATCACCTAAGGCACTGAGTTTGCCTTGGGTTGATTTCTTCCCGCGCCTATTGGTAGATGTGCGTTTCCCCCGAACGTTGAACTTTTCCGAGCCATGCGCTAGAGGAAGTACGGGAGGCAAAGTCATCGGCGCGTCGGGTAAGAGTATGGGCGCGCGCTGCTCTTCTTCAGCAGGTTGTGTGTTAGCTATACAAGCTTTAGGCACCCACGTCTTCTTCATTTTCTTAGACATCATCAGTCTAGGAGAAGAGCCCGTACTGTCCCCCGATTGAATTTTCTCAAATGCAGAGTGATCGAATTTGACGACCAGCATCTGTGTAGTGGTTTCGAGCATGGCCGTGTCAGATTGCATCAGAACATTCTCTTTAAGGAGAAGGAAATTCACCAGCAGAGTCGCCATCTTGTTCGACATCGCTTTTGAGCTTAAAAATAGGCTGTTTGTGAAGCACTGCGAATGAGAATGCAAAGAGGAACTCATGAACAGGAATCCCTGATTGCACTTGGCTTTTGATCTGGGTTGTAATGGTGGAGGGTTGTTTTTTTACTCCGTTGACGATCTGACTATGAGGGAGTATTGCCGGGCTCAACTTCACTGGCTGAAGGGAGCAGCAAGGAATCTCTCTGGCTTACTCGGGAACCTCTTGAGGTAATCAGGAATCGAAGGGATCGACCTTTTAAATAGAGGAGAACTCCTCCTATTTATAGTTGATGGAGGGAGTAGTACACACTCCTAAGAGTAGACAGGTGTGAGCGTCATCTTGCCACACGGCACCCGTAAACATGGGTTGGTTACGATCACGCGCACACTTCACTGGTGAGGCGACCATAGCCGACCGCCACGTAGTAAATTTGATGTTAGAGAGAATCTCAAAATGCTCTAAACTCGTTCTTTGGCGTGACTGGCATTTGGACACGTGGCACGCGCCAGAGTCACAAACGCGTCTAGGAGTCATTGTCCTGGAGGGTGCGTGGTATGTAGACGCGGGGGTATAAGCACACACGCCTATGGGGGCTTAGGGCGACATATGCCTATTTGCATTGTTCTCGAGGGGAACGAACCTTAACTTCAGTGTTCGTCTCTTTGCACGAGAATCAAAGCGTAGTATAGTGGTCTCGAGAGAGCCATGCCGAATAAATGCAGTCTCAAAAAGGAGAAACTGATATACATAGGCGGTGGGATGATGGCTCAGGCACGCCCAAGTTGGTGAGGCGCGAAGGGGAGCGCGCCTAGATTACGCGCCTATTCTTCGAAGTGTCTGACTTGACGTCTCGAGAAAGATTTCAACTTCATTAAATGCAGTATGGGAGAAAGTGACCATGATATGAAGGATCAGGCGCGCCTATGAGGCGTGAGCAAAAGGGGGCACGCCCTTAAAGGGGCACGGTTGGCCCAGAGCATAGAGATCGAGATGTCTCAGGCATGCATAATTCTTCGCCAGCCTTGATGCTAAAACAAGGCACGGAGTATACTTTGATCATGTTGGGGTGCACGACCCATGCGCCTACAGGTGCATTACTGTAGAAGCACAAAAAATTCAAAACATGTATTACGTCGCCATGCGCCATTACTACTATGCGCATTGAACGCTCTTCACCAGAGGAAAATTCTCTTTGAAGAATGAGCCAGCAACATGAGTCAGCTCTTATGTGATAGCAATCATTACTGTTTTTGGAGGTTATAGTTGTGCCATGCCACGTGGCTTGATCTCACTGACTTTCACATGCACTTCAGAAGCTATATGCCTAGACTTGGCACCCAGAAGCCATGTGCCACGTTCGCTCATGCGCTGAATCCTACATGCGCATCAAATCTTTCCTTTTCAACATATAGAGAACTTCGAGTCATCAGCATGCGCCATATGTCAAATAACACAGTCATGCTCATGACATATGTCAACAGCCCAAGATCTCAGCAACAACCACATCCCAACCACTGGCACGTAGCGGTTAGTTGTGCTTTGTACGCACAATGGCAAGCATATTCTATTCAGAAGTGCCAGAGGCAGTAAATCCCATGCGTACAACGCTCCTGCGCGCCGTAATCCATGCCCACATCGAATATACGGGCATGGATGGATCATTTTGCCACCTATAAATAGAAGGAGTCTTCCTTCATTTCACACACATAGACATTCGAAGAGTTTGAGCAAAGTTCAGAGAGCCGAATGGCCGTCCACCTTGTCGTAGAGTATAAGACTTGCAATTTTCTTTCATCTCGTCGTTGGATCGTTAACGGAGTAAAGGAACCAGTATAACGTTCGATCTCCATTGTCACACTTTTTTAGAATCAATTTGTACTTAGATCTTCTGTTTAGGAGTTCTTTTGTACTCTCTTCTCATCCGATTATTACAAAAAGTTCACATAACTTTTGTCCATTAGGAACAAACTGGCGACTATGCTAGAACTTTCTTCTTCTTTGACGAGAATGTTGTGACGCAAATTGACGATAACTTGCCCGGGTCCTCTCGAAGGATGTTGGTCGTACGCTTTGACTAACAAGCCTTTGAGAATATGTTATTCGGGGACAACACGAGTCCTTCGAAAAGGCTAGGAAAACCAAAGGAGACTCACCGCACTTGGTTTGCTAAGGCCAGTATGACAAGCCCAAGAACTACGTAGGCTACTGCTGATGTATGGGGGTTATTCTACCCTTTGGCTGTGGCAAAGGAGCCGAAACTGCTCCTAAATTGGCGTTGGCTTCTATGAAGGTACAGCATATGGGTGCATCTACTTCCCGGCGCATGAAGTCTGTTGCGTACGAGAAATTTTTTTGTATTTGACAGAATTTCCTGCTGCGCCAACCCCATCCAGATGTATGAAAATTAGGGAAACATAGATTATGTATACTGTGCGCTAGTGGGCACTAGTACAAAGAAGTCTAAGGCAACGTGAGCCGTGCACACTCAAGTTGTTGTGCCTACAGCCAACCAGAAGCAAGCCGTATTAATTATTACACACAACTAATTTAAAGCTGTACAAAACTGACTCATACGCCAGAAATGGGTCGGTTCTATTGTCTTCCTATAACTTGGGTGCATCTCATGCACTGGATCTAAGCCAGGGAGCAAATCTTGAGGTGACAGACCCATGTACCCAGCTTTGCTATGCGCATGGAGTGGGTATGTCTCATAATAAGTCTTCCAACGATGATCTGGGCGCATCTCATGCAGTCGACCTAGGTCAAGAAGCACACCACTCGCATACACACCTAAGCGCTCGGCTTAGCCATGCGCATAAAGTGGGTGTAACTATGAAACTTCTTTCGTACGATTTGCACGACATGATTACTCACAAGCGCAAAGTGAGGGAGACAATCATTATGCCAATGTGCCTTGTTCGGGGCATACTTGTGCTAACATCATCATCAACTGTTGTGCCAAAACACTAGATTCTCCACCCAGGCAGTCTGTGTTCCAACAACTGCAACCAGCTGCACTGATCCGTCAGCATCTCGAAAAGAGGGTGCAAGCAGAAGGTGATGATGAACTGCCTATCGCCTCGTGCCTTGCTACTTTTAACTCACCTTCTCTGAAAAAGAGTTCCATATCCAATAATCCTCTGGTTTCGGTCAGTGCATCAAAAAAACTGGCTGCGAGGCAGCAAGCTAGTATTATCTAGTACTGGGGTCCACCACTCCGTCTACCTCCACCCTTTAATGTAGTATACATGGCAGGGGCAGTAATAGGGATAATGGTGAGGCATCAAATACCAGTCTCCAACGATCTAAGCTCTCGTGGCAGGACTTCAGTCTCTAAGTGCATTCATGCAGGCTTTGACTCAAGCGGTCTTAGAAATCAAAGCCATCTTGAATCAACAACCACCCAGGGTTCCAGTAACTAACAGTCAGAACCCAGGGACTAACGAAGAGTCTAATGCACCTTATCAGATTCCTTCTATGATCGACAATCATACTTAAGCATGGTCATCTGCCTTGTAGTATCGAAGGATGTTCATGAACCTCTCAGGGAGTTGCAGGCTCGTTTCAATGCCAAAGACAAACGAAAAGGCCTAAAAAGTTTTGGATTCGCATCCATATCCTTCTGAGTGGAACAATGTGTTTACCCTCCCAAGTATAAACCATAATCCTTGACCCCATTCGACAGAAAAGAGTCTCCCCGTCGTTTTCTGACATAGTTCATCTCTATGACGGGACACCTGTGTGGGATGATGCCTTGCTCACGAACCTGTTCGTTGGAACAATATAGGGGGCAGCCTACGAATGGTTCTATAGGCTCCCCGACAATTTCATCTCCTCCTTCGAAGTCCTCAAGTGTCTCTTCCTTTTGCGATTCTATGAAGAAGGAATGGATATCATAATATCCTCTCTCATAGACATTGCCCAAAAGGAAAAAAGAAATAATAAGTACCTGTATTAAGCGCTTTCGCCAGGCATCCTTGAGGTTACCTCCTTGCACCCCGAGCCAGTATTGATGGATGCATGTCATAAGAACGTGCTGCCAGCAATCAAGCTGTGGATCAACTCCACTTAATGTACATAATGGACGACATCCATTATTAGTTCCGATAATGCTGAAAAGAACGCTAGGGAGGCACGTTTGTCAGGGCTAAACTTTCTTACTATCAACGACAAGGGAAAACGCCCCTCCGACAGCAATACTAGCAACAACATTTCTAAACATCCATCCTTAGTGAACCAAAAGCCGGCAGAGACGGCTAGGCCGAAGGAGAATTACTCCTTTAATGGCAACGAAGTTCTAGAGCTCCTCAATATGCTGATAAAGGATGATAAGCTCCAGCTTCCTCCTCTAAAACGACCTGATAAAGCAGACACGGTAGACAATCCTAAGTATTGTCAATATCATCGGTACGTCCACCATCCAACATGTGTCTGATACGTGTTGAAGAAGCAAATACGTTGGCTGATTGACGCCAAGGTCCTCTCTCATGACTATGAGGACAATATAGTCACTGCAAACATGGTGACCCTCCAGTTCGGCGACTTCCCAGCAACAGAGGCCTAAGATGGTGTTACCCGGATCCCCAAGGCAACAATAGAGGTCGTTAACCTCCCACCAGCCTGCAACAATTCTACAGGGTTGGCTCCACTTACAACATCACGTGGCAAAGTTATGTGGGTCCATCCCGATCTCGCTCCAGATTTTGATGCAGCCAACGGCGCATCCCACTAAGGAAAAGAAGTCCAATTTGTGTCTTATGATCTCTGCCTCAATCGACGAAGCTCTAGTAAGCAATACTAGGTCAGGTCAAACCAACCAGTAGGAAGGCGATCCAACTCTGAAGGAAGATACACCTCTACCTACTATGTTGTAACGCCCCAGTCCCAAAATACTTAGGACTGAGTACGTAGACATTCCAGCTGTATACATACGAAGTATATGTAGAAACGAAGTCGTAAAGCAGAATACTCTAGAGGGGGGTGAATAGAGTAGGCAGCAGAATATTGCTAATAAAAAACTTGTTAGCAGTTATATCAGAGAAATAATAATAAACACAAAGTAATAACTGTAAAGAAAAGAGTTCAGAAGGTAAACACAAACACAAAGATTTATACTGGTTTCCCTCTTGTGAGGACCACTAGTCCAGTCGGAAGAACTCTAGCTTCCAATTGAATCTACTATTGGAAAATCCTGTAAGTTTTCATACGAAGTCCGTGCAACTTCTATAGACGCGAGCTTTGATACGAAGAACTCGACCAACTTCAATTTTGAAGAGTCTTTCTTCAATCAAGCCTCTGATTACAATTTCTCTGAAATCTTCTAGACCGCACCGTACCGACAAATTGACTAGAAAATTGTAACTGGCTTGGGATTTGAAAATGAAAGCTTTTTTAAAACTCTTTGAAAGAAACGTAAGCTTTAGAAGAGAAGAGATGAAAGTGAATGAGTGATTTGAAATGATCAGAATTCCTCTCTATTTATAGTTTTTCTAAAGACAGAACTCTGACAGAATTCGGGCAAAATTCGGACAGAATTCTATGTAACAAACCGCAACCGAAGGAAGACCAAGTTCAAAAACCAACGTTCATATAACGTTCACCTTGGCTGAACTCTGGCCGAACTCTGGCCGAGTTCTGTCAGGTTTATTTTATGAAAAATATTTTGGGCCTTTTTGAAATCCTTCAAAAGCTTTTGTAAATAATAGATATTTTTCAAAACATAGGTCAATTTTAAAAACAATTTTGGATAGCAATTTTGAAAACGATTTTGGATAGCCTATTTGTCAGTGCGACTCGGTGTACAATATATTCCTAGACTCAATAAAAGTAAAAATTACATTGCATAAAAAAATAGTCTTGAGTGGCAAACATAGCTTCTGTCTTGAGCAGTATCCAAAATATCTTGAGTAAACATCTGAGTTGTTCAGTATATCGAGACAGAGTTTGATTAATTATTAAAATCAGGTTTGACCATGACTAATGGGCCAACAATCTCCCCTATTTTGATAATTGACAAACCTTGACCGATATAACATCTTTGGTCTTTATCAAATCAAAATTGTACCAATATAATGTACCAAAAAAATTGTTCATGTAGATTGTTCATAACCTGTATTCATGAAGATGTTAGATCATATTTCTCCCCCGTTGTCACTTAGCAAAATAATTGCAAAAGAGAAAGCTCCTTCGCAAATTATGCATAAGTAACAATCAGTGAAGAAACATAAAAATATGGATATATAAAAACATTTGGTATAAATGTCATAGACAGGAAAGAAATATGATAAGCAGAGAATATTTCACAGGCAGTGTAAATGAAAGCATAAATAAAAGATAATTCTATGAGAAATGCTAAACTGAATAAAATGCTGAACTGAAGCATATAACATGTCCATCAAACACAAAAGTCACAAATTATAATAAAATAAGAGTACTGATACTAGCTTGGAATGTCGGAGCATTTCCAAGTAAATAAAAGACAAAATCATCAGTATCAAAAGTATAACAAATTAAAAATCATCCTCATTGTCATCATCATCATCTGCAGTACCAGCATGTCTACCATGTCCTGATAGACCAGCTCCAGAGGTGTGTGGAGTAGCACCAGAAGTACGATACCAATCGTGCGCATTCCCTGGCTGGAACAGAGAGTGGACCGCCTCATCATCAATGCGGTAACCAGATACAGAAGGGTCTCTAGGAAGAGAGCCAGCAGAATGACCCGTCTGAGCAAATATGAGATCGGCAAAAGAGTTGGCAATAGCCTAGAACCGAGTCACGTCACAGAACTCATGTTCTCTGGAAGTGTCAACGAAGAAAGTCTGTAGATCCGAGAGGTGCTGATGAATACCCTCAAAAGTCATAGGGTAGGTTTGAGGAGGAACAGGTGCAGGAGGTGGAGGAGCAGTGGCAATGCTACGACAAAAAAGCTTGAGAAACTTGGGCTCAGGGTCCAGAGCGCAAGTGGATAAGTCTATATCAAAACGCTAAAAGATGCGTTTAATAAACATCGCATAAGAGAGGTTGCGGCCTCTTTTGCGACATCTACCCATCATCTAGATGATAGTCTTAGGGGCAGAAAAAGGAATCCCCTTAAGAATGTGATATAGGGCAAAAAGTTTTAGTACAGTGACATCATCTTTTGAAGTAGATTTGGAAAGAATAGTGGAATAGATTATGCGATGTAACTCGTAGTTAAACAAGTTCAAGTTATTGGCCTTGAACTTTCCAGGACGAGCACGTGCGGGCGCACAAAGTTCATTCTTGAAACTAACAAGAGTCGTGCCCTCGAGAAAATTGAAGTCGGTGATGTCATCGAGCGGGGCACCTTCGTTTGGAATACCAAGGATTTCCGCTAGCAATACATCATCGAACTCGATATCGATCCCGCCAATACGAGTTCTTGCGGTAAAAGTGTCTAACACGAAGTTACAATATAACAATCTAAGGGCATTAGTAGCTATAGGGAATTATAGGGTAGCAAGATGGTGTAACCCTAATGCCTCAAAGAAGGGACGGTGATCAGGAAATACCGTCCATTTAATCGGAGTGCCGGTGCATATAGTACGCATAGCAAAGTCGGCATACCAAAGCAATGCTTGGTCATGAGTTTTGAAGTAAAACTCATCCGACACACCGTCATCCGATTGGACCGGGAAAAAGAGGGAATCCGTAGTAGGATCAGAAGATGATGCCTCTTCACTGGCATGAGACTTCTTCCTCTTGAAAGGATTGAATCCCTTAGGCATTCTTTTCCAAAACTAAGTAACCCTAAAAATTTGAAAGTGGAGGAGAGAAGGAGTTATACCTTTCGAAAATCAAGTATGTTGTAGAGGGCATAATTCTCCGCACGAATCCAAATTTTGGATGGAAGTCTCTACGTAGATTGGAAAAAAGGAGTGGAGAAAAGCTAAGGTTTGGGTGGTTCTTCGGCTGCTGCTACTGTGATGATGAATTGGTTTGGAGGAGATGAATAGGAGATGGCCTCGGGTTCTAACTTAAAAACATACAGCACCAAAAGAACTCCGACCGAATTCGGACCGAACCCGGGCCGAATTTGCCTAGGGTTCTCCTGGGTTTAAAATAAAATTTTGTGGGCCATATCCTTTTCATCAATTCATTTCAAATATTTAATTCAAAGTTTAGTAATTTTAAACTTCAAATAATATAATTAATATTATTTTATAGATTAAGTTTCTTTACTCAGTATCTGTTTCAGATTAGCTGTAGGAGTACTGTCCCAGCTAATGGGAGTTCACCGGAGAACAATCAAGTACCGCTTCACTTCGACCGTAGTCGTGGTGACAGACAGACTCTTTGTAGGCTTGTCTCGAAAACAGTTATTGAGTATTGAATAAATTAATGAATAAAATAACATTAATTAATATTATTTACATCTAAAATTCCTAATTCTTGACGTAAATAATTGAAACGATCTTCCGCTAGAGGTTTTGTGAATATGTCAGCCAATTGATTCTGTGTGTCTATATATACAAGGTGTATATCTCCATTTTGTTGACGATCTCTAAGAAAATGATGTCGAATCTTAATATGCTTAGTACGAGAGTGACATACTGGATTCTTAGTAAAATTAATAGAAATAGTGTTATCACATAAAATGGGTATGTGTGTGTAATGCAATCCAAAGTCTTCTAAAGTTTGCTTCATCCACAAAATTTGTGTACAACAACGTCCTTCGGCGATATACTCAGCCTCAGTTGTTGATAATGCGACAGAATTTTGCTTTTTGCTAAACCAAGAGACTAGAGCTTTTCCTAGGAAATAACATGTATCGCTGGTACTTTTTCTATCTACTTTGCATCCGGCAAAATCAGCATCAGAATAATCGGGTAGGTCAAATGACGTGGTTTTAGGATACCATAAGCCGACAGAAGAAGTGCCTTTAAGGTATCGGAAGATACGCTTAACTGCGCACAGATGTAATTCCTTAGGATTCGCTTGAAAACATACACACAAGCAAATACTAAGCATAATGTCTGGTCGACTAGCAGTTAAGTACAGTAAGCTACCGATCATACCTCGATACTTATGTTTGTCGACGGGTTTGCCTTGTTCATCAATATCAAGCTTGGTTGAAGTCGCCATTGGAGTGCTAAGTGGTTTGACTGCTTTCAGGTCGAACTTTTTTAATAAATCTTTTGTGTACTTTGCTTGATTTATGAATGTCTCATTATTGGTTTGTTTGATTTGCAGTCCGAGAAAGAATTTCAGCTCTCCCATCATGCTCATCTCAAACTCATTCTGCATACACTTTGAAAATTCTTGACAAAGAGATTCATCAGTGGATCCAAAAAATAATATCATCTACATAGATTTGAATCAAAAGAAGATTGTTATTCAAAGATTTAATAAACAGTGTAGTGTCAACCTTTCCCTTTGAAAAACTATTGTCAAGTAGAAAAGAGCTTAGACGATCGTACCAAGAACAAGGGGCTTGTTTCAAACTTTATAAGGCTTTCTTCAACTTGAAAACATAATCGAAATTTTTAAAATCAGTAAAACCTAGAGGTTGAGCTACATAAACTTCTTCTTTTATAAAAACCATTCAAAAATGCGCTTTTAACATCCATTTGAAATAACTTGAAATTATGAAAACATGCAAATACACATAACATGCGAATGGATTCTAATCTCGTAACTGGGGCATAAGTCTCATCGTAGTCGATACCTTTTTCTTGATTGTATCCTTGAGCTAGGAGTCAAGCCTTATTATGAGTCACTAAACCATTCTCATTCAGTTTGTTTCGGAATACCCAACGAGTGCCAATGACCGAATGATAAATGGGCTTGGGAACAACTTCCCAAACTTGATTATGTTCGAATTGGCTTAATTCCTCTTGCATAGCATCTAAACAAAAATTATCACTACATGCTTCTTCAATATTTTTGGGTTCAAACTGTGAAACAAAAGCAACACAAGAAGCTATATCTTTATTAGAGGAACGAGTACTTACACCCTTGGTAATCTCACCAATTACCAAGTCCTTTGGATGATCTGCCAAGAATCTCATCTCTTTTCGCGTATCCTCAGGATTGTTGGTTCCGATTTCTTTGCTTGAAGACTCAGCTGGTGCTTGGTGTGAAGGTTCTGCATCTTTGTAGGAAGGTTTTGCAGTAGCTGTACTTTGTGTAATCACGTCTTCATTATCGTCATCGACTGAATGTTGATTTAGTTCATTAAACTTGACATTAATTGATTCTTCGATGATCATGGTTCTCTTGTTGAAGACTCTGTACTATTTGTTCTTTGCCGCATAACCTAAAAAGATACCTTCATCGGCCTTTTCATCAAATTTACTCAGATTGTCTTTAGTATTAAGAATAAATCATTTACAACCAAATATCTTGAAATATGAAACAGTGGATGTTCTATCAAACCATAACTCATAGGGAGTCTTCTTCGATATAGGTCGAATTAGAACCCTATTGAGAATATAGCACGCTGTATTGACAGCTTCAGCCCAAAAGTATCTAGGTAGACTAAAAAGGTTCAACATTACTCTAGCCATTTCAGATAGAGTCATGTTCTTACGTTCCATAACTCTATTTTGTTGTAGAGTCCTAGGGCAAGAAAACTCATGCAAATAACCGTGTATGTCACAGAATTGCTTGAACTCTGTATTCTCAGATTTGCCGCCATGATCACTACGAATGCGAGTAATCATGAAACCTTTTTCATTCTGTACTTTCTTGCAAAAGGTGACGAATTCTGACAAAGCATCGTTCTTGCGTGCAAAAAAATATACCCATGTGTATCTAGAGAAATTATCTATAATGACAAATGCATATAACTTACCACCTAGACTAGCAATTCTACTGGGTCCAAATAAGTCTATATACAATAATTGTAGAGGTCTAGTGGTACTTACAGCGTTCTTGGATTTAAAGACAGATTAGGTAGCATTGTTCTTTTCACATTCGCTACATATCGTATCCTTTTTGAAAGATATGTCCGGTAAGTCGCGTACCAACTTTTTTTGGATAGTTTTGAAATTGTGTCTATATTTTTATGACCGAGTCTCATATGCCATAGTTGACTCTCAATGCTCTTGGCCATCAAGCATCTACCTGCTTTGTTAGCATCTTCTAACAGATAGAAAACATATATGTTGTCTTCCCTGATACCTTCAAAGATAGTACTACCAGTTAAGCTATCAACTATAGTACATTTGTCTTTGACAAAATTAATGCCATAACCGTGATCAGCTAAATGGCTTATGCTGAGCAGATTATGTTTTAACTCGGTAACTAGACAGACATCTTTAATCACAGGATAGGAAGCCTTATCAATGTCCCCGATACCGATTATGTACCCTCTTAAATTATTACTGAATGAGACGTATCCTTCTTTATTCTTCTTCGACAGTGTTGCGAATAATGAAGCATCACCGGTCATGTGCCGTGAGCAACCGCTGTCGAGGATCCATTTGCTTCTAGCATGGAAAGGGCATTCCACCTACAAAATAGTTTGCAGATAAAACTCTTGGTACCCATTTCTTGTAGGGTCCTGACAGGTTAGTTTTTGGTATCCATGCATAAACATTTAAATCTACTAACTTTCTGATTCTACATGCAGAGGATATATGACCAATGAGGCCACAATAATGACATTTTGCATATTGAGTGTTGAAAGTTGTGTGAGGTGCATGATTGGTAGGTTTTGGTTTTCTAGTATAAAAAAATGCATGCCTAATAGTCTTCTTGGGCATAGGTTTGGTATGGTTTGTTCTGACAATATTTGGTTTGGGTGTGTTCCGATGATTCGGTAATTGACACGTGTTAGAATAGGAAGCAGCAACTTCAGGCTATTTTCTTAAACTAATTTCTAACTTTTTGGAGGTGTCATATAATCTAGTATAGTCAGATGTAAGTATTTCCATTCTGACTTGTGCACACTGGAGATTCTTTCTCTCCTTAGATAGGTCTTCCTTTAGCTGGCTGATAGTTTGGTCTTTTTCTTCGGATAACTTGTTAGTCTCGTGTAACAACAGATTAATAGAAGAAAACTCACTAGACTCAATAGAAGAATTATTATTACTAACATCAGCTAGTTGGTCGGTAAGTCTTCCTATCTCACCTTTGTACTCTTTGAGTACCTTCTTAGAGGTTTCATATTTACTACGCAGTTTCCTGTAGTCATTTAACAGGTCACTGAAAGCCTCTCATAATTGCTCAAAGGTGAAACCATCATAAGGATCAAACAGAGGATTAGTGATTACCTGATCGTAAGCCATCAAGCATACATTTGCAGCAGCATCCGATTATTCGTCTTCTGAATCGCTGGCTTCGCGTTCATGCCATATGCTTGTATTGGCGTACTTCCTTGATGTAGATCTCTTCAGATAGCCTTTGTCATATTTGCTGCCTTTTTTTGTTGATGATGATGTTGTTGGACAATCTTTCTTCATATGTCCTTTCTTCTTACATCCATAGCAAATAGGATCTTCCTCGTTGTTGTTGTTGTTGTTGCTGTCTTTTGTTCTTCTATTGAATCTCATAAAATTCTTGAATTTTCTTACCAGAAGAGCTTGATCTTCAGAGTCAGAGTTGTTGTCGTCAGAATCATCTTCGACAGTTCTTTTATGTTGAGCCTTCAAAGCGATCGACTTCTCTGACTTCTCCTTTGGTGTATCATTTTCAAAGTCTTGAAGTTCCAACTCGTGAGTGAGTAGATTACCTATGAGTGTTTCCAGAGACATTGTTGAGAGGTCGTTTCCTTCAATGATTGTTGTAGCCTTTGGAATCCAGTTCTTTGTGAGAGTTCGTAGAAGTTTGTGATTCTTCTCATGGTTATTGTATTCCTTTCCTAATAAAGATAAAGGATTTACAATATCCAGGAATCTCGTAAACATCTGAGTGACGGATTCAATTGGCTTCATTTTGAATGTCTCGTACTCTTGAGTAAGTCTGCTGATCTTTGACTCCTTGACTTGTGTTGTTCCTTTGTGGGTTACTTCGAAAAGTTTTTATACTTTATTTGATGTTGTGCAAGTCGACACCCTGTTAAATTCAGTTCTGTCTAAAGCACAAAATAAAGCGTTAATAGTACGTGCGTCAAGATTGGCCTTTTTTTTATCCTCAGTATATTTATCATGGGGTTTTTCAACTAAAACTTCCTCAACAATAATACAAGGAGGCTTTTTGTTGCGATCAATAACTATAGACCATAAGTCAAAATCAAGAGATTTTAAGAAGAAACTCATCCGTGTTTTCCAATAAGTGTAGTTTGTGCCGTCAAACAGTGGAGGTTTGTTTGTGGCTTGGCCTTCATTTGTGAATTTCACAGTTGCCATGTGTAATGCTGTGATTTATATAACAATTAAATATAACTGCAGTTTTACCTTGCTTTACCTGTATAACCCGCTCTGATACCAATTGTAGGAACGGTGTCGTAAAGCAGAATACTCTAGAGGGGGGTGAATAAAGTAGGCAACGGAATATTGCTAATTAAAAACTTGTTAACAGTTAAATCATAGAAATAATAATAATCACAAAGTAATAATTGTAAAGAAAAGAGTTCAGAAGGCAAACGCAAATACAGAGATTTATACTGGTTTCCCTCTTGTGAGGACTAGTCCAGTCGGAAGAACTCTAGCTTCCAGTTGAATCCACTATTGGAAAATCTCGTAAGTTTTCATACGAAGTTCTTGCAACTTCTATTGACGCGAGCTTTGATACGAAGAACTCGACCAACTTCAGTTTTAAAGAGTCTTTCTTCAATCAAGCCTCTGATTACAATTTCTCTGAAATCTTCTAGACCGTACCGTACCGGCAAAATGACTAGAGAATTATAACTGGCTTGGAATTTAAAAATGAAAGCTTTTTGAAAACTCTTTGGAAGAAACGTAAGCTTTAGAAGAGAATGGATGAAAGTGAATGAGTGATTTGAAATGATCAGAATTTCTCTCTATTTATAGTTTTTTCAAAGACAGAACTCTGACAGAATTCGAGCAGAATTCGGACAGAATTCTATGTAACAAACCGCAACTGAAGAGAGACCAAGTTCAAAAACCAATGTTCATATAACGTTCACCTTGGCCGAACTCTGGCCGAGTTCTGTTAGGGTTGGTCAGGTTTATTTTATGAAAAATATTTTGGGGCTTTTTAAAATCCTTCAGAAGCTTTTGTAAATAATAGATGTTTTTCAAAACATAGGTCAATTTTGAAAACGATTTTGGATAGCCAATTTGCCAGTACAACTCGGTGTACAATGTATTCCTAGACTCAATAAAAGTAAAAATTATATTGCATAAGGAAATACAGTCTCGAGTGGCAAACATAGCTTCGATCTTGAGCAGTGTCCAAAACATCTTGAGTAAACATCTGAGTTGTTCAGTATATCGAGACAGAGTTTGATCATTTATTAAAATCAGGTTTAACCATGACCAATGGGCCAACAGTATAGGGAACCCTCGTATGTATACATAAGCTGTAAAATGCAGTAATCCAAGGCAAACAAAATCTCATCCACAATTGTAAAAAAATAATCATATAAAATCATTTGGAATTGTCATGTATACAATCGTTGGGCGGGGACAAATCTACTACCAATCATAAAGAGAGGAATACATGAGAAATAAAAGAATTTATCGAGCGATGCAAAGACGATCCAAGCGCAATCATCCTCGAAGAAATATAATAGATCATGGCCTTGGCTAGAGCACCTGCGAAAATCACAAAAGCACACCTGGAGAGATTACCAGATCCTCAGAGGGACGTAACAAGATACAGGAAGAACATGCCATAATAAGCTGAATATATAACATGTCACAAGCCACAAGTGAAGTAAAATAGTCCCAGTCGACATAATATCTCATCATCAAAATAGTGGACTACCCCTACAACCAAACAAGGACAAGGGGTAGTACACTATTCCGCGATGCAACATTGTTCTATGCTACTAATGGAACGAGGGTGACATGACATTGACTAGGGTTTACCTAACCATTCCAATGTGTTTATGCAGTTAAGAACAAACTTTTAGTCGCATGAGCCCTGGCTGTAAATAAGATCTTGTATAGTCCCCTCTTGGGCACTACTGACGAAGCGCATAATGTTCAAAAATGTTAGTGGCCAACCTGAGGGGGTTATCATACCTGTATCTCCAGCGGAGCTTCCGGGTTACAAGGGAATGTGCAATAGAAGCCCATACGATAAGGAAATGTTCTCCCCTTCCTATACACCTATCTAAGTCGCATCCGCGATCATGTACCTTTATTAACTGCTAAGTCTCCGAGCATGCCTCTATTAGCAGTTAAACCTAACACATGCGCACGGGTGATCAGCCAACACACAAGTACCTCTATATGCTACTCATCTCACATATATCTCGTGGTACAACTTGTGTCAAGGTTTATGCAATACACTACAGATGGTAGTCTCTTAACTCTAGGTTCATATGCAATCAAAAGATAATAGATAAAGAAAACTAATATCACTGGGCAGGTACTAAATCATAAACTGTAATAATAGTACAACCAGAAGAAACAAAAATAAATAAACAGTGATATGCAATAACTCAAGAAAATGCAGACTAAATATAAGCAGTAAATATGGCAAGGTATCTTGCCTGGTGTGTCGCCTGGTGTGGTGTGATAATCCGGCAAGTTTCGATTGTCCAATAGCCATGTTCGGTGTGTAATGGTTCGAGGTTGCGGAAAATAGGAAAAACACGATTTAGTCATAAGTAAGGTTGACAAATAGTGGGAATTTGAGGAGAAGAGTATTTATATTATTTTAGAAAAAAATTCCTACTACTTAAAAATATATTTTCCTTAGTCAAAACAATTCATAGGAAACATACTTGAACTATATTTACTACTAGAAAAAAAAATTTAGATAAATATACTAAGAATATAAAATTTTCTTTAAGCAAAAATATGCTAAGTTTGTCAAATTAATATTTTAGGTAAGAAGGCTATATTTAAAAATAATGTTATACTATATTTTGGGTTTCTATTCCAAAATTCTTGAAAGTATATAAAAACATTGTCCAAACAAAATACAATATTTTGTTCAAGTAAATTTTTAGAAAGTATTTAATATTTATATTATTATTTTTAATATTTTTTTACATTATTCCAAATAGATAATACCAATATTTAAATGGCCAAAATATTGGTACTAAGTATCAAAGAACATAATAATGATAAAAGAACCAATACACCTACTATCTCCTAAAAGGACAATAATATCTAACAATCAACAAAATAATCTTAGTAACAATTCTAATAATAATACTTATAATATTAATAGTAGATAGCTAATAATTTTAATAAAACAATTAAATTAATAAAAAACCACAAAAGTAATAACATTCAAAACTCAACACAGCTGGTGTTCCTTCCCTTAAGGAAGAGAAGGATAGCTAGCAAACAAAAAGCTAAGCAATTGGGGATAAGTAATAACAAAGGGGGGTTTGGTGAGGAACTCAAAATAAAGAGCTCTAAAATTTCGAGAGGGAGAGAGAGAACCGGAGAAGGGGGAGACTCACCGGAATGGTTCGGCGGCGTCGGCAGGGGGCGGAAGCCTAGTGTCGCTCTAAAGAATTGCAGCAGCGGTGGCCGTGAACCTGGAGACCGTGAGGGTCGGCCGCCACGGGAGCTGAGCTGTTAGGGAGACATCTCGGGCCGACGAGATCTGGAAGGGTGGCGGTGTTCCGGCGCTGGGACGGCGGCCCGTTCAGCTCGTGGAGGAGAGGCCGGCGCCGGTCTTGAGGCGCGCCGGAGGGGACTAGGCTGCTGGAGGGGTAAGGCAGTCACGGACAGTCACGGGGTGGGTTTTACTTTTATTATTATTTTTTTTGTTTGTTTGGGTGTTCGGATTTGATGGCGGTGGTGATAAGGGTTGGGGAATTTCGGCAGTGGCCGAGGAGTCGACCAAGGTGGTCGGGATAAACTGGGGTAGCGGTGTTGGTGTTGTAACTGTGTCGTCCCGGCAAGGGTCCAGGCGGGGTGGTCCTGGTGGTGCCGGGGCAGGGTGATTCTGTCGGTGGACGTGATTGGGAGGAACGGCGGGGCTCGGGGAGTTGTCGGGAAGAGAGGGAAGGACAGGGAGTGGCCAGGTGGTGGAGATGGCAGGCGTCAGGATGGTGGCAGAGATGGTGGTGGTAAAGGGTGGTGAGGGCTGCAACTGAAGCGTAGACGATACATCGAGGTTCGAGCAGCAGAAGGACGCAGGGTTAGGTTTAGGATTTGATTGTGTCGGGTGATGTCTGACACGAAAAAATAATGTATCTGTAAATATGGAATAAGATTTGAACCTGTGGAATTTCTAGGATTCTATGGAAAAGAGCAAAGATGAGCTCTCCTTATGTAGGAGGTGGACTCCTAGATAGATATGGATTAGGACGAATTTAAACCCATATGGATAACTTACTTTTTAGTTTATGTTAATATAAACTAATACCATCAAATCCAAATTCGACTTTGAATCAAAATCAAACTTTAATTTAGATTATGCTTGTCCTTACACAAATATAGATTTATCATATCTTTAAATAATTTATTTAAACATAATCTACTTACGTTTCAAATTATCACCAAATACTTCAAGATATTTTCTATAAATAATTAATTTCAAAAATTCCAATAAATATTTAAATGTTAGTAGTAAATATCCTCAAATACCTTCTTGATATTTGGGTAAAACAGTTAGTACTTCGAAAACCAAAGTGGACATGAATTAAATTCTATGTCTCATAGAATAATAGTTTTCTAATAAAATAGAAATAATCAAAATAGTATTTTGGAAATCTCACTTTAAGTAATTAAAAAAAATTATAATATTATTTTGAAAATTATCCTATTTAAATACAATCTGTAATCAAAACATTTTTCTGAAAATATGTACCTCGCACATATTTGCACTCGACGAGGAAATACGAGACACAAACTCGCACGCTATGTACAATACGACAATGCAAACTTGTATACGACGTACCCATCCGAAGTACAAAATCAATATCAAATTATTTATAAAAAACTCGTAGTAGAAATTTAGGGGGTTTACATCCTACCCAACTTAAAAGAATTTCGTTCTCGAAATTAAGGAATAGATGAAGTAGGTAGGGTTGAGGGAACACGAGAGTTTCTCGATACGATTAAGATTTAATCCAGGAGTTGATAAGGGAATCCAATAGAAAATTAGAATAATTGCAAATGTGGGTAACGGGGAAAAATAAATTCGAATGAATGGTTTATAAGATATCTCATGACACCCCATCAATGCCTAAGTTCAATCAATCATTATCATTTATCTTATAGACGTGCCCAATTAGGCACTAAATACCTCAATCTCAAGTGTTGGATCGTAACTCGATATTTCAAAATTTTGACTCAAGTTCAATCTATTCATAATTGTTAGTCCCTTGGCGAACAATCGATGGAAAAACACGAGTTCAAAAACAATTGTAAAGACAATGTTTCCAGCAACAACACCCTAAAGAAGGTGATGTTGTATTACGAGAATCTAAAGAGATTTCGTAATATTTCTCGAAGGCAACAGAACCGTATAACTTCTAAAGAGAAGCGACGGTATTCTCGAAGGCAACAGAACCGTATAACTTCTAAAGAGAAGCGACGGTATTCTCGAAGGCAACAGAGGAAGAAGAAAGCCTGCTGGGGTGAAAGATCACCGACGCTCGAAGAGAACTTTAGAACGCTGGCCAAAAATGTCGACGACTCCTCGGAATAGCAGAAGCACTTCTCTCTCTCTCTGGAAATTCTCTGATTATTTTCTGTAACCTTAAAGAGAGGAGATGCTTCTGATATTATAGGCACGAGATGGGATTTTCAAATTCTGAATGCACGCCCTGGTTTAATGCCAGATCCGGATTTTCTGGATCTGAGCCATTTCCGGATCTGAGCCCACAAGACCCGCGGACGTTACATAATTTGAACGGCCCACTCGACCCGCTCTACCCGCTCGACCCGCTCGACCCGCTCGACCCGTACAACCCGTACGTCCCGTACGCTCAGTACGTCCCGTACGCCATGCAGGCCGCGCAGAGGCTCGCGCACGAGCGCAACTAAAGCGCACAATGCGCCTAGCGACGAGCTGTCGTGCTAAGTGCAAAGTGCCATCAAAAAGCCACATTAAGCCTCAAAAGCCCATTAGCCCAAGCCCAAGCCCAAGTCCGAGCCCGAGTCCGAGTCCGAGTCCGAGTTCGAGTCCGAGTCCGAGTCCGAGTCCGAGTCGCTAAGCCCCTTCGGGGCTTAGCTCCAATCTATTTTCATTTTGGCCAAAAGTTGGTTTCTTATTCTCACCTCTATGTACAATCCCCCCACATGGCACCCTCCATTGGGCCTCAACCCATGTGCATCTCTCTATTCCTTCATAAGTAATATATAGAGATACATATTGGTGTGATTTTCCGATGTGGGACTATCTTTTAACAATAGAATGTTATGAACACACACAACACATAGAATAAAATACCAACAATCCCCCACATATCTCGATATATATGAGTTAAGCGTTCCACATAATAACTGTCCATTATGCATTAGGATAGATGTCGCTGACGACTTGAATCTTTCCGTATGGGTTGAACAACAGTATGATACAAGAATGGACTACTCCTTGAATTCTGTACCACAACTGTAATTTTTCCCACTCACATAATGTAGTTATCTGTGCTTCTGGCTGCACATTAAAGGCCTTGTGCCAGCCTGGATTTTAATGTATGTATTTTGGGCGTCTACAAATTTTCCCTCAAGAAACGGCCTATTTTTCTGTCCATACATTATAGGTGAGTTCTTTATTAAAGAGACATGGCATGAATCGTCCAACGCTTCCTTTGCGGTGCTACGCCGCTATGACATGGCCTTAAGCCGAGGACCTTACCCCGAATCATCGGGAACCTTATCGTAGTGTCATACTACCCGTAGCATGAGGTCTAGCCCCTTTGTAGTGCCAAACTACCCAGCATGAAGCCTTATGCTTCTGTGCGGTGTTACGCCGCTACGACATGGCTTGCAAGGCCGAGGCTTTATCCCTAGCCGGGTTTACCTCATTGTGGTGTCGTGCCACCCGTAACATGAGGAACACCTCCTCTTTGTAGTGCTGACTATATCCCTCTTTAATTCAATATACAGTATTAGGCCAACTGCCTATTTGCGGTGCTACGTCGCTGTGACTTGGCTAACATAGTCGAGGATTTACCTCTTTCGAGAACCTCATGGTGGAGTCACCGCCACACATAGCATGGAGTCACACTCCTTGTAGTGCTGTGCTACCATGCTTCCTGTAAAGCATAACAGACCTTCACTCAGTCTGAGAACTCATTAAGGCATTATGCCATCCTTCCCACAGGATCAATTTTTCGTAGAAAATTCATAGTAGACAACAGTGGTTCTGGGTCCGAAACCCTTCCATGTTCCGCAGAACAAGTACCCACTGTTAACTAATATTTTTCCAGTCAATAGTCCTTCCTTGAATCAAAAAATTAGATATCTGGTAGATTTCTCTTTGAACCAATAACATAAAATTTATTGATAGGATTATAATGACACAATATTAGAATGCCTTCAAACCCATCTTCCTTGCTGTGTCCTCGACCAGCTGTCGTTTGAGGCCTTTCGTGAACGGATCTGCCAGGTTCTCCTGACTCCGAACATTGATCACTGCAATGATGCCTCGTTTGATGAGATCGTTCACTGCTCTGTGCTTTAACCGCACAGTCCTCTTCTTCCCGTTAAAGAGTTTATTTGATGCTACTGCTGCGGCCGACTGGTTGTCACAGTATATCGGGATTGCCGGTATCTGAGCTCCAACTACTGAAAGATCATACATGAGCTCCCGAAGCCACTCTGTTTCATCTGCAGCAGCATCCAATACAAAGAATTCAGATTCCATGGAGGAGCGAGATAACATTGTCTGCTTCTTCGATTTCCACGATATAGCAGCTCCGCCCAAGGCGAATATGAATCCACCTGTAGAATACTCGCTCTCCACCTCTGAACACCAGCTAGCATCACTGAAGCCTTCCACTACTGACGGATCTCCACTGTAGTATAGTGCAAATGTCTGAGTCTTTTTTAGATATCTTATAACACGCTTCACAGCGTTTCAGTGTTCAACGCCTGGGTTGCTAGTGAACCGACTCAGCATTCCCACCGCAAAAGCTATGTCAGGCCTTGTGGCAGTAGTAGCGTACATCAAGCTTCCGATGACGCTGGCGTACTCCAATTGCTTGACGCTTTCTTTCGAATTTGGCTCCAGCTTCTGATCACTCCGGTACGGTGTATCAATTATAGGAAGATCTTGATACCCGTATCGAGTGAGCATTTTTTCAATGTAATGAGATTGTGACAGTGCTATTCCCGTGCCTGTCCGGATGATCTTGAGCCCCAAGATAATATCGGCATCCCCCAAGTCCTTCATACTGAACTTGGTCGAGAGAAATTTTTTTGTCTCTGTGACACAGCTTAAATCCGTACCTAGGATTAGCATGTCGTCAACGTATAGACAAACGATAACTCCTCTTCCGTCAACAAACTTAGTATTGACACACTTGTCTGTTTCACTGACCTTGTAGCCATTTGACCTTATCACTTTGTCAAACTTCTCATGCCACATTTTGGGAGCTTGTTTCAAACCATACAGAGACTTCATCAACTTGCAGACTTTGTCTTCCAGACCTCTGACGACAAAACCTTCTGGTTGTTGCATGTAGATCTCTTCTGTCAGCTCGCCATTAAGGAATGTCGTTTTCATATCCATCTGATGTATCACTAGTTTGTGTATTGCTGCTAGAGCAATTAACAATCTGATGGTTGTCATCCGAGCTACTGGAGCATAAGTATCAAAATAGTCGATCCTCTGTTTCTGAGCAAACCCTTTGGCCACTAGCCTGGCCTTGAATTTGTCGATGGTTCCATCTGCTTTCATCTTCTTCTTGAAGATCCATTTGCATCCGATGGGTCTTGCTCCTTCTGGCAGGTCAACTAACACCCATGTATTATTGGAGGTGATTGAGTCAATCTCATTGTCTATCGCCTCCTTCCAGAATACAACATCTCTGGTCTTCATCGCTTCATCATAGGTAAGCGGATCTGCTTCCACATGATAAGTGACGAAGTCATCTCCGAAGTCTTTCGGCCTCCTTACTCGCTTAGTTGACGGCTCAGCGAGTTCTGGTTCAACTGGTGTCTCTTCGACAATAGCTTCTTCTTGGACTACTGGTTCTTTAAGGACTTCTGTCTGCTTTGTACTCTCATCATTCTCCGGAAGATCCGCGAGAACAATATTTTTGTGCCTTGCAAACTTGTCTTCAAAATATTCAGCATCGCGAGATTCAATGATATGATTTGATTCTATATCAAGGAATCTCCGAGCATCACTCTTCTCGGCATAACCCAAGAAGATAGCCTTAGTGGTCCTAGTCCCCAGCTTCTGAATCTTCAGATCTGGGAGCTTTACGTAAGCCAGACACCCCCACACTCGAATGACATTCAAGTTAGGTCTGACTTTGAACCAGAGTTCATGAGGTGTTATGTCCGAAGTTGCATACGGTACTCTATTGAGAATGAAAGTAGTCGTTAATGCAGCTTCTCCCCAGAAGCTCTTTGGAAGACCCGCAGTCAACAGCATAGAGTTCATCATCTCTGTCAACGTTCTGTTCTTCCTTTCTGCTACTCCGTTGGATTGAAGAGAGTATGGAGCTGTCGTCTCATTTATGATTCTATGTTCTTTACATAATGATGAGAAATCATGAGATCGATACTCCCCGCCTCGATCACTCCTTAGCCTTTTGAGTTGTTGTCCAGTTTGCCGTTCAGCCTCGGCCCTGAACTCCTTGAACTTCTCGAATGCTTCGTCTTTAGTCTTGAGCAGGTAGACAAAAGCATACTTTGAGAAGTCATCGATGAAAGTAATAAAATACTTCATCCCGGCTTTTGTAGAAAATTGCTTGAAATCACAGATATCTGAGTGAACCAGCTCCAGAAGATCTGTGCTTCGATGGACCCTGTGAAAGGGTTTCCTTGTGATCTTCGTCTGAGCACACACTTCACATTTCTCTACCTTACCCCCACACTTGGAGATAAGTCCTAGGCTAGACATCTTGTTAATTCTTTTACAATGAACATGTCCTAGCCTATTATGCCACAACTCAAAAGAATAGTTCAAAGTAGAAATAGCATTAATATCATTTTTTTGGGTTACAACAAGCTAAATTTTGTACATTCCTTCAGTCTGGAAAGCTTTTTCGAAGAATGTACCCTTCTTGGACATCACCATCTGGCCAGCATTGATGTCCATCCTCAAGCCTGCGTTACAACGCAGGCTTCCAGAGATCAGGTTCTTAGCAATTGTAGGAACATGCTTCACTCCTTGAAGTGTCAGAGTGTTCCCCGATGTGAGTTTCAGCTCCACCGTTCCGATCCCCAGTACTTCAGCTTGTGCCTGGTATGCCATTATAACTTTCTCGGAAGTTGGCTTATAGGAGTCGAACCATTCCTTGTCTGAGCAGACATGACATGTCGTACCAGTGTCTATCCACCAGTCCGAGTCAACCCCCATATTTGCAACCTGCGCTATCATTGCAACCATATTAGTAACCAAAGAAACCTTACTAGGCTCACCTTTTTCTGGTTCCTTGCAGTCACTTTTGTAGTGGCCCTTCTTGCCACATTTGTAACAAGTCACATGGGACTTAGACTTCTAATTTTTGAATGAAGGACTCTTCACTTTCAGATTAGTGAAGTCCTTCTTCTTCTTGTGAGGAGAAGCCGCCTGCTTCTCCTTGTACTCTCTGGTTTGGACCAGATTTGCTTTCGCCAGTTGTTTGGACAGAGAATCCATCTTCTGTTGAGAGCGCATCTCGTCCTCAACATGGATCTCTTGCAGGAGATCTTCCATACATATGTCCAGCTTCTTGCGGTGCATCCTTGCATAGAAGTTGCTCCAACCTGCAGGAAGTTTAGAGACGATTCCTACAACGACAAACTTGTCGACAAGAGGCATCTTCTCGTCATCCAACTTTTGGCGCAGCTTCAGAAACTCCTTTACTTGGGGCAGCATAGCCTTCTCATCTTCGAAGGTCCACTTGTGGTATCTTTCAACCAAGAAGATCTTGGACCGATTCTCGTCATCTTCGTACAATTTCTCCAAGAAGTCCCAAATCTCTTTGGCAGAATTCTTCTTGGAATAAGACTCTGCCAGAGAGTCTTCCATGCTATTGAGAATCAATAGTTTACAGATACTGTTTTCTCTAATCTATTTTGCCTGCTTGGACTTAGCAGCTGCAATAACTTCTGCGGTTCCGGTTGTTGGAATGATCGGTTCTTCCTCATTCAGCACGTGATCAACTTCCACGAGTTGAATGTTTAAGGTTACTTTCTGTTTCCAGATTTGGAAATGTTCGTCGTCGAATTTCTCCAACTTGTTAAAGTCGGTATTGACGAGCGATGCACGTGAGTTATCCATCTTTTCGATATAGCTTTGAGATTATTAGTCCCTTGGCGAACAATCGATGGAAAAACACGAGTTCAAAAACAATTGTAAAGACAATGTTTCCAGCAACAACACCCTAAAGAAGGTGATGTTGTATTACGAGAATCTAAAAAGATTTCGTAATATTTCTCGAAGGCAACAGAACCGTATAACTTCTAAAGAGAAGCGACGGTATTCTCGAAGGCAACAGAACCGTATAACTTCTAAAGAGAAGCGACGGTATTCTCGAAGGCAACAGAGGAAGAAGAAAGCCTGCTGGGGTGAAAGATCACCGGCACTCAAAGCTATATCCGCCTTACGGACAAGCCTCCAGGAACCAGCAAGTTCGAAGAGAACTTTAGAACGCTGGCCAAAAATGTCGACGACTCCTCGGAATAGCAGAAGCACTTCTCTCTCTCTCTGGAAATTCTCTGATTATTTTCTGTAACCTTAGAGAGAGGAGATGCTTCTGATATTATAGGCACGAGATGGGCTTTTCAAATTCTGAACGCACGCCCTGGTTTAATGCCAGATCCGGATTTTCTGGATCTGAGCCATTTCCGGATCTGAGCCCACAAGACCCGCGGACGTTACATAATTTGAACGGCCCACTCGACCCGCTCGACCCGTACGACCCGTACGTCCCGTACGCTTAGTACGTTCAGTACGCTCAGTACGCCCCGTACGCCACGCAGGCCGCGCAGAGGCACGCACACGAGCGCAACTAAAGCGCACAATGCGCCTAGCGACGAGCTGTCGTGCTAAGTGCAAAGTGCCATCAAAAAGCTACATTAAGCCTCAAAAGCCCATTAGCCCAAGCCCAAGCCCAAGTCCGAGCCCGAGCCCGAGTCCGAGTCCGAGTCCGAGTCGCTAAGCCCCTTCGGGGCTTAGCTCCAATCTATTTTCATTTTGGCCAAAAGTTGGTTTCTTATTCTCACCTCTATGTAAAATCCCCCCACATGGCACCCTCCATTGGGCCTCAACCCATGTGCATCTCTCTATTCCTTCATAAGTAATATATAGAGATACATATTGGTGTGATTTTTCGATGTGGGACTATCTTTTAACAATAGAATGTTGTGAACACACACAACACATAGAATAAAACACCAACAATAATCGTTGTAGTTCATGATACTGACAATACTTGATTCTTTATCTGAACCCGTTCTCCCCTTCCTTTGATATCATTATTATTCATCTTATCAAAACCTATATTCCATGATCGTTATTTCTTTAGAACACTTTTTGTTTCATGTCCTCCTCAAAAGTGAACTCGTAAATGTACTCTAAATTCTGCTATATCTCATCGTAGGATTTCAATTAGTCCGAAACTTTGAATTCCATAATCTTACACGCATATATATGTATATATATCTCTTCAAGCTATAATTTCTCAAAATAAAATTCTAAAACCTTCAATCAATTTAGTCCGTGTAAAATCAAAATCTTCTTACTATAAATTTTTACTTATCTATCAAGGTAAGGTATATCCATAGGTACCAAATAACAGTTCGTCTTCAATGAAAACTAAAAGTGTATCTTCATAACTCAATCCCCTATCATGAAAATTTTCTCAAATATTTATTAGTGTCTGTCCCGAAATTTGAATTCAATAAACTCATCTTAAGTTCATAGTAGAAGTGTATTTCTTAAAATATCTAAATAAGAGAATTTACACTCAGGGTTGGATTAATACTTACCTTTGATTCGCATTACATTCCTCAATTTATCTAGTAGGGTTGACCACATGTTTCCATTTATGACCACTTTTGTATAGACCTTATAATCGGATAATTATCCTCACCAATTATACCATTAATCTCCTCCATGAATTCTCTAATCTAGCCATGTATAACCGAAGGGTGTAATGGTTTAATTTCCATCTTCGAGCAAGGAAATCGTACAAGGAACAAGGTTGCACATGCTACGGTGAAATCATAGTGAAATATAAGTAAAGCAATTTAATTGGAAGGGAGAAAGTAAGGGTTGCTAATATTGCATGAAGAGCAAAAGATGTTACTGATCTAAGTAAATCAAGATAAGGAACGAAAATAAATGGACAAGGTTTAAGCAATCAAGATGAAACACAAAGTTAAGCATTCAAGGAATCACATCATATATTGGGTCGAAAGATTTGAGTCGAGGTTGAGTCCCTATCGGTAGTGGAAAAGTTATCGGTATCATGATAAATGTTATAGTTTAGCCTTTTTTGACTCGAAAGTCGCACTATAAAACAGAGTACAAGAGGATGTGTTTTAGTGGGACATGATACGTCTACATGAAGGTAGGCTTGTCTAGGTCTTGCATATGAAATTTATTGAAAGGAAAAGTCAAATATTGTGCTCCAAACATCAGTCACTATGGAGGACACCAAATGATCAAAATAGAAAGTGGATTTTCATGAGGTGCTAATTAATGCACAAAAATAAAAAGGTTAAAGCGTGAAATAAAGTTAATTTAGGAAATCTCGTAGATCAAGGAAAAATAAGTTAGAGACACAGTTTCCAGAGAGAAGGTAGTCTCATAGATAAGGATATGGTCAAGGGAATGATCCTAATCATTTCTAAGTTTCAAACAATTAGATGGTCACGATAAAAAGATCTAGATTTGAGGGAAGGTCGAGTAGGTTAAGATAAAGATATAGTTATACATTTTGGTCGATGACTAACTATACTTGTGTATATGCTATATCATAATCATAGGTGGTATGACAACTTAATGTGGAATACATCTATCTCATTAGGGTGCGCTTGCTTGCTTCTTGGTCCTCTACTAATATATGATCTAATCTAAAATTTCAAGTTCCTCAAAAGTTTCTCAATAAAAAAAAAATTCAAGGTACTCCACCAAAATTTCTAATCATCTTAGGCTGTCAAGTTTAATCAAAATTTTAAATCTCTAATCAATATCGAAATAGCCCTTGTATATCGCAAATCGAATATACATTTTCTTTTCCAAATCTTAAACTCAACATTTAAATAAGTTTATCAGCCAAAATTCATACTTACAAAATAGAACATTTAAATAACTCATGAATTAATTTTATATCCTTCAAAATGTGTATATCTAACTTCCAATAAGTCACAACTACTCTTCAAAAGTGTGCGTGTGTGTGTGTGTGTGTGTGTGTGTGTGTGTGTGTGTGTGTGTGTGTGTATTACCATAATTTAAATATCCATAATCAAGGCTTTAAACTCGAAATCTAAATAACTTTATAAATCCTAGATCATATGACACAATTTAATTCAAAAAAAAAATTACCAAAATTTATCAATCGTCCTCAAAGTTTGGTCAATCATAATTTATACTTCAACATTTAAAAATTTTAAGATCCTTTTCGAATCAAATTTATATCCCTCCAAAGATGTACAGCTATAACTCAATAAAACATAAATATTTTCAAAGACCTTCAAAAATCAAAACTCAAAACTCAAAATCAAATCAATTTATTTTCTCGACCTATCTATCCTCTTGTGTATACCACCTTGTAATATCAAAATAAAATTCCAACTATCCTTTGAAGGAGGTAATATGCTGCTAGCCAACTTGGAATTAACTAATCCTTAAGATCATACTTTTAGAAAATAATTGCCTTTATAACTCAAATAAGGCCTCAATGCATACCATTTGTTAATGTAACCTTTTTAGCCATATGTTTGGCCTATGAGCATATACTAGTGTAGTCATCTTTCTAACCTTTAACAAGTACGGGAAGTAAGGATTTTCGGTAGAAAGAGTTCAAGCAAGATGTAAATCAAGGAAGGCAAACGAGAGTTCGAACTTTGGAGTCAAGAAAAGATGTCAAGCTTGTGGATGAGATCCTAGACTCTAATCCTATATGCAGGTTCACATCGGTACAGTCACGTAACCGAAGTGATAAACTCGACCTGCATGGGCCACCACAAAAATATGTAATGCCCCAGTCCCAAAATACTTAGGACTGAGTACGTAGACATGCCAGTTGTATACATACGAAGTATAGAAAACCCTCGTATGTATACATAAGCTGTAAAATACAGTAATCCAAGGCAAACAAAATCTCATCCACAATTGTAAAGAAATAATCATATAAAATCATTTGGAATTGTCATGTATACAATCGTTGGGCGGGGACAAATCTACTACCAATCATAAAGAGAGGAATACATGATAGATAAAAGAATTTGTCGAGCGATGCAAAGACGATCCAAGCGTAATCATCCTCGAAGAAATAAAATAGATCATGGCCTTGGCTAGAGCACCTGTGAAAATCACAAAAGCACACCTGGAGAGATCACCAGATCCTCAGAGGGACGTAACAAGATACAGGAAGAACATGCCATAATAAACTGAATATATAACATGTCACAAGCCACAAGTGAAGTAAAATAGTCCCAGTCGTAACAAGACATAATATCTCATCATCAAAACAGTGGACTACCCCTACAACCAAACAAGGACAAGGGGTAGCACATTATTCCGCAATGCAACATTGTCCCATGCTACTAATGGAACGAGGGCGACATGACATTGACTAGGGTTTACCTAACCATTCTAATGTGTTTAGCAGTTAAGAACAAACCTTTAGTCGCATGAGCCCTGGCTATAAATAGGATCTTGTATAGTCCCATCTTGGGCACTAGTGATGAAGCGCACAACGTTCAAAAATGTTAGTGGCCAACCTGAGGGGGTCATCATGCCCGTATCTCCAGCGAAGCTTCCGGGTTACAAAGGAATGTACAATAGAAGCCCATACGACAAGGAACTGTTCTCCCCTCCCTATGCACCTATCTAAGTCACATTCGCGATCATGTACCTCTACTAACTGTCAAGTCCCCTAGCATGCCTCTATTAGCAGTTAGACCTAACGCATGCGCACGGATGATCAGCCAACATGCAAGTATCTCTATATGCTACTCATCTCACACATATCTCATGGTATAACTTGTGTCAAGGTTTATGCAATACACTACAAATGGTAGTCTCTTAACTCTAGGTTCATATGAAATCAAAAGATAATAGATAAAGCAAAGCTAATATCACTGGGCAGGTAGTAAATTATAAACTATAATAATAGTACAGCTAGAAGAACCGAAAATAAATAAACAGTGATATGTAATAACTCAAGAAAATACAGACTAAATATTAGCAGTAAATATGGCAAGGTATCTTGCCTGGTGTGTCGCCTGGTGTGGTACAATAATCCGACAAGTTTTGATTGTCCAATAGCCATATTCGGTATGTAATGGTTCGAGGTTGCGAAAAATAGGAAAAACACGATTTAGTCATAAGTAAGGTTGACAAATAGTAGGAATTTGAGGAGAAGATTACTTATATTATTTTAGAAAAAAATTCCTACTACTTAAAAATATATTTTCCTTAGTCAAAACAATTTATAGGAAACATACTAGAACTATATTTGCTAGTAGAAATTTTTTTTAGATAAATATACTAAGAATATAAAAATTTCTTTAAGCAAAAATATGCTAAGTTTGTCAAATTAATATTTTAGATAAGTAGGCTATATTTAAAAATAATGTTATACTATATTTTGGGTTTCTATTCCAAAATTCTTGAAAGTATATAAAAACATTGTCCAAACAAAATACTACATTTTGTTCAAGTAAATTTTTAGAAAGTATTTAATATTTATATTTTTTATATATTTTTTTACATTATTCCAAATAGATAATACCAATATTTAAATGGCCAAAATATTGGTACTAAGTATCAAAGAACATAATAATGATAAAAGAACCAATATACCTACTGTCTCCTACAAGGACAATAATATCTAACAATCAACAAAATAATCAAAGTAACAATTCTAATAATAATAGTTATAATATTAATAGCAGATAACTAATAATTTTAATAAAACAATTAAATTAATAAAAAAAATAATATAAATAATCAACCACAAAAGTAATAACATTCAAAACTCAACACAGCTGGTGTTCCTTTCCTCGAGGAAGAGAAGGATAGCCAGCAAACAAAAAGCTAAGCAATTGGGGATGAGTAATAACAAAGGGGGGATTGGTGAGGATCTCATAATAAGGAGCTCTGAAATTTCGAGGGAGAGAGAGAGAACCGGAGAAGGGGGAGACTCACAGGAATGGTTCGGCAGCGTCGACAGGGGGCAGAAGCCTAGCGGCGCTCTGAAGAATCGCAGCAGCGGCGGCCGTGGACCTAGAGGCCGCGAGGGTCGGCCGCCGCGGGAGCTGAGCTGTGGGGGAGGCAGCTCGGGCCGGCGAGATCTGGAAGGGTGGCGGTGTTCCGGCGCTGGGATGGCGGCCCGTTCAGCTCGTGGAGGAGAGGTCGGCCCCGGTCTTGAGGCACGGTGGAGGAAAGGAGGCTGCTATAGGGGTAAGCCGATCACGGAAAGGTACGGGGTGGGTTTTACTTTTATTTTTTTTGTTTGTTTGTTTGGGTGTTCGGATTTGATGGCGGTGGTGATGAGGGTTGGGGAATTTCGGCGGTGGCCTAGGTGTCGACCAAGGTGGTCGGGATAAACTATGGTGGCAATGTTGGTGTTGTAACTGTGTCATCCTAGTGAGGGTCCAAGCGGGGTGGTCCTGGTGGTGCCGGGGAAGGGTGATGCTGTCGGTGGACGTGGTTGGGAGGAACGGCGGGGTCGAAGAGTTGTCAGAAAGAGCGGGAAGGACAGAGAGTGGCCGGGTGGTGGAGATGGCGGGCGTCGGGATGGTGGCGGAGATGGTGGTGGCAAAGGGTGGTGAGGGCTGCGATTGAAGCGTAGATGATACATCGAGGTTCGAGTAGCAGGAGCACGCAGGGTTAGGTTTAGGATTTGATTGTGTCGGGGGATGTCCGACACGAAAAAATAATGTATCTGTAAATATGGAATAAGATTTGGACCCGTGGAATTTCTAGGATTCTATGGAAAAGTACAAAGAGGAGCTCTCCTTATATAGGAGGTGGACTCCTAGATAGATATGGATTAGGACAAATTTAAACCCCTATGGATAACTCACTTTTTAGTTTAAGTTAATATAAACTAATACCATCAAATCCAAATTTGACTTTAAATCAAAATCAAACTTTAATTTAGATAATGCTTATCCTTACCCAAATATAGATTTATCATATCTTTAAATAATTTATTTAACCATAATCTACTTACGTTTCAAATTATCACCAAATACTTCAAGATATTTTCTATAAATAATTAATTTCAAAAACTCCAATAAATATTTAAATGTTAGTAGTAAATATCCTCAAATACCTTCTTGATATTTGGGTAAAACAATTGGTACTTCGAAAACCAAAGTGGACATGAATTAAATTTTATGTCTCTTAGAATAATAGTTTTGTAATAAAATAGAAATAATCAAAATAGTATTTTGGAAATCTCACTTTAAGTAAATAAAAAAAATTATAATATTATTTTGAAAACTATTCTATATAAATATAATCTGTAATCAAAACATTTTTCTAAAAATATGTACCTCGTACATATTCGCACTCGACGAGAAAATACGAAATGCAAATTCGCACGCGACGTATAATGCGACAATGCAAACTTGTATGCGACGTACACATCCGAAGTACAAAATCAATATCAAATTATTTATAAAAAACTTGTAGTAGAAATTTTGGGGGTTTACATATGCCTACTATACCAGCTGCTTCGGAAGCAGGTTCGTTCCAGCCTCCTGTGATAGATAAACGAAAACAAAAAGAGACTCGCTTTGACAAACCCCTATAGATAGATTCTGCAGTGGGATTGATCAAACCATATAACTTTGATATATTGGCACAACTTGCCAATACACCTGCGAGGTTGTCACTCTTCGAGCTTCTTCGTCTCTCAAAAGAAACTCGAGAGGCCTTGAGTGAGACATTACAACATGTCGACTCCTTTCTTAGTCAGGTACAGTAGCCTAAAGAGGACCCTGCAGCTTGTACACACTACCATAGTACGGTTGAAACAATCCCAAATATCACTTTCTTTCAGTAGGATATGTTGCCGAAGAATAATATGCAAAATAGACCTTTATACCATACAGGGTATATTGGTGCCATCATGGTGGATCGAACGCACATTGATCCAAGATCTTCTCTCATCATCATCCCCTGGAGCCTGCTCTAGACCCTGGGCATACCGACGCATAGTTTGTCTACTTCCAGCACAACTATCAACGGCTTCAACACTGGTAGAAGCAGCTCCTTAGGCAAGATTTGCCTTAAGTATCAAATAGACGATTTGTAAACAGAGTGACATGTTATGTCATCGATGCAGATGTATTCTACAACGTCTTGCTCGGGTGTCTATGGATACATGAATACATGATAATGTCTTCCACTCTTCACCAGTGCATAAAGTATGTCACTGGCAACGGGGTGGTGACTTCGGTGGATCTTGGGAAGACTATTTGCACTCGGTAGAGTTTTTCTACAATAACAGCTACCAAGCGAGCATACAGATGGCACTATTTAAGGCGTTGTATGGTCGAAAGTGCAGATCCCAGTATGCTGGAGTGATGCTGTAGAGAGACAGATACTTGGGCCACAGCTTGTGACCACTAAGTTGAGAAGGTCAATCAGATACAGTGTCATCTTCGAGCAGGTCATGACAGACAGAAGCAGTGGACAGATACTCATCGTCGACCATTAGAGTTCACAGTTGAAGATCATGTGTTCTTGAGGATCTCCCCCGCTGGAGGCAACATCAGATTTGGAGGTAGAGGAAAGCTAAGTCCAAGGTACATTGGACCCTTCGACGTTCTAGGACGAGTTGGCGATGTTGCATATAGATTGGCATTACCGCAGTCATTGGAGGGCATGTATGACGTATTCCACATTTCGCATCTGAGGAGATACGTGGCGGACTCCAGCCATGTTTTGGTTCATTCGGAGATTACTGTAGGACCGAACTTGTCTTACGAGGAATGGCCAGTAGCTATCGTCGACCGCAGTGAGAAGACGCTTCGGGGGCAGACCATCCGATTAGTTCGCGTTGCTTCGAAGCATCATTCACCGGAAGAATCGACTTGGGAGCGTGAGGACTCTATCCCAGAGCGTTATCCCCACTTGAATGAGAATTCAGGAATGATTTAAATACCGCATTATTGTTTTCCTAGATCGTGCCATTTTCTAATTTCGAGGATGAAATTTTTTTCTAAGGTGGATAGATTGTAAACCCCCCACCCAAATTGGGTATTTTTATGTATATTTTATATTTATTGTATTTATTTTTAACATAAATTAAAACTCATTTTATGCATTAGGATACTTCACTGTAGCTCCTCCTTTAGTTATGTAGGATGACCCAAATTCCTGCAATGTCCTTCGTAGGAAGTAGCCTACATGAGTCATACTACTTACAGGACCGTTTATATATATATATATATATATATATATATATATATATATATATATATATATTATTTTTTTGGAACCAGGTAAATTGTTTCTGGAATCGCTCCCACTGGGATTCGAACTCCTGACCACTCGGGTCGCATGCATCTCTCTTAACTACTAGGCTAAAGGTCATTTGCATTATAGCACTTTTAAATTTATCTATCTATTTATTGATTGATTTCTAGTTTGCATTTAATTTTAGCTTTTCCCAAATTTTGACTAATTATTGCCCCACCTATTTAGAACCCAATCTTGTCATATTAGACAGCTCCCTTGCATGTGAATTTGTATGCATTAAATATTTTCTTACAATCAATATCATTTAAATTCCTTCTAATCAGGATCAAATCTTTGCATCTTGCACTCATGATAAAATCTTACTATATTAGGAAACCTCTTTCCATGCAAAATATTTTATGTAATCTCTCCCAATCAATTTTTAATTTGTCAAAATTATTGAATTTCACTTTTAAATCCCTTGTATGCCAACAACCATACATATATTTCTCCAATAAAATTCAATTTAAATCTCCAATTGGATTCCTACCTTTGAATATAAGTTTTGACTTCTGTTTCATAAATTAGGAAACCAAAACTAATCATATTTCTACCAAGCCACCCCCTATAGGTTGTCAAAACCTAATTTTTTTATTAGGATTGGCCACCTCCTCTCTCCATAATATATACATAACCCATATATATATCAAACCCAAACCCTAATCACATACGTCTTCCTCTCTCTCCACCCTTGCACCCGACCCTCAGGTCGTCGCCGACCGCCGGACACCCCCCAAGTCGTTGGTCGAATCCTCTCTCTCTCTCTCTGTCTCTCTCTCTCTCTCTCTCTCTCTCTCTCTCTCTCTCTCTCTCTTTCTCTCCTATTTTAAAGGTATTCTCTCTCTCCTCCAATCTCTATGATATATATAAATTTATATATATATATATATATTTATATATATATATATATATATATATATATATATATATATATATATATATATATATATATGCATGATTTTTACTTGATCTTCAACATTTCACCATACACCATTAATAAAGCTTGGAAAACATGAACCCATTGTTGTGCCAAACTCTAATATAGTTGTAACACTGTTTAAATCCTGCAAGATAATGATCAAAATGATGTATATGTTATTATCTTCTCTTTTTATTTCTATTTTATATATTAATAGAGATTTGGGTGTGCCTTGGACAAATCCAAATTTGCAAGCTTCTAGTTAGGTTTTATGTTCTAGAACCTTTGTATTGGGGTACCTATTTGAAACCCTATAACCCATGATTAAATCTTTGCTTATTTTATGATCATATAAATTAGATATATATTAATTACAGATTTTTAAGTATTATTCCAGATTTAAGTATGAATTTATAAAGCTAGTTTTGGTTATGGTAATGTCAAATTTTGGTTGGAAATTCGTATACAATTTGATGCCAACTTGGTAGCCATGAACCCTAGTTGTTTGTTATGATTAAAACTATATATTTTGATCCATATAAAAATATTTATTTCTGATTTTATAAAATATATTCAGATTTTAAACCTATGTTTTCAGAATATATTGAATACATAAAATATGGATATTTCCAACTAGTTTTGCCAAAACTTGAGTCCGACCATTTCAAACCTAAACCCCGACCAAAATCCAATAATTTGAACATAAAAAATATTATTTTTGCTATTTTATTCTGATTTATTAATTATTTATTTCAGAATTAATTTTATTGCTAAATATTGGATTTTGTGACTAGCCGACAACCCGTAGTGACCTAGTTTTGACTTCTCTTAATGTTTTGGAGCTTAAAACTTGTATGTGATGTTACCCTTATTAAGAATTATTATTTTACCTACTTTTCCAGAATTAGTAATAGTTACTAATTAATGATTTTAATAAGGAATTTGGTATTGTTTGGTAGCTAATTTGATTTCGGTTTAGTTACTTGTTGTGAAGACAACCTAGAAGTAATAACTAGTTAATAACCTTAATTGAATTAGTTAATTAAGAGTCTAATTAGTGTTACCTAAATTGATAGGTGTCCGTAACGTTTCCCTCGAGGACGCCGGAGCAGTTTCAGTTGGCTTACAGTCGGATTGGAAGGCAAGTATACCTTGCTGAAACTTCTGTAGTTTACATTTATATAAAGTCAGTTTTGTTAGCTAGGAATGCGCGTCTGAGCCTACTTGGGAGAAGCAACTTTGAGTCGATCCATCATGTGAGTCCATAACCTAAGGGTTCGTCGACTTGACCCATGCATTGGAGGGTACTTGGTTACCTTCAGGCCTAGACACGATGTTAGACACGTCCTGTCTAGTGAGCTGAATTGCATCTGAGGACGTGGATTAGCGTGGTGACTGGCCATCACTATATATGATCACGTCATGGATAGTTATAGATGATTAGAGTTAGCTTGGTAGCTTTGAGTCGACTTACATGATGTCGCCACAGTTGGACAGTACATTGGGAGGGGAACATCATCTAGTAAGCGTGTGGTTATCTCACCTTCTTCTTTATGGTCCTACGCACTTTCGAGTGGTCTTGGGGACGTCTGGATTTCTCTACCCCCTATCCATGCGCCTAGCGATGACTCGAGTGCATATTCACTTAGTTGGCTAGCTTTTCCAGTTATATATCTATTTTACTGCTTTACATTCAGCATGCTATTATGTATACTTGTATGCCCCCTGATGTAGTGCCTCGTCCCGCTCAATCAGTCGGAGGAATCGGAACGCCGACGGCGTTCGGACTTAGCCTTGCAACGGTGACTCGAAGGCCTTCTCGGTCGAGGCGAATCCTCGCTCAGGTGGGATAGTTTCAGTGAAATCGCCACATCTTAGCCTTCACATAATAAATCGCACATTTTCAACTTGCACAAGTAGGCTTGATAATAAAAAAGACGAATCCACATAGCTAAGGGAATAATCCCGATGGGTCGAATTGAGTTAGAATATGAAAAGGTCCAACGGTCGGCTTAGAGTTGGTGTACGGCATGCTTTGAAAATGACACTCGGTCCTTCGTCCCGTAGCTTGGGAGAAGAAAAAGTTTGTCTTTGCCACAAGCTAAGAGTTAGCCTAAGTCATAGGCATCGCCCGCATAAACGCTTCATAAAGCATGCACGGTCCCATCGTCTAAGGCTTGACGCAGTCCTTTCTCATCAAGTTATTGCACGATTAAGTTAGGCTGAGTTATGATAAGCTATCGAAGTCTTTTCTAAGCACTGTCCCATATTTTCTGCGATTGTCAAAATTACTTGGCTCCACGACCGTAAAGCCCGTTGTATAGGTATGTCTTTGGCGGTAGTATCATCCAGAACATCAATTGGTGTAAGGCAGGATGTCACGGACTTAGTGTTTCTAAGGCACGGGTCACGGTTGATTCATTTGGAGTTTAGAAAGAAGGGCTTTCGAATAGTCGTTCCTGAGTTGAATGAAAGGATAGGGCAAGAAAGAAGAAGGCGCGCGACCATGGGTCGTCGAGGTAGTCTCAGATATGAGAAGTATTGAACTTGGCACTGAAAGAGATAGTAATACTAGAAGTAGAATGACTGTGTGAGACGTCAGTTCGAGTCGAGTCTTGCATGGTCATTGGACAACTTGTACAAGGTGAGATAATATTTCTCGAATGGCAACCCAAACGGCCAACGGGACCGTTTCAATGGAGACATGATTAGCAGAGCTGGATGACCGCACGGGTTAGGCAGGAACTTGAAGCGGAGCTTGCTACTCGCGCTGGCAAGGGGCGTCCGTCTAACAAGCTATGGTATCCAGGATAGCGCTGGGCGCTAGTGACTAGTTCATATAGATGAGTCGACATGGGCGGCGATCCGCGTGTATGCCTTTGGATTGAGTCGAATATTGTGTGCACTATATCAATGAGTTGAGTCGAATGTGTGCACGATCGAAAGACAATGTTTGGGCCTAAGATTTGGCAGCAACGAAGACATCGTGCTTCGGCACAAGATGTAGCGTCAAGTCTTAAGTTATCGGCATATAAGTTGCATAAGCTGGATTTGAGTCATCTTGAGTTTAAGTCAGGAAACGCCGTAAGGCAAAGTTGGTTGAGTGACACTTAGTCCACAAGTCTTGATTGGGTCAGTTGGTGATTAAAGTAGCAAGGGCCGCGAGGCGGCAATATGGTTAAGTCATACTGAGTTTACGAGGCATAGCATATGGACTTGTAGCACGGTCACATAGAAATTGGGTACTATCGTGTAGTTGCGTCTTTGAGTATTAGCCGAAAGTTAAACACGACTTGATAAGTTGATGTTGTGGACACAAAAATGGTTTAGGGACAAAGTATAAGTAAGTTGCTAGTTGTAAGGCACGGGATGGTCTAGAGACACAAAATAGGCCGAGAGTCTATGTCCTAAAACTGATCATAAGGTAAGAGTAGAAAGACAATCGTAAAGGGATTATGTTGCACAAAGTAAATGAACGTGTCAGTTTTGTATGGGTGGGCGAGGAGCTCACGCCACCAGTACAGTTGAGTACTGACATCCATACAGTATTTATGTGCAGGAACAGGTAGAAGCTCGTGGTGCCGAGCTCGCTTGGTTGCGCCAAGGCACGGAGTTCCTTGGCAATTCGAGGCGTGCGACCGTATGGAGTCTGGACTTATACGGGACATAATGTATGGACATCGCCTATCTAAAGCTTCCGTCGGCCTACTCAAGACATGTATTGAGAGATGAGAGAGAGAGCTGAATGACTTATAATGTAAGAAGAGTGAGCTTGAGTAATTATAATATTGGCCTTGTGCCCCCTTTGTAATCTTTCTTTTAATATCAATAAAGAGTATTTTAAATGACTTATATTTTGCTTTAAATTTTCGTTGTTATTATTCAATGTCTCTGCTTAGGACTTATGTGCGGCGACCCCATTGCACCCGCTGAAATCGGTCGTTATAGAACCCGCCTTGCACGAGTGCAATCTAGGCTCGTGTGCGCCTTAGCGAGGACGATCGCTCCTATGGGAGCGGGGAGTGACACCTGAGGACCAGGTTCTTTCCAGATACGGACGAGCACTTGTATCCTACGGACTACGGAGTTAAAGCTGCTACCGACGAGGATCTAGAGGCTGATCCCTGGAGTATCTTTGATATGTCATGTATTATATGCTTAGTGATTGGGTGTCCTTATCCAGCAAGCTGACACCCTGTTATTTTTTATTATTGCCTAAAAATTTCTTTTGTATTGGATATTACATTTTATCTGTGGATTGTTCTCCACATGACTCTGAGACTGTATCTGTGATTTGAGACTTTATTTCTGTTCCATTCAATTCCTATATCATGTGATATTATTCTGTGGATGAGGCTAGATATACATGCATGTGTTGTACTTAGATAATTTTACAACGTACTATGACTTGTTCGTACAACTGGCATGTATTCGTGCACCTGGTCCTATGTATTTCGGGACTGGGGCGTGACATTCCATAACATCTAATAACACTTGGGTTAATCTATTTGAAGGAGCAAAATCTGTCGAATGCAAATGGATCTTCAAGAAGAAGATAAAAATTGACAAAATTGTTGATAAGCTGGTGACTAACAGATTTTCTCTAAAGTACGGGATCGACTACTTTGATAACTATGCTTCAATTGTGTGGATGATAACTATAGGATGCTTATTGCTCTGGATATAATTCACAAGCTAGTCAGTCATCAGGTGAATGTCAAAATAATATTTTTGAATAGAGATCTAACAAAAGAGACTTACATGAAGCAACCAAAAGGATTTATCGTCAAAAGATTTAAAGAAAAAGTACGCAAGTTGGTAAAAATCTATGTACGTCTAAAATAGGCTTCCAAGATGTGGTACAAAAAATTAAATAAAATTATTAGATCAAACGGTCATAGGGTCGACGAATACACCAAGATCGATGATGGCAGAGGAGTCATTTTGTCTCTATATAGAGGATATAGTAATCTTGGATGCGGATCTAGATAGCATCACTGTGACAAAGAAGTTACTCTGATCCAAGTTCAGTAAAAATGACACGGTAGATGCTGATGTTACCCTTGAAATAAAGATCATCTGGATGGAAGTTGGACTTGCTCTATCACAAAATCACTACATAAAGAAGATGCTTACACCCTATGGATATCAAAATCTTTATCAGATTGATATTCCTTATTGGTGTGACAAGAAGTTAAAGCCAAATTTAGGGTAAAGTGTTTGGCAGCTGGAGTACTCAAGCATTATTAATAGTTTAATGTATATTATACATAAGCGCCACTAGACCTGACATTCCTTTTGTCGTTGGGATGCTGAGTCAGTTCACAGGTGTGGAACACATGAAAGTTGTGAAAGAATTATGAGATATCTCAAGAAGTCCCAAAAGTTTGCACTACACTACAATAATTATCTGGTTGTGGTGGAAGTCTTTAGTGATGCTAGTTGGTATTCAGAAAAAGAGAGAGAAAGATCCATATGAGGATTTATCTTTTCCATTTGTGCATCTTCTATATCGTAGAAGTCGAAGAAATGGAATTTGCTCTCTTCCTCATCTATGGAGTCTGAGTTTCATACTCCAGTTGATGCAGCGGATGAAGCAAAATATATTTGAGAACTCATGAAGATCTTTCTCTAGACGGGGCGCAGATTCTAGCTATATCGATATATTGTGACAACCAGACGACTGCACAAGTAGAATAGAATTATCTCTTCAATTGTAAAAGGGCGCCATTGTAGTGGTTGATATTCGATGCCATGAGAATATGACGGATCCGTTCACCAAACGCCTCAAGCATCAGCTCGTCCATAGTAAAGAAAATGGGCTTGAATGAGTTATGATGTAATGTCTTTGTAATTCTACATAAAGTATTATGTTATTGATTCAAAGAGAACTCTACTAGATATTGTACTTTTGGTTCAAGGAATGCTCATTGACTGGAAAGCATCAGATACAGAGGTTAGTCCTTAGGGACAATATTGGGATTGCATTCCGGAACCTCTATGGTTTTCTGTTTACATAAAGAAAGAACAAGTCCTGTGGGAGAATGGCTTTATGCCTTAAGGAGTTCTTGAGCATTTTGAATGCTCGACATACTTTACAGGAAGCACAGGTAGCTCAGTACTACAAAGGCGTAGCATGATACCACATGTCACAGTGGCGTAGCATTGCATAGAGACATGTAGCCTCATGCTGAAATAAAAAGTGGTAGTATAACACTAGAAAGAGGCTAGAACCTCATGCTATTGTGGAATGACACCACCAAGAGGTTGGACCTCGTCTTCGGGCCATGTCATAGCAACATAGCACTGTAAGGAGGCAAAATACCTCATGCTAGAAAAATTACTCTCTAAGAATTGACCTATATGTATGAACAGAGATGCAGACTGTCTCTTGAGGGTAAACTTGTAGACATCCAAGGTAAATATATAGATAGTAGGTCAACACAAGGCCTTTAATGTGGGACTAGAGTCATAGTTGATATCATTGTGTCAGTGAAAAGAATAGCAGTCACGGTACTGAATTTAAGGCTTAGTCCATTCTGTATTGTACTGTTGTTTGACCCATGTGGAAAGATTTAAGTCGTAAGAGACATCTATCCTAATGCATGATATATGGACTATAGAAAACGTCAGCCCATATATTGAAATATATGAGAGATTATTGGAGTTTATTAAAATTACCATCTAGAAGTGGTCCCACATTATCTATGTGGCAATCCCCTAGTTTGTATTTCAGTATAAGATTCTTCTTTTATGCCTTGCACATATAAAGAGTGGTAGCCTAATGTGGTTCGTATTGTAGGATATTTAACTAGAGGACAAGGTTCAAATCCTCCAAGAAACATTGATTTATGTTGTCTATTTCTTGGAAATTTTTTAGGAGTTAGGCTCTAAAGGGGTCTAGCGACTCGAACGCAGATGCGGACGCATGTAAGAGTTAAGGACACAAAGTGGCATCATTGCATCTCTTTGCGATCATTTCAACCATCAGGGTGCTACAGTGTGGTCTTGTGGGCCAAAGCTCCTATTGGACCTTAGTTCCTGTGTGGCTACTGTTCCCGATGGACATGGGCTCCAATCTGACTGTTTTAGTGTCTTTTAACATGGATATTTCAGCTTTGTAACTGTCTACTTAAAAGGGGTTACTTGTCACGCCCCTCTCCCGTAGGAGCAATCGTTCTCGCTAAGGCGTGATGCCGTACGAGCCTAGATTGTGCTCGTGCAAGGCAGGTTCCATAACGGCCGATTACAGCGGCTACGACGGGGTCGTCGCACAGAAGTCCCAGGCAAAGACATTGAACAATAGCAGCGAAAGTTTGAAGTAGAACACAAGTCTTTGCAAAATACTCTTTATTAATATTGGAGCAAAGATTACAATGGGGCACAAGACCAAGATTACAATCACTCAAGCTCACTCTTCTCACATTTTACAAGTTCACTTAGCTTTCTTTCATCTCTCAATACAAGTCTTGAACCAGCGGATGCTTCGGAAGGCGATGCCCATACATTATGTCCCGTATAAGTCCTGATTTCACGCGGTCGCACACCTCGAATCGCCAAGGAACTTCGTGCCTCGACGCATCCAAGCGAGCTCTGCGCCAAGAGCTTCTACCTGTGCCTGCACATGAAAACTATGTAGGTGTCAGTACTCAACTGTACTAGTGGTGTGAGCTCCTCGCCTACCCATACAAAACCAACACGTTAATTTACATTGTGCAACATAGCCCTTTTTTATTGTCTTTCTAGTCTTGTCTTAGGTTCAGTTTTAGGACAGACGCCTTGGCCTATTTTGTATCTCAAGATCATTCCGTACTTGCAACAATGCTAACCTATCAAGTCGTGCTTGCCTTTCGGCCCATAATCAAAGACGCAACTACTCGGTAAGACTCCATTTCCGTATGACCGTGCTACCTCCTTGAGGCAGTGCCTCGCCACTTACTGACTTACCCATACTTGTGTTATGACAGCACGGCCGTGCCTCATATCTTGAGGTCATGCCCTGTAACTCAAGATAACTTAACCAAACTTGCCCTACGGCCCTTTCCAACTTAACCCGAGACCAACTCAACTTGTGGAACTTACGTGGACAACTCACAATCCCGATGCCACATTCGTGCCGAGGTACGGTGTCTACGTCGTAGCCAAACCTTAGGCCCAAACTTTGTGTTCTGACTGCACACACATACAACTAGACTCAATCCAAAGGCACACACGCGGATTGCCTCCCGTGCCGACCCATCTATATGAACTGGTCACTGGCCTAAGCCATTTTGGATATAGCCTGGTAGCCGGCGGCCCCTGCAACGCGAGTAGCTAACTCCGAAGCTAGTCCCCGCATTACCGATTGCTCTAGTAGACGGAAGCTGCCTTGCAAACGAGAGTAGCGGGCTCCGAATCATGACCCCAATCTACCGACTTCTTTTTACCTAGCTCGGCTATTACCCCGTTTCCTCCATGGCCGGATCGGTCCCTTGGCCCGGCTTTTCGATCCGAAGAAACGATAAAAACACCCCTTGTCGACAAGTCGTCCATGACCACGCACCTACGACAACATCTAGACTCACGTAAATGCAAGGCCTAATTTGTGGAACGACTCAACCAAACTTAGCAAACCGTGCTTTGGAACCATACTTCTCTTTGTAGAGCCCAAACCAGGGTTGCCTCGGCGACTGACTTACAGTCCCGTCACATTTTTTCTCGGCGACTGACCATAGCTCGAACTTTCCTTTACGAATAACTATCGCTCAGACCTAACAGTCTTTGAACTCAGGGAACGGCTACGGTATAGCCTTCCTACTTAACTTGAACAACACATATTTCTTAAGTGCCCATAGACCGTGGCTAACTTTCCTCTGAACCGATCGTGGCTCGTGCCTTAAACCGACTCGTATTCTACGCGACGCTATCGCCCAAGTCATACTTTATATGATGAGCCTTGAGATCGTGGGACTAAATAACTTGACAACCGCAGAAAGAGCAGGACAGTACTTGGAATGACTTAGGTCTACCGGCATAATTTGTCTAACTTAATCGAGCCTACAACTTAACCCAAAGGGCGAGCAAAGGCTATGCCAAGCCTTGCATTGTGGAAGCGTGCATGCTTTATCGAGCATTTACGCGGGCGACGCCTTTGACTTAGGCTAACTCATAGTTTGTGTCGAAGACCAACTTTCCTTCTCCCAAGCCACGGGACAAAGGATCGAGTGTCAATTTTGAAAGCCATCATGCATCGTTTCTAAGCCGACCGTGGGACCTTTTGCATGTTCTAACTCAATCGACCCAACTTAGGATTATTCCCTTAGCTATGTGGATTCGTCTCTTTTATTATCAAGCTTACTGTGCATTTAAAAACTTTTGTTTTATTAGTGCGAAGGCCAAGCTGAGCCAAGTTCACCGGAGCCACCCACTTGAGTGAGGGGTCGCCTCGACCGAGCAATGTCTTCGAGCCGCCGTTACAAGGCTAAGTTCGAACGTCATTGGCGTTTCGATTCCTCCGATTGACTGAACGGGACGGGACACTACATCATACACCACTCAAAAAAAGTTTCGTCCTCGAAACTAACTGAGTACTTACTCATTGCCTTATTACTTTGTTCTTCATTCAAAGACTCTCGCACACACCACTCCTATGTGTTTCTTCAACTCGAGCCACGCTCGTGCTATGGTTATCTTTCACCTCGAACAACTATATCTCAACTTAGGTAACTTACTTTCGTCACGCACACGGATAACTCAGTTCTAGGCAAACCGTCCGATCAACCAACATTCAAGTTCGTCTCAATCTAATGATCGTACTATCACCAATCTTTTCTTTGAAATACGATTTCAAAATTCTCGACCCTTTTCTATTCCTCTAGTCTTACTTGATTCAACATATCACTTAGTTAGATCATGCACATATTCCAGGCGTCCCCAAAATATATACATTTCAGCCAAGTCTCGTGATAGAGAATCCGCCATCACCACTCGAGTCAGATCGTGCACATATTCAGGCGTCCCTGATATACATGCATGTCAATCGAGCCTCGTAAGCGGTACCTCCACAATTCCTATCTCTTCGTACCGGGACGTCAGCCTAACCGCTAGGCTATGTCTTTAGGCTAAGGTCATCCGTCAGTATTGGAATCATAGTCCCCAAACAACAATATCAACACTGACCCCATCCTAAGGTCAAACCAAATTGATAGTACGGAGTTTTCTACCCAAGCTTGCATCACTCTGATTTCTAAACATCGAGCATCGATTCCCTACACACATCCCAACACTCATCGCACGGGGTCTGAGTCATTTAGCAAAGCCATCCTATGATAACTCACGTTTCAACCAATTCCTCAACATATCAATATCACTCGTTCATCAAGCCATTTCGCATAGTCAATCTCTTCTAACACGTTCGACATAATCGGCCTATCAATCCTTCCAAGTCAAGCACGCTACGACACAACTTGTTGCTAAGCCATAATTCACATTTTATATTTCCTAAGTCATTCATTATAATTCACGTATTTGATCATAAGGTCGTCTAGTTTAACAATATGTTGCGTCCTGATCTCACGCGAGTCAGATTATCTACGGTGGGCATGAATCACCATGTACGCTCCTGCGGGATAATCATCCTCATCGGGACGTAACTCTTGTTTTGTGTCTAGACTAATTCATTCTCGATATGTAGATTGGATCTATTCAATACTCAAGTTTACTCAATCATCAATCGCAAGTCCAAACATCCTCGAATTTTTCTTCGCATCAAACCAACAAGTCGAGACAATCAAAGTTGTCGTGTCCTAATTTTTTGAGTTCGATCATTATCGCGACATGAATCACCATGTCAGCGCTCACGCGAAACGATCACCCCAAATCCGATGCGATGCATGTGCGAGGCTAGAGTTGTGCTCGTACAAGACAAGAATGTCGACGATTTTGTTATCCGCGTAACCATTAAGACACTTCTGTTTTCATCCATATTTATTTCAATCAAAATCCTAAGTATAGCATCCATAAGAACAATAACACTTGCACGATCGTCCTTCCTCGAATTAGAGTGCCCTCGAGTTATCGCATATCGATCTTTGATACGCCTCAATACCATCGATGATATGCGTAACCTGACGATCTTTCTTTGCGACGAATTTCGAGTCGTGCGAATGATGCTATCGTCCGACTGGATAATCTCCTCGATACTCAAAATCAAGTTCGATCATTATCCCTCGAATCATTCACAACAATAATTTTCTTAAACCCAAATTCACGTATTATTCATCCGTCTATCTTAAGTCATCGAGCAACATCCATTCCAATCCTCAGAGTCATTTTCAAACATTCGAATCAAACTTTTCATGCATGTTATCTTTCCGTCGTGCTAACTTTTTGTATACGATCCGTATCAATTTCTTCGATCAAGTTATCCATTCGTACACCCTAACTTTTTTTCGATTCAGTTTTATCTACTCAATCGTTTTCGCGTTTCATACTCACACAATCCTCAATCTCGTGCATGTTCCGTGCGCGTCAATTTCTAGGTTGTTCGAATCAACATCATCAAATCTCAAGACTACACTTATTCAACGATACTCAATCTACGACTTTGCACACACGCGACGCTTGCTGATAGACTCATCGATACCCCGTATTCTCAATCGATCGATTGACATCCCTGAGGCTATCGTATACACCACTCAGGGATGAAGTCATTCAACAAATTCTCAACTTATCATTCGATTCACAATCTATTTCTTCAAATTTTCGTCCGAACGATTCCTTAAATTTTAAGCACGCTCATCTATATCATACCGACGTTATCGTCGCTCGATAGTACCCCTATCGATAGTCATCCCACTTACTCAATTGATTCCAACTCATTGTCATCTGAGACGGATCGAATCTCGCACTCGACTCTTCTAAGTCGACGCAACTTTGGTGTATATGCCCAACCCAACTTAGCCAACCGTGCTTACGCGAACCATCTTTTGTTTTGTCAAAAACTGTTCTCCTACGTTTTGCAAATTATATAGACTTATTATATGGACATCCCGTGGGACATTTGAGAGAGAGCGCACCAACGATATCAATTTGCGGAAGCATAAGAGTTAAAGAATTCAATCGATAGTCCGAGGACGTAAAGCCGTGCTCTGATACCATTATGTCATGCCCCGCTCCCGTAGGAGTGATCGTCCTCGCTAAGGCGTGATGCCGCACGAGCCTAGATTGCACTCGTGCAAGGCGGGTTCTATAACAGCCGATTACAGCGGCTGCGATGGGGTCGTCGCACAGAAGTCCCAGGCAGAGACATTGAATAATAGCAGCAGAAGTTTGAAGCAGAACACAAGTCATAGCAAAATACTTTTTATTGATATTGGAGCAAAGATTACAATGGGGCGTCAGGCCAAGATTACAATCACTCAAGCTCACTCTTCTCATATTTTACAAGTCCACTCAGCTCTCTTTCATCTTTCAATACAAGTCTTGAACCAGTGGATGCTTCGGAAGGCAATGCCCATACATTATGTTCCATATAAGTCCTGACTCCACGCGATCGTACGCTCGAATCACCAAGGAACTCCGTGCCTCGACGCATCCAAGCGAGCTCCGTGCCACGAGCTTCTACCTGTGCCTGCACATGAAAACTGTGTGGGTGTCAGTACTCAACTGTACTGGTGGTGTGAGCTCCTCGCCCACCCATACAAAACCAACATGTTAATTTACTTTGTACAACATAGCCCCCTTTTCATTGTCTTTATAGTCTTGTCTTAGGTTCAGTTTTAGGACAGACGCCTTGGCCTATTTTGTGTCTCAAGATCATCCCGTGCTTGCAACAACGCTAACATATCAAATCGTACTTGTCTTTCGGCCCGTAATCAAAGACGCAACTACTCGATAAGACTCCATTTTCGTGTGACCGTGCTACCTCCTTGAGGCAGTTGTAGGAACAAAATCGTAAAGCAGAATACTCTAGAGGGGGTGAATAGAGTAGGCAGCGGAATATTGCTAATTAAAAATCTCGTTAGCAGTTAGATCACAGATATAAAAAATAATCACAAAGTAAATGACAGTAATGAAAAGTAATCAGAAGGCAAATACAAATACCAAGATTTATACTGGTTTCCCTCTTGTGAGGACTAGTCCAGTCGGAAGAACTCTAGCTTCCAGTTGAATCCACTATTAGAAAATTCCAAAAGTTTTTATACGAAGTCCTTGCAACTTCTACAGACGCGAGCTTTGATACGAAGAACTCGACCAACTTCAATTGTGTAGAGTTGTTTCTTCAATCAAGCCTCTGATTACAACCGCTCTGAAACTTCTAGACCGTACCGTACTGGCAAATCGACTAGAGGATCGTAACTGGCTTAGGATTTGAAAATGTAAGCTTTTGAGAACTCTTTGGAGAAAATATAAGCTTTAGAAGAGAAGAGATTGAAAGTGAATTGGTGATTTGAAATAATCGAAATTTTTCTCTATTTATAGTTTTTCCAAAGACAGAACTCTGACAGAATTCGGGCAGAATTCGGACAGAACTCTTTGTAACAAACCGCAACTGAACGGTGACCAAGTTCAAAATCAAACGTTCACATAACGTTCAACTTGGCCAAACTCTGGCCGAACTCTGGCCGAACTCTGGCCGAACTCTGGCCGAGTTCTGCTAGGGTTCTGCCAGTTGATTTTGAAAAAAATTATTTTGGCTTTTTGAAAAGTCCTTCAGAAGCTTTTTGTAAAAAAGGATGTGTTTCAAAAACATAGGTCATTTTTAAAAGGATAGGGTAATTTTGAAAAACGATTCCGGACAGCCTATTTGCCAGTACAACTTGGTGTACAATGTATTCCTAGACTCAATAAAATAAAAAATTATATTACTTTGAAGGAAATACATTCTGAATGGCAAACAGCTTCGGTCTTGAACATAGTAGATATCCATTGTTGAGCAGTGTCCAAAACATCGTAGATAAACATCTGAATTGCCTTGCATTTATATCGAGACATAGTTTGATCAATTATTAAAATCAGGTTTGACCATGACCAATGGGCCAACAATCTCCCCCATTTTGATAATTGACAAACCTTGCCGATATAACATCTAAGTATGGAACAATTCAAAAATGTCTAATACCAGAGAAAACAAAAATTGTCCATAACCTGCATTTATGAAGATGGTAGATCCTATTTTTCCCTCGTTGTCACTTAGCAAAATAATTGCAAAAGAGAAAGCTCCCCCGTAATAAATGCATAAGTAACAAGCAGTGAAGAAACACAAAAAATATATATAAAACATTCATCACAGGCATGGTATAAACAGTTAAAAAGGATATTGTATAAACAACACAGGCATGGTATTTGTCACAGGCAGTTTATATGGAAGCATAAAAAGAGAGATAATACTATAATAATGCTGAAACAAATAAAATGTTGAATAATAAACTAATTGAAACATATGCCAAACTAAGGCATAATAAAACCATGTCTATGAAGAGTCACAGATAATAACTAAAAATAAAGAGTGCTGATAATATCTTGGAATGTCGGAGCATTTCTAAGTAAATATAAGACAAAATATCAGTCTCAATATGTAACATCTCAAAAATCATCATCCTCATCGTCATCGGCTGCAGCGCCAGCATGTCCAGATGGACCAGCTCCAGAAGTATGAGGAGTGGTACCAGAAGTACGATACCAATCGTAAGCGTTCCCTGGCTGGAACAGATAGTGGACCGCCTCATCATCAATGCGGTAGCCAGAAACAGAAGGGTCTCGAGGTAGAGAGCTAGCTGAGTGACCCATCTGCATAAATCTCAGATCGGCGAAGGAATTGGCAATAGCCTGGAACCGAGTCACGTCACGGAACTTATGTTCCCTGGAAGTGTCAACATAGAATGACTGCAGATCTGATAGGTGCTGATGAATACCCTCAAATGTCATAGGGTCGGACTGAGGAGGACCAGGTGCTGTGGGAGTAGGTACAGGAGGAGCAGGTGCAGTAGGTGGAGGAATAGTGGCAATGCTGCGACGAGAGAGTTTGAGGAACTTGGGCTCAGGGTCAACAGCACAAGTAGATAGATCAGTGTCAAATCTCTGAAAGATGCGTGGGATGATCATCGCATAAGAGAGGTTGCGGTCTCTTCCGCGACATCTACCCATCATCTGAATGATAGTCTTAGGGGCAGAAAAAGGAATCCCCTTAAGAATGTGATATAAAGCTGAAAGCTCAAGTGTAGTGATATCATCTTTGGAAGTAAATTTTGGAAGTAGAGTGGAATAGATGATGCGATGTAATTCGTAGTTAAACAAGTTCAAGTTATTGGCCTTGAACTTTCCAGGACGAGCACGTACGGGCACAAAGCTCATTCTTGAAACTAACGAGAGTCGTACCATCGAGGAAATCGAAATCAGTGATGTCATCGAGCGGGGCACCTTCGTTTGGAATACCAAGGATTTGTGCTAACGTTTTATCAGTAAACTCGATATCTATTCCTCCGACACGTGTTCTCACGGTAAAAGTGTCTAACACGAAATTACAGTAAAATAATCAAATGGCATTAGTAGCTATAGAAAATTATAAAGAAACAAAGTGTTGTAACCCTAATACCTCAAAGTAAGGACGGTGGTCGGAAAAGACAGTCCACTTGATCGGAGATCCGGTACAAATAGTACGCATAATGAAATCGGCATACCACAATAGGGCTTGGTCGGGAGTTTTGAAGTAAAACTCGTCCGATGTACCGTCATCCGATTGGACCGGAGAAAAGAGGGAATCCGTAAGCGGATCCAAAGACGATGCCTCTTCACTGGCATTGGTCTTCTTCTTCTTGAAAGGATTGAATCCCTTAGGCATTCTATCCCAAAATCTAAAAACCCTAACAATTGGAAAGTGGAGGAGAGAAGGAATTATACCCTCCGAGAATTGGATATGCTGTAGAGGACGAAATTCTCCGCACGAATCCAAAGTTTGGACGAAGATCTCCACGCGGATTGGAAGAAGGAAGGTGGAGACGAACTAGGGTTTAGGGGCGCTGCTGCTGCTGTTTGATGTAGTTTGGAAGAATAAAAAAGATGGGGGACTCGGGTTCTGGCTGGTACATATATATACCCAACCGAACTCTGGCCGAATTTGGACGGAACTCTGGCCGAATTCGGACCGAACTCGGGCCGAATTCGCCAAGGGTTGCCTGGCTATATATGTGTAAGAAAAATAACAATGGGCCACATCTTTTTCAGTAATTCGTTTCAAATGTTTAATTCAGAGTTTAGTAATTTTAAATCTCAATCATAATATAATTAATATTATTTTATAAATTAATATTCTTTACTCAGCATCTGTCTCAGATTAGCTGTAGGAGTACTGTCCCAGCTAACGGAGGTTCACCGGGGAACTCTTAAGTACCGTTTCGCTTCGACCGTAGTCGTGGTGACAGACAGACTCTTTTTAGGCTTGTATCGAAAACAGTTATTGAGTATCGAATAAATTAATTAATAAAATTAATTAATATTATTGATATCTAAAATTTCTAATTCTCGATGTAAATAATTGAAATGATCTTCTGCTAGAGGTTTTGTGAGTATAGCAGCTAATTGATTCTGTGTGTCTATGTATACAAGGTCTATATCTCCATTTTGTTGATGATCTCTAAGAAAGTGATGTCTAATCTCGATATGTTTAGTACGAGAGTGACATACTGGATTCTTAGTCAAATTAATATAACTAGTATTGTCACAGAAAATGGGTATATGTGTAAAATGCAATCCATAGTCTTCTAAAGTTTGCTTCATCCACAAAATTTGTGCACAACAACGTCCTGCGGCGATATACTCAGCCTCGATTGTTGATAATGTAATAAAATTTTGCTTCTTACTAAACCAAGAGACTAGAGCTTTTCCTAGGAAATAACATGTGTCGCTAGTGCTTTTTCTATCTACTTTACATCAGGCAAAATCAGCATCAGAATAACCGTTCAGGTCAAATGACGTGGTTTTGGGATACCATAAGCCGACAGAAGAAGTGCCTTTAAGGTATCGAAAGATACGCTTAACTGCGCACAAATGTGATTCCTTAGGATTAGCTTGAAAGCGTGCACATAAGCAAACACTAAACATAATGTCTGGTCGACTAGCAGTTAAATATAGCAAGCTACCGATCATACCTCGATACTTACGTATGTCGACGGGTTTGTCTTGTTCATCAATATCAAGCTTGGTTGAGGTCGCCATTGGAGTGCTAAGTGGCTTTGCTGCTTCCATGTCGAACTTCTTTAACAGATCCTTTGTGTACTTTGCTTAATTTATGAACGTCACATTGTTGGTTTGTTTGATTTGCAGTCCGAGAAAGAATTTCAGCTCTCCTATCATGCTCATCTCAAACTCATTCTGCATACACTTTGAAAATTCTTGACAAAGAGATTCATCAGTAGATCCAAAAATAATATCATCTACATAGACTTGAATCAAAAGAATATTGTTATTCAAAGATTTTATAAATAAAGTAGTGTCAACCTTTCCCTTTGAAAAACCGTTATCAAGTAGAAAAGAGCTTAGACGATCGTACCAAGCACGAGGGGCTTGTTTCAAACCGTATAAGGCTTTCTTCAACTTGAAAACATATTCAGGAAATTTGAAATCAGTAAAACCAGGAGGTTGAGCTACATAAACTTCTTCTTTTATAAAAACCATTTAAAAATGCACTTTTGACATCCATTAGAAATAACTTAAAATTATGAAAATATGCAAATGCACATAACATGCGAATGGATTCTAATCTCGCAACTAGGGCATAAGTCTCATCATAGTCGATACCTTCTTCTTGATTGTATCCTTGAGCTACGAGTCGAGCCTTATTACGAGTCACTAAACCATTCTCGTTTAGTTTATTTTGGAATACCCATCGGGTGCCAATGACCGGATGATCAATGGGCATAGAAATAAGTTCCCAAACTTGATTTCGTTCGAATTGGTTTAATTCCTCTTGCATAGCATCTAACCAAAAATTATCACTACATGCTTCATCAATATTTTTGGGTTTAAACTACAAAACAAAAGCAACACAAGAAGCTATATCTTTATTCGAGGAACGAGTACTTACACCCTTGGTAATCTCACCAATTACCAAGTCCTTTGGATAATTAGCCAAGAATCTCGTCTCTTTTGGTGTAGTCTCAAGTTTGCTAGTTTCGGCTTCTTTGCTTGGAGGTTCATCTGATGCCTGATATGATGGTTCTACATCTTTGTGTAAAGGTTTTACAGTAGCTGTACTTTGTGTGATTAAATCTTCATTGTCATCATCGTCTAAGTGTTGATTTAGCTCATCAAACTTGACATTGATAGATTCTTCGATGATCATGGTTCTTTTGTTGAAGACTCTGTATCCTCTGCTCTTTGCTGCATAACCAAAAAATATACCTTCATCGGCATTTTCATCAAATTTACTCAAATTATCTTTAGTATTAAGAATAAAATATTTACAACCAAAGATCTTGAAATATGAAACATTTGGTGTTCTATCAAACCATAGTTCATAGGGAGTCTTCTTCGATATAGGTCGAATTAGAACCCTATTGAGAATATAGCACGCTGTATTGACAACTTCAGCCCATAAGTATCTAGGTAGACTAAACTGATTTAACATTACTCTAGCCATTTCAGATAGAGTTCTGTTCTTACGTTCTACAACTCCATTTTGTTGCGGAGTCCTAGGGCAAGAGAATTTATGCAGATAACTGTGTGTGTCACAAAATTGCTTAAATTCTACATTCTCAAATTCGCCGCCATGATCACTACGAATGCGAGTAATCATGAACCCTTTTTCATTCTGTACTTTCTTACAAAAGGTGACGAATTCTGATAATACATCGTTTTTGCGTGCAAGAAAATAAACCCATGTATATCTAGAAAAATCATCTACAATGACAAATGCATATAACTTACCACCTAGACTAATAATTCTACTTGGTCCAAATAAGTCCATATGCAACAGTTGTAAAGGTCTAGTGGTACTTACAGCGTTCTTGGATTTGAATGCAGATTTGGTAGCTTTGTTCTTTTCACATTCACTACATACTGTATCCTTCTTGAAAGAAATATCCGGTAAGCCGCGTACCAACTTCTTTGTAGATAGTCTTGAAATTGTATCCATGTTTGCATGACCGAGTCTCATATACCATAGTTGACTCTCAACACTTTTGGCCATCAAACATCTACCTGCTTTGTTATTATCTTCCAACAAATAGAAAACATATATGTTGTCTTTCCTAATACCTTCAAATATAGTACTACCAGTTGAACTATCAATTATAGTACATTTATCTTTTACGAAGTTAATACCATAACCGTGATCAGCTAAATAGCTTATGCTGAGCAGATTATGTTTTAACTCGATAACTAGACAAACATCTTTAATCACTGGATAGGGAGCCTTACCAATGTCACCGATACCGATTATGTACCCTCTTAAATTATTACCGAAGGAGATGTATCCTTCTTTATTCCTCTTCGACAGTATTGCGAATAATGAAGCGTCACCGGTCATGTGCCGTGAGCAATCGCTATCGAGGATCTATTTGCTCCTAGCATGTGAAGGGGATCCTACCTACAAAATAATTTGCAGATAAAACTCTTGGTACCCATTTCTTGTAGGGTCCTGACTGGTTAGTTTTTGGTATCCATACATAAACATTTAAATCTACTAACTTTCTGATTCTACATACAGAAGATATATGACCAATGAGGCCACAATAATGACATTTAGCATGTTGAGTGTTGAAAGTAGTATGACGTGCATGATTGGTAGGTTTTGGTTTTCTAGTATAGAAGAATGCATGCCTATTTGTCTTCTTAGGCATAGTTTTGGTATGGTTTGGTCTGACAGTGTTGGGCGTGTTCCGATGATTCGGTAATTGACACGTGTTAGAATAGGAAGCAGCAACTTCAGGCCGTTTTCCTAAACTAATTTCCAACTTTTTGGAAGTGTCATATAATCTAGTATAGTCAGATGTGAGTGATTCTAATCTGACCTTTGCACACTGGAGACTCTTCCTCTCCTTAGATAGTTCTTCCTTTAACTGGATAATAGTTTGGCCTTTTTCTTCGGATAGCTTAACAGTCTCGTGTAACAACAACTTAATAGATGAAAGCTTACCAGACTCATTTGAAGAGTCATTACCTCTAACATGATCTAGTAGGTCGGTAAGTCTTCATATTTCACCTTTGTACTCTTTGAGTACCTTCTTAGAGGTTTCATATTTACTACGCAGTTTCTTGTAATCATTTAGCAGGTCACTGAAAGAGTCTCCTAGTTGCTCAAAGGTGAAATCATCATAAGGGTCAAATAGAGGATTAGTGATTACCTGATCGCAAGCCATCAAGCATACATTTGCAGCGTCATCTGATTGTTCGTCTTCTGAGTCGCTGGCTTCACTTTCATGCCATATGCTTGTGTTGGCGTACTTCCTTGATGTAGATTTTTTCAGGTAGCCTTTGTCATATTTGCTGTTTTTCTTTGATGATGATGTTGTGGGACAATCTTTCTTCATGTGTCCTTTCTTCTTGCATTCGTAGCAAATAGGATCTTTCTCGTTGTTGTTGTTGCTGTCTTTTGTTCTCCTGTTAAATCTCATGAACTTCTTGAATTTTCTTACCATAAGAGCTTGATCTTCAGAGTCGGAGTCGCTGTCATCAGAGTCGTCTTCGACAGTTCTTCTATGTTGAGCCTTGAGAGCGATCGACTTCTCCTTTGGTGTAACATCTTCAAAGTCTTGAAGTTCTAACTCGTGAGTGAGTAGCTTACCCATGAGTGTTTCCAGAGTCATTCCCTTCAATGATTGTTGTAGCCTTTAGAATCCAGTTCTTTGTAAGAGCTCGTAGAAGTTTGCGAATCTTCTCATAGTTACTGTAATCCTTGCCGAGTGAAGACAACTGATTTATAATATCCAAAAATCTTGTAAACATCTGAGTAACTGATTCACTTGGCTTCATTTTGAACGCCTCGTACTCCTGAGTAAGTCTTGTAGCACCCAATTTCTAAAATAAGGATAATTTTGAAATTTTATAATTATAATTTAAAAATAATATTTAAACCATGTTATGATTTTTGGTGATTTTTAATTATTTTAAAACTATTTAAAATGTTGAATTGTGATTTTGATGGTTAACTAGTGTAACCCTAGAGACTGCATGACCTAGAGACTAACCATGACCATGGGGACCTAACCATGTGATTAGGATGACTAATTGTGACTTTTTAGCGTAAGGGTATTTTGGTCATTTTTGACTTATTAATGAAAATGAATTTTGATTAATTAGTATTGTGCTAATTGAATTATTAGGGACTAACCTAGTTTTGACTAAACCTAGATGTTAATGATGCTCATGGAGGTTTAGTTAGAAGGTTAGAGACTTAATGGTTAAGTTAGATTAACAATATTTAGATATTTCATAGTAGGATATTTATCCCTTAGGATATTTGTGAAAAAGAAAGCTTTATGACTAGTTGAACCAATAGGAAGACTTAGAATTGGGTGGACAACTCCTAGCCACTCATCTACATGAAAAACTAACCCTAATTCATCTAATGACCAGCCATCAAGTGTTCCATCCCTTTCTATAAAGAATTCTTAAGAAAATCCTTGCCTCTTTTTACCTCTACAAAGAACCCTAAGTGTTCTTCCCCAAATTAGAGAGCTTCCCTCTTGGATTTGATTTCCTTTCCCTCACATTCCTCCATCCAAACTTCTCATAATCCATCCCACACCATCAAGGAAGGATTCTATCCAAGAATTTGGACAAGATGCAAAGGGAGGTGTCCTTTTGGATAGATCTTCGTGTCGGAGCCGTGTCCTAAAGATTTTTATTGGGATTCCACTCCCAATAGGTAAAACCTATCATCTAACTTAATTTTCTTTATATATTAATTAGTTTTAAATCCAAAGGATCCACCCCCATGCATGTGTCCCCTTTAGATTCAATTTTGAGACCATTTGGAGTCCATTTGAGGATGTTATAGGTGTGTCTTGTGTCCTACTTGATAGATCCCAAATTAGGACACCCCATGTGTATGTATGTATGATAATAGTTTAAATAGATATTTAAATTCGATTTTAGAATGGTTAGAGAGTGGATTGATCTTAGTTAGGATGGTTAGAATGAGTTTCATTTGGATACCTATGTTGGTATCCAAGTATCTTGGCCAACCCAAATTTGTCATAATTTTTATCCACGTTTTTATTAACCAAAGCAACTTAGAAATGTCATAACTTTTAGCTTAGAACTCTGATTTATCTTCCGTTTTTTAAAAGAACCGTATCGAAGTTAGCTTTCCAAATATATTTTAATAAGCCAAATTCGTTCTGAAACTTTCTGTAAAATTATTTGAGTGTCAGCTGTACGAAAGACGAACGCCTTTCGGTGTTTTTACGATTCCGGGAGTTTCCGGACACGAAAATGCGATCCGTTTAAAGTTTCGGAAAGCTAACACAAAGGGCTACGACATACTTTAATCCTGGAATTTAGTGAAGGCCCAATTGGTATAGTATTAGTTTTAAGTAAGAGAATGACTATACGACATAGGCATTTTGTGTAACCTATGAGCCTATGTAGTATGGATATTAAATAAATGTAGAGTATGTAATGCGTGATATGTTAGATGAATGAAATAATATATATATATATATATATATATATATATATATATATATGATATGTATCCTCTTTACATTAATATATATATATATGGTTGAATGCAAGCATGTAGGAATAAAATCAATGTAATGTATGTAAGCAATGCATAAATGCATGAATAAAAGAATGATATACAATGTATGCATGAAAATATATAATGAATGCTAGATATGAATGCAAGGTATACATGTAATGATAGATATGAATGCATAATGTATACATAATGTAATACAATATATAATGATAGCATGTATGGTAATGTAGAATATATTATGCAAGCATTTATATGTCAACTGTTTTCCCTTTTTCTTACATTTTTCCTTTCCTTCCCTTTCCATTTCAGTTTTTTCTCTTCTAATTTTCCATGTTGTATACAATGTATATAATGTATAGATACATGTATTTATGTAATATGCATGAATGACATGTATGTAATGAAAATAAGAATATGTATGCAACTTAATGATATGTGAATGTAATATAATGTAAAGTATGCATATATGAATATAATGTATGCAAGTATATAATGTATTCAAATATGTATGTATACATCTATGTATGTATGTATAGGTGCATGAATGAATGCAAGTATGCATATATGATATGTATGTAGGCATGTATGCAATGTATACATGATATATATGTATGCATGTATGCAATGTAAGCATGTATGAATGTATACATGTATGTTGTGTATCCATGTATGCATGTGTGGATACATGAATCAAGTATGTATATAGTGATAACATGAATGAATGAATGTATAAATGCATGAATGAATGTCATATATGAATGAATGAATGAATCAAAGGTATAAGTAAAATATAATGCATTGTAATGAATGTTAACATATATAATGTATAAAAGTATATATGTAAATGTGCATGAATGTATATATCTATGTAACTATGTAAATATGAATGATATAACATATGCCTATATATATAAATATGTATGTAATATGGATATGCATGTATGTATGAAGATATATATATTTATATATAGTATCTATTTTATATTATGCATTGTTGTGGTTCACATTGCCTTGTGATTGTGTGAGTGCTAGCCTAGGCTTGGTTAGGCCTAGTGAGACTTGTTAGACTTGTTTGGACTAGGACTTGACCTAGTTGACCTAGTTTGACTAGTGTGGTTGACTAGAGTTGACCAAGTGTTGACTTTAGTCTAGTTTGACCTAGACAGCATGCAGATGCATTGTACACTTCATTTATAACTCCCTTGTATACATCATGACTTGTGTTGCTCTAAATAGGACTCAGATACCCTGATTCGGATGGTATATTCTCACAGATATTCAGATCGCAGGTGAGTACATTCTCTGATCGTTTCATACTTATCACGACTTATATTCTTGCTCTAGATTACTTTACTTGATGATGTTACGTTATCATCACGGATTGGTACTATATGGATCTTTTTATGGGATGTTATCCCCCTTAACGGGCGCATCGGATACTTCATGTAGTGTGTTTCATGTACATCATGTATTCCTTGCTCTTGCGTTATTCATGTACACTCATGTTCTCTCATGTTCTTTCATGTACGCTCATGTACTTTCATGTGCTCTCGTGTACGTTCATGTTTCCTCATGTGCTTCGTGTGTAACCAAAACATCATGTTCGTAACGTAACTTGACTGGATCCTTGTGTATTGATTGTGGGTAGGGGTGAGTATAAATGGTCATGTGATTTACCCATCATGTTCACTCTGTTACTTTTCATGTTTTATCATGTGCAACACAGCCTTCTTGTCTAGTGTCTCTCATGTTCACTCATGTATGTCATGTTCAACCTATGCCAATTATATGCCATCTCGTACTCTAAATCACTAGTTACTTACAGTTCTAACTTATCATGTATATATTTCCAGTTATCAAATATCCCTCCTATTTTTATGTACATCTTCTTACAGCGTTTTATGTATCTTACTCTATTGCTTGCTTTATATTTCCTGCTATGATATGAACTACATGAGATGTACTGTGCTCGCTACCGTCCTGACTGGACCTGTTGAAAATATTACAGATGATACCGAGGACTTCTACCCGACCTACTATGGAGCCCATCTAGACGATACCTGTGAGTTGGACCCACAGGAGGATCCAGCTCTAGCTGAGGACGTCATCCATACTGCTTAGACTAGATTAGCTAGGCTTTATCTTATTTCTTATGTCATTTGTATTGACTTCAGAGTTGTATTATTTTCTGGATGTTGTGATGTCGTGTCATTAGACACTTAGACTTTCCTTCTGTTTGTATCTTCCTTTGAGATTTTCATATCTATGATATCGTATTATTTCTGACTTAGTTGTGATTGAGACTGTATTCTGTATTGTCACCTCCACTCGGAGTGTATATACTGTACAGGTACCTTATATTTTTAGATGTTGTAACCTAGGACAGCGTTCTACCGCCGACACTGCGGCGTAGGCTGGACGTACCCACTTCTCGTGCCCTTACTCTAGGGTACGGGTAGTTGGCCCATTGGTCATGGTCAAACCTGATTTTAATAATTTATCAAACTCTGTCTCGATATAAATACAAGTCAACTCAGATGTTCGCCTACGACGTTTTGGATACTGCTCAACAATGGTTATCAATAATGTTCAAGACTGAAGCCGTTTGCCACTTCGAATGTACTTCCTGCTAAGCAATGTAATTTTTATTTTATTTGAGTCTAGGAATACATTGTACACCGAGTCGTACTGGCAAATAGGCTATCCGAAAATGTTTTTCAAAATCATCCTATTCTTTTACAACTGGCCCATATTTTTGAAAAATATTTTTTTTACAAAAAGCCCTTGAAGGATTGTTCAAAAAGCCAAAATTTATTTTCTCCAAAAAAAAAAATGAACTGGCAGAACCTCAGCAGAACTCGACCCGAGTTCGGCCATTTGGAACGTTAGAGAACGTTGGGTTTTTGAACTTGGTCATCCTTCAGTTATGTGTTGTTACAAAGAGTTCTGTCCGAATTCTGTCCGAATTCTGTCAGAGTTCTGTCTTTGGAAAAGCTATAAATAGAGAAGCATTTCGATCATTTCAACACACCAATTCACTTTCAATCTTCTCTCTTCTTAAAGCTTACAGTCTTCCAAAGAGTTCTTAAAAAGCTTTCATTTTCAAATCCCAAGCCAGTTACAATCCTCTAGTCGATTTGTCAGTGCGGTACGGTCTAGAAGTTTCAGAGTGATTGTAATCAGAGGCTTGATAGAAGATTCAACTCTTCACAATTGAAGTTGGACGAGTTTTTCGTATCAAAGCTCGCGTCTGTAGAAGTTGCAAGGACTTCGTATGAAAACTTGCGAGATTTTCCAATAGTGGATTCAACTGGAAGCTAGAGTTCATCCGACTGGACTAGTCCTCACTAGAGGGAAACCAGTATAAATCTCGGTGTTTACGTTTGCCTTCTGATCACTTTTAAATTCTGTTATTTACTTCTTGTGATTATTATTATATCTGTGATCTAACTGCTAACAAGGTTTTAATTAGCAATATTCCACTGCCTACTCTATTCACCCCTCTAGAGTATTCTGCTTTACGATTTCGTTCCTACAATTGGTATCAGAGCTAGGTTATACAGGTAAAGTAAGGTAAAATTGTAGTTATATTCAATTTTTATATAGATCACAGCATCACACATGGCAACTGTAAAATTCACAAGTGAAGGCCAAGCCACAAACAGACCTCCACTGTTTGACGGCACAAACTACACTTATTGGAAAACACGTATGAGTTTCTTTCTGAAATCTCTTGATTTTGACTTATGGTCTATGGTTATTGATGGCTATAAAAAGCCACCTCGTATAAATATTGATGGAGTTTTAACTAAAAAAACCCATGACAAATATACAGAGGAAAAAAAGAAAAAGGCCAGTCTTGATGCACGTACTTTTAACGCTTTATTTTATGCTTTAGACAGAACTTAATTTAACAGGGTATCTATCTGCACAACTGCAAATGAAGTATAAAAACTTCTTGAAGTCACACATGAGGGCACAACTCAAGTCAAAGAATCAAAGGTCAGCAGACTTACTCAAGAGTATGAGGCGTTCAAGATGAAGCCCAACGAAACAGTTACTCAGATGTTCGAAAGATTCTTGGATATTGTAAATCCTTTGTCCTCCCTAGGCAAAGATTACAGTAACCATGAAAAGATTCGCAAACTCCTGCGAGCACTTACAAAGAACTGGATTTCGAAGGCTACTGCAATCATTGAAGGAAACGACCTCACTACCATGACACTTAAAGTACTCATGGGTAAGCTACTCACTCATGAACTAGAGTTACAAGACTTTGAAGAGCCTGCACCAAAGGAGAAGACAATCGCTTTCAAGGCTCAGTACAGAAGATCTGCTGAAGATGATTCAGATAACAGTGAATCTGATGCTGAAGATCAAGCACTCCTTGCAAGAAAATTCAAAAGATTCTTGAGATATGAGAAGAAGACAAAAGAGAATAATGGCGGCAACAGCTGGTATCAAGATGACGCTGTCTGCTACGGCTGCAAGAAAAAAGGACACATGAAGAAGGACTGTCCTACAAATTCATCAACAAGCAAGAAGAGCAACAGATACGAGAAAGGGAACCTAAAGAGATCAACATCTCGGAAGTATGCCAACACCAGTATATGGCATGAAAGTGAAGCCAGCGACTCAGAAGATGAACAATCAGAAGACGTTGCAAATGTATGCTTTATGGCATCCGATCAGGTACTCTCTGAACCTATAGTTGATACATATGATGACTTCACCTTTGAGAAATTAGGAGAAGCCTTCAGTGAACTGTTAAGTGATTACAGGAAACTGCATAGCAAATATCAGACATCTAAGAAGGTACTCAAAGAGTACAAAGGTGAAATAGAAAGACTTACCGACCTACTAGCTGAGGTTAAAGATAATGTTAGTGAGTCTGGTGAGATTTCTTCTATTAAGCTCTTATTACACGAGACTACCAAGTCATCCGAAGAAAAAGACAAGGTTATTGACCAACTGAAAGAAGAACTCTCTAAAGAGAAGAAAAGTCTTCAAAGTGCACAAGTCAGAATGGAAGCACTCACTTCTGACTATACTAAGTTATATGACACTTCCAAAAGATTGGAAATTAGGTTAGGAAAACAGCCTGAGACTGCTGCTTCCTACCCTAACGTGTCACTTACCGAAAAATCAGAACATTCCTAAACCTAACACTGTCAGACCTAACCCTATCAAACCTTTGCCTAAAAAGGTTATGCCCAAACAAGATAATAGGTATGCTTTCTTCTATACTAGAAAACCTAAACCTACCAACCATGCACACCACTCAGCTTTCAACACTCAACATGCTAAATGTCATTATTGTGGCCTCATTGGTCATATATCTTCTGTATGTAGAATCAGAAAGCTAGTAGATTTAAATATTTATGCATAGATACCGAAAGCTAACCAGTCAGGACCCTACAAGAAATGGGTACCAATAGTTTTATCTGCAAATTGTTTTGTAGGTGGGACACCCTTCACATGCTAGGAGCAAATGGATCCTCGACAGCGGTTGCTCACGGCACATGACCGGTGACGCTTCATTATTCGCAACACTGTCGAAGAGGAATAAAGAAGGATACGTCTCCTTCGGCAATAATTTAAAAGGGTATATAATCGATATTGGTGATACTGGTAAAGCTCCCTATCCAGTAATTAAAGATGTTTGTCTTGTTACTGAGTTAAAACATAATCTGCTCAGCATAAGCCATTTAGCTGATCACGGTTATGGTATTAACTTCGTAAAAGACAAATGTACTATTATTGATAGTTCAACTGGTAATACTATATTTGAAGGTATTAGAGAAGACAATATATATGTTTTCTATTTGTTGGAAGATACTAACATTTCAGGTAGATGTTTAATGGCTAAAAGCGATGAGAGTCATCTGTGGCATATGAGACTCGATCATGCAAATATGGATACTATTTTTAGATTATCCACAAAGAAGCTAGTACGCGGTTTACAGGACATTACATTCAAGAAAGATTCGGTATGCAGTCAATGTGAAAAGAACAAAGCTACTCGATCCTCTTTCAAGTCAGTAAACGTTGTATGTACAACTAGACCTCTACAATTACTACATATGGACTTATTTGGTCCTAGCAGAGTTGCTAGCCTCGGAGGTAAGCTATATGCTTTTGTAATTGTAGATGATTATTCTAGATACACGTGGGTATATTTTCTGACACGCAAAAACGATGCATTATCGGAATTTGTCACCTTTTGCAAGAAAGTACATAATGAAAAAGGTTATATGATCACTCGTATTAGAAGCGATCATGGAGGCGAATTCGAGAATGCAGAGTTTGAGCAATATTGCGACACACACGGTTTTATACACGAATTCTCCTGCCCTAGGACTCCACAACAAAATAGAGTTGTGGAACGTAAGAACAGAACTCTATCCGAAATGGCGAGAGTAATGTTAAACTAGTTTAGTCTACCCAAGTATTTCTGGGCTGAAGCTGTCAATACAGCTTGTTTTGTTCTCAATAGAGTTCTAATTCGATCCAAATCGAAGAAGACTCCATTTGAGCTATGGTTTGATAGAATTCCATCAGTTTCATATTTTAGAATATTTGGTTATAAATGTTTTATTCATAATACAAAAGATAATTTAGGAAAGTTTGACGAAAAGGCCGATGAAGGTATATTTTTAGGTTATGCGGGCAAAAGTAAAGGATACAGAGTCTTCAACAAAAGAACTATGATCGTCGAAGAGTCGATCAATGTCACCTTTGATGAACTAAATCAAACGACAAACGATGACAATGACGAAGATCTCAATGTACCCAGCAAAGCACCAGCTGATCCTCCTAGAGAAGATCCAGGAACCAGCTACCTTCGGAGTCTGCCAAAAAGATTGAAGTTCACGACTGATCATCCAAAGGACTTGGTAATTTGTGAGATTACCAAGGGTGTAAGTACTCGCTCCTCTAATAAAGATATAGCTTCTTGTGTTGCTTTTGTATCTCAGTTTGAACCCAAAAATATTGATGAAGCATGTAGTGATAATTTTTGGATAGATGCTATACAAGAGGAATTAAACCAATTTGAACGGAATCAAGTTTGGGAACTTGTTCCCAAGCATATTGATCATCCGGTCATTGGCACCCGATGGGTATTCCGAAATAAACTGAACGAGAATGGTTTAGTGACTCGTAATAAGGCTCGACTCGTAGCTCAAGGATACAATCAAGAAGAAGGTATCGACTACGATGAGACTTATGCCCCAGTTGCGAGATTAGAATCCATTCGCATGTTATGTGCATTTGTATGTTTTCATAATTTTAAATTATTTCAAATGGATGTCAAAAACGCATTTTTAAATGGTTTTATAAAAGAAGAGGTTTATGTCGCTCAACCACCCGGTTTTACTGATTTCAAATTTCCTGAATATGTTTTCAAGTTGAAGAAAGCTTTATACGGTTTGAAACAAGCCTCTCGTGCTTGGTACGATCGTCTAAGCTCTTTTCTACTTGATAACGGTTTTTCAAAAAGAGAAAGGTTGACACTACTTTGTTTATAAAGTCTTTGAATAATAATATTCTTTTGATTCAAGTCTATGTAGATGATATTATCTTTGGATCTACTGATGAATCTCTTTGTCAAGAATTCTCAAAGTGTATGTAGAACGAGTTTGAGATGAGCATGATGGGAGAGCTGAAGTTATTTCTCGGACTGCAAATCAAACAAACCAACAATGGGACGTTCATAAATCAAGCTAAGTACACAAAAGATCTACTAAAGAAGTTCGACATAGAAGCAGCAAAGCCACTTAGCACTCCAATGGCGACTTCAACCAAGCTTGACATTGATGAACAAGGCAAACCTGTCGACATACGTAAGTATCGAGGTATGATCGGTAGCTTACTTTATTTAACTGCCAGTCGACCAGATATTATGTTTAGTGTTTGCTTATGTACACGTTTTCAAGCCAATCCTAAGGAATCACATCTGTGTGCAGTTAAGCGTATCTTCCGATACCTTAAAGGCACTTCTTCTGTCGGCTTATGGTATCCCAAAACTACGTCGTTTGACCTAACCGGTTATTCCGATGCTGATTTTGCCGGATGCAAAGTAGATAGAAAAAGTACCAGCGACACATGTCATTTCCTAGGAAAAGCTCTAGTCTCTTGGTTTAGTAAAAACAAAATTCTGTTGCATTATCAACAACAGAGGCTGAGTATATCGCCGTAGGACGTTGTTGTGCACAAATTTTGTGGATGAAACAAACCTTAGAAGACTATGGATTGCATTTTACACATATACCCATTTTCTGTGATAATACTAGTTCTATTTATTTGACTAAGAATCCTGTGTGTCATTCTCGTACTAAACATATCGAGATTCGACATCATTTTCTTAGAGATCATCAACAAAATGGAGATATATACCTTGTATACATAGACACACAGAATCAATTAGCTGACATACTCACAAAACCTTTAGCGGAAGATCGTTTCAACTATTTACGTCGAGAATTAGGAATTTTAGATATCAATAATATTAATTAATTTTGTTTTATTAATTATTTATTCGATACTCATAAACTGTTTTCGAGACAAGCCTAAAAAGAGTCTGTCTGTCACCACGACTACAGTCGAAGCGAAACGGTACTTAAGAGTTCCCCGGTGAACCTCCGTTAGCTGGGACAGTACTCCTACAGCTAATCAGAGACAGATGCTGAGTAAAGAATATTAATTTATAAAATAATATTAATTATATTATTTTGAGATTTAAAATTACTAAACTTTGAATTAAGCATTTGAAACGAATTAATGAAAAAGAATGTTGTCTCATTTGAATTTTATATATATATATATAGCCAGGCAACCCTAGGCAAATTCGGCCTGAGTTCGGTCCGAATTCGGCCAGAGTTCGGCTGGGTGTTTATATATAACAGTAGCAACCCGAGGCCCCTTCTTCTTCATACTTCCCCACATCCTCTCAACAGCAGCTCCGCCCCTCCGAAACCCTAGTTCTACTCCCTCCTTGTTCTTCCAATCCTTGTGGTGTTTCTCATCAAAACTTTGGATTCGTCCGGAGATCGTCATCCTCTACAACATATCCAACTCTTGGAAGGTATAATCCCTTCTTCCACCACTTTTCAATACTTAGGGTTTGTAGAAATTTTTGGGAAAGAATACCTAAGTTCAATCCCTTCAAGAGGAAGAAGACCAATGCCAGTGAAGAGGCATCGTCTTCAGATCCACATACGGATTGCCTCTTTTCTCCGGTCCAATCGAACGATGGTGCGTCGGATGAGTTTTATTTTAAAACTTCCGATCAAGCGTTATTGTGGTATGCTGATTTTAACATGCGTACTATCTGCACTGGATCGCCGATTAAGTGGAATGTCTTTCCGGATCACCGTCCTTATTTTGAGGCATTAGGGTTACAATATTTTGTCACCTTACAATTCTCCATTGCCACTAATGCCATTAGATTATTCTACTGTAATTTCGTGTTAGACACTTTTACAGTGAGGACACGTGTCGGAGGAATTGATATCAAATTCACTGATGACACTTTAGCGGAAATCCTTGGTATTCCAAACGAAGGTGCCCCGCTAGATGACATCACTGATTTTGATTTTCCCGATGGTACGACACTCGTTAGTTTCAAGAATGAACTTTGTGCGCCCGCACGCGTTCTTCCTGGAAAGTTCAAGGCTAATAACTTGAACTTGTTTAACTACAAATTACATCGCATCATCTATTCCACCTTACTTCCAAAATCCACTTCTAAAGATGATGTCACTGCACTTGAGCTTTCTGCTCTTTATCATATTCTTAAGGGAATTCCTTTTTCAGCCCCTAAGACTATTATTCAGATGATGGGTAGATGTCGCGAGAGAGACCGCAACCTATCTTATGCGATGCTCATTCCTCGCATATTTTAGAGATTTGATATTGATTTATCTACTTGTGCTGTCGACCCCGAGCCCAAGTTTCTCAAACTCTCTCGTCGCAGCATTGCATCTGTTCCTCCACCCACTGCACCTACTCCTCTTGCTCCTACTCCCACTGATCCCGCAGCACCTGTTCCTCCTCATTCCTACCCTATGACTTTTGAGGGTATCAATCAGCACTTATCAGATCTGCAGTCTTTTTATGTTGAGACCTCTAGGGAACACGAGTTCCGTGATGTGACTCGGTTCCAGGCGATTGTCAACTCTTTCGCCGATCTGAGGTTTGCGTAGACGGGACATTCTGCTAGCTCTCTGCCTCGAGACCCTTCTGTTTCTGGCTACCGCATTGACGACGAGGCGGTACACTCTCTGTTCCAGCCAGGGAATGCATATGATTGGTATCGTACCACTGGCGCCACTCCTCACACTTCTGGCGCTGGTACTTCTAGAGCTGGTCCTTCTGGACATGCTGGAGCTGCAGCTGATGATGATGATGTTGATGATGATGAGTTTTGAGATGTTAGATTATTGAGACTGTTACTTTTTGTCTTATGTTTACTTGAAAATGCTCCGACATTCCAAGATTTTATCAGTACTTTTTAAATTTTATCAGTACTTTTTCTTATGTGACTATTCATGGACATGGTTGTTTTTTATTATGCCTCAGTTTTGGCATCTTAGTCTATTATTCAGCACTCTATTTGTTTCAGTTTATCATAGCACTATCTATCTTTTATTGCTTCATTCTTTACAAATTGTCTGAGACAAATACATGCCTGTGTTGTTATTCTATTTCTCTTACTGTTTCTACCATGCCTATCATGATTATTTATTTCTCTTGTGTTTCTTCACTGTTTGTTACTTATGTATTGATTGCGGGGGAGCTTTCTCTTTTGCAATTATTTTGATAAGTGACAATGGGGGAGAAATAAGGATCTAACATTTTAGTTTTTTGTTCAAGTGAAATACAGGTAATGAACAATTTCTTTTGATTACTATTTTTTTGAATTGATTCCAAGCTTAGATGTTATATCGGCAAGGTTTGTCAATTATCAAAATGGGGGAGATTGTTGGCCCGTTGGTCATGGTCAAACCTGATTTTAATAATTGATCAAACTCTGTCTCGATATAAATACAAGTCAACTCAGATGTTCACCTACGACGTTTTGGACACTGCACAACAATGGTTATCAATAATGTTCAAGACAGAAGCCGTTTACCACTTCGAATGTACTTCCTGCTAAGCAATGTAATTTTTATTTTATTTGAGTCTAGAAATACATTGTACACCGAGTCGTACTGGCAAATAGGCTATCCGAAAATATTTTTCAAAATCATCCTATTCTTTTACAACTGACCCATGTTTTTGAAAAATATTATTTTTACAAAAAGCCCTTGAAGGATTGTTCAAAAAGCTAAAATTTATTTTCTCCAAAAAAATAAACTGGCAGAACCTCAGGAGAACTCGGCCCGAGTTCGGCCAGAGTTTGGCCATTTGGAACGTTAGTGAACGTTGGATTTTTGAACTTGGTCATCCTTCAGTTACGGGTTGTTACAAAGAGTTCTGTCCGAATTCTGCCCGAATTCTGTCAGAGTTCTGTCTTTGGAAAAGCTATAAATAGAGAAGCATTTCGATCATTTCAACACACCAATTCACTTTCAATCTTCTCCCTTTTTAAAGCTTACAGTCTTCCAAAGAGTTCTTAAAACGCTTTCATTTTCAAATTCCAAGCCAGTTACAATCCTCTAGTCTATTTGCCAGTGCGGTACGGTCTAGAAGTTTTAGAGTGATTGTAATCAGAGGCTTGATAGAAGATTCAACTCTTCACAATTGAAGTTGGACGAGTTCTTCGTATCAAAGCTCGCGTCTGTAGAAGTTGCAAGGACCTCGTATGAAAACTTACGGGATTTTCCAATTGTGGATTCAACTGGAAGCTAGAGTTCTTCCGACTGGACTAGTCCTCGCCAAAGGGAAACCGGTATAAATCTCGATGTTTGCGTTTGCCTTCTGATCACTTTTAAATTCTGTCATTTACTTCTTGTGATTATTATTATATCTGTGATCTAACTGCTAACAAGTTTTTAATTAGCAATATTCCGCTGCCTACTCTATTCACCCCCCGTCTAGAGTATTCTGCTTTACGATTTCGTTCCTACACGGGTCGTGACAAGTCTGCTGATCTTTGACTCCTTGACTTGTGTTGTTCCTTCGTGGGTTACTTTGAGAAGTTTCCACACTTCGTTTGATGTTGTGCAAGTAGACACCCTGTTGAATTCAGTTCTGTCTAAAGCATAAAATAAAGCGTTAATAGCACGTGCATCAAGACTGGCCTTTTTTTTTCCTCCTCTGTATATTTGTCATGGGGTTTTTCAACTAATACACCATCAACATTAATACGAGGGGGATTTTTATAGCCATCAATAACTACAGACCATAAGTCAAAATCAAGAGATTTCAGAAAGAAACTCATACGTGTTTTCCAATAAGTGTAATTTGTGCCGTCAAACAGTGGAGGTCTATTTGTGGCTTGGCCTTCACTTGTGAATTTCACAGCTGCCATGTGTAATGCTGTGATCTATATAACAATTAAATATAACTGCAATTTTACCTTGCTTTACCTGTATAATCCGCTCTGATACCAATTGTAGGACCGAAATCGTAAAGCAGAATACTCTAAAGGGGGGTGAATAGAGTAGGCAGCAAAATATTGCTAATTAAAAATCTCATTAGCAGTTAGATCACAGATATAAAAAATAATCACAAAGTAAATGATAGTAATGAAAAGTGATCAGAAGGCAAACGCAAACACCGAGATTTATACTGGTTTCCCTCTTGTGAGGACTAGTCCAGTCGGAAGAACTCTAGCTTCCAGTTGAATCCACTATTGAAAAATTCTGCAAGTTTTCATACGAAGTCCTTGCAACTTCTACAGACGCGAGCTTTGATACGAAGAACTCGACCAACTTCAATTGTGAAGAGTTGTTTCTTCAATCAAGCCTCTGATTACAACCGCTCTGAAACTTCTAGATCGTACCGCACTGGCAAATCGACTAGAGGATTGTAACTGGCTTGGGATTTGAAAATGTAAGCTTTTGAGAACTCTTTGGAGAAAATGTAAGCTTTAGAAGAGAAGAGATTGAAAGTGAATTGGTGATTTGAAATGATCGAAATCCTTCTCTATTTATAGTTTTTCCAAAGACAGTACTCTGACAGAATTCGGGCAGAATTCGGACAGAACTTTTTGTAACAAACCGCAACTGAAAGGTGACCAAGTTAAAAATCAAACGTTCACATAACGTTCAACTTGGCCAAACTCTGGCCGAGTTCTGCTAGGGTTCTGCCAGTTGATTTTGAGAAAAATCATTTTGGCTTTTTGAAAAGTCCTTCAGAAGCTTTTTGTAAAAAGGATGTGTTTCAAAAACATAGATCATTTTTAAAAGGATAGGGTGATTTTGAAAAACGATTCCGGACAGCCTATTTGCCAGTACGACTTGGTGTACAATGTATTCCTAGACTCAATAAAATAAAAAATTACATTGCTTTGAAGGAAATACATTCTGAATGGCAAACAGCTTCGGCCTTGAACATAGTAGATATCCATTATTGAGCAGTATCCAAAACGTCGTAGGTAAACATCTGAATTGCCTTGTATTTATATCGAGACAGAGTTTGATCAATTATTAAAATCAGGTTTGACCATAACCAATGGGCCAACAGCAGTGTCTCGCCACTTACTGACTTACCCATACTTGTGTTATGACAGTGCGACCGTGCCTCATATCTTGAGGTCGTGCCCTGCAACTCAAGATAACTTAACCAAACTTGCCCTACGGCCCTTTCTAACTTAACCCGAGACCAACTCGACTTGTGGAACTTGCGTTGACAACTCACAATCGCGATGCCACATTCGTGCCGAGGCACGGTGTCTACGTTGTAGCCAAATCTTAGGCCCAAACTTTGTGTTCTGACTGCACACACATACAACTAGACTCAATCCAAAGACACACACGCGGATTGTTGCCCGTGCCGATCCATCTATATGAACTGGTCACTAGTCCAAGCCATTTTGGACATAGCCTGGTAGCCGACGGCCCCTGCAACACGAGTAGCTAACTCCGAAGCAAGTCCCCGTACTACCGATTGCTACCTAGTAGACGGAAGCTGTCTTGCAAATGCGAGTAGCGGGCTCCGAAGCAAGACCCCAATCTACTGGCTTCTTTTTACCCAGCTCGGCTATTACCCGTTTCCTCTATGGCCGGATCAGCCCTTGGCCCAGGCTTTCTGATCCGAAGAAACGGTAAAAACACCCCTTGTCGACAAGTTGTCCATGATCACGCACCTACGACAACATCTAGACTCACGTAAATGCAAGGACTAATTTGTGGAATGACTCAACCAAACTTAGCAAACCATGCTTTGGAACCATACTTCTCTTTGCAGAGCCCAAACCAGGGTTGCCTCGGCGACTGACTTACAGTCCCGTCACATTTCTTCTCGACGACTGACCATCGCTCGAACTTTCCTTTGCGACTAACCATCGCTCAGACCTAACAGTCTTTGAACTCAGGGAACGGCTATGGTATAGCCTTCCTACTTAACTTGAACAACACATATTTCTTAAGTGCCCATAGACCGTGGCTAACTTTCCTCTGAACCGACCGTGGCTCGTGCCTTAAACCGACTCGTGTTCTACGTGACGCTATCGCCCAAGTCATACTTTATATGACGGGCCTTGAGATCGTGGGACTAAATAACTTGACAATCGCAGAAAGAGCGGGACAGTACTTGGAATGACTTAGGTCGACCGGCATAACTTTGCCTAACTTAATCGAGCCTACAACTTAACCCAAGGGACGAGCAAAGGCTATGCCAAGCCTTGCGTTGTGGAAGCGTGCATGCTTTATCGAGCATTTACGCGGACGACGTCTATGACTTAGGCTAACTCATAGTTTGAGTCGAAGACCAACTTTCCTTCTCCCAAGCCACGGGACAAAGGACCGAGTGTCGATTTTGAAAGCCATCGTGCATCGTTTCTAAGCCAACCGTGGGACCTTTTCCATGTTCTAACTCAATCGACCCAACTTGGGATTATTCCCTTAGCTATGTGGATTCGTCTCTTTTATTATCAAGCCTACTTGTGCATTTAAAAACTTTCGTTTTATTAGTGCGAAGGCCAAGCTGAGGCAAGTTCACCGAAGCCACTCACCTGAGCGATGGGTCGCCTCGACCGAGCAATGTCTTCGAGCAGCCGTTGCAAGGCTAAGTCCGAACGTCGTTGGCGTTTTGATTCTCCGATTGACTGAGCGGGACGGGACACTACATTACTACTCTAATCGCTCACTTAATTATGAGTTATTTCTCGAATTAACTGGTCATCATGGATAGTTATGGCTGCTTTGGGGCTTGGTTCCCCTATATATTCTCTTGTTTTTGCTCTTACCAAAACATTTAGGGATATTTAGTAACAGGGACTCACATAATAGTTGATATTAGAGTTTGTGTATCCAAATTGTCCAACGTTAGCGGTTGGGTATCCAAATCACTGTTCACTAGCCTACGTGAACAGTGATTTGGAGACCTAAACACTAACATTAGACAATTTGGAGACTCAAACCCTAATATCAACCATTATGTGAGACCATATTACTAAATAACCTAAACATTTAAGAATGTATGCAACGAGATGAGAGTTTGCAGCAACAGTGAAGCCACATGGTTATGTCCGAGGCTTTTCAATTTCAAGGTTGACAAGTGAGAGCCCCAGAAGTTCATTTCTTTGAACTTGTTGATTCTTTGGAGCATATCGACGAAAAATGGTCGAATATTGCTTTGAATAATGGTGATCATCATCACCTAAGCTGTAGCAACTACGTTGCAAGTTTTTCAGAAAATTTACTGTACAATAACGAATTTAAGTAAAATTGGCTGTAGGATACTAACTTTGAACAAATTACATGTCGGATAACATTCCGACAGACAAAGTGGCGGAAATTGAGCGCGCTCAATTTTCACCAGTTGGTCAGTCGGAAATTGAGCGGGGGGGGGTACGTGGCGCTAGGACAACGGCTATATCTCGAAGGGGGGGGGAGGCACGTCTATTTGTTTTTTTTTTTTCTTTCTTCACCCAACTGCTATGATAATGTAGGATACATCATTTTTTGTTTTTTTTTCCCACCCAACGGCTAGGACAACGGCTATATCTCCAACGGTTACATCTACAACGGCTCTCTCTTGCTCTTATAAATTGATCACCTTCCTATCAAATTTTTCATCCATCTTCCTCCTCATATTCCATTTCTTTCAGAAGAGCTGCCATCTTTCCATTTCTTTCAGAAGAGCTGCCATCTTCCCATTTCTTTCAGAAGTAGAAACTACCATCTTCCCAACATGAGTAGTATAACTCTTCTATGCTCGCTTGGAGGCGTCCTAAATGGGTTAGCTTATGAAGGGGGTTTAACTGAAGTTGTTATAGTAGATAGACATATTACGTTTAGTAGTTTACTTAATTTATTGGCCGAACAATTTTCTATTGATTTTGATGAATTTATATTAGTGCATATTTTTGCTTCGAATTGTATAAATTTAAATAGTGATCATGCATGGGCATTTATTCTTCAAATTAATGTGTCATCACCGTATATTAGTATTTTTGTTACTCCAGCACCCCCTCATATAAGTAGTAGACGTGCTCCTAATAATGAAACTACTAATTTGGGTCCGGGTCCTAGTTCTTCTCATCAAGTTATTTTGGCCACGGAAGAAGAAAATAGAGTAGATGAAGGTAATGACAATGATTCCAGTAGCGATGATTTAGTTGAAAATGTAGGTGATGTATTTGATAATGTTGATGATAATGTTGATACTCCTGAATTATTTGTTGGCAGGCAATTTGAAAATCGTATTCAATTTAGAAGTTTAATTAGTGACATAGCAATTAAGCATAATTTTGTTTGTTCGGCTACTTTGAATAATGCGCACAAGATTATATATAAATGTAATGAATCTAGTTGTAATTGGAGGGTATACGCTAAATCTATTGGTAATAGCGAGACATTTGTTATTACTACGTTAGAAAATCGACATACTTGCTTATGTGGACTTACAACAGGTAGTCATCCATTAGCTACTACTGTATGGATTAAGAATAAGATCTTTAATAAAATTAGAGATGACCAGTCGTATAGTCCATCGCATGTTGTGAAGGATATATACAGAGAACATCGAATACGTATCAAATATTCGAAAGCTTGGAAAGCTAGAGAAATTGCTTTGTCTAAAATAAATGGTAGTTATATTGATGCCTACGGTGGTCTTGAACGATATGCTTCCACAATTATTGAGACAAATCCAGGTAGCAGATGTTTTATAAAGACTAATGAACGCAATAGTTTCGAAAGAATTTTTATATGTTTTAAAGCATGCATTGATGGATTTTTAAAGGGATGTTTACCTGTGATTAGTACTGATGCTACTTTTCTCTCATCTAGATATCGGGGCATCTTATTTATTGCTTGTGCTCATGATCCTAACTATCAATTATATCCAATTGCTTATGCGGTGGCTGAAAGTGAAAGCACTGATTCTTGGAGCTGGTTTTTAGGCTGTTTTAGAACATCTTTTGAGCAGTATTTTGATGCATGGAATAGAATTTCTTTTATTTCTGATAAGCAAAAAGGGTTGATAAATGCTATGCATGCCACTTTTCCAGAATCGCCTCATTTTTTCTGCATTCAACATTTTAAACAAAACTTAAAATCAGTAGATAGATTAAAACATTTTCGATGTAGATTAGATTCTCTTGCAAGATGTTATAATGAAGTTGATGCAAATTATTGTTTTGAAAGAATTAAAGCTGAAAATTTTGATGTGTATAAATGGATCATTGGAGTAGAAGGTGATGAAACACGTGTTTTAGCACACTGGATAACGGCTTATGCACCTTGTCCTAGATTAGATATTAACACATCTAACCTTGCTGAATGCTTCAATAACTGGATAAAAAATTTGCGTGATAAACCAATAACAACATTACTTGATGGTATCCGTGCCAAGATTATAACACTTCAGGACAAAAATCGAAAACATGCTGAATCGCTTGAAACAAATTATTGTCCGAAGATGTTAAAAACAATGGCTCGTATAAACAGAGAACATCACTACTTGCAAGTCCTGAGTTTTGATAGTTATGTATTTGAAATAGCAGATCATGAAACACATAGAACATATGTTGTTCGTTTGGAAGAAAAATATTGTTCATGTTTACGGTGGTATCATACTTTCATTCCATGTGTACATGCATGTTTTGCATGTAATTTTTCAAAAATTAATATTGAAAATTATTATCCTGCTGTTTTTTCTAAAGAAGCATTGAGAAGCGTATACGAGCCGCACTTGGAGCCAATTCCAGTTCCCTACAATCTTCAAAGTGTGCTGGTTAGAGGAGAAATTGGAGTACCAGAATTACGGCGCAAAGCTGGAAGACCCAAGAAGAACCGCATCATTACCAACGATTCAGAGACAAGAAATCTTCGATGTAGCAATTGTAATGGATTAGGACATAATAGACGAAAATGTACTAATCAGCCAAGAGAATAATTTTATCTTGTTACGACATAATAGAAGAAAATGTACTAATCATCTTGTTACAATTTATCATAATTTTATCTTGTTACAATTTCATCTACCTCCCATGGCATCCCGTCGATAATTTCTGCGCTCAACTTCTCTAAGATTGAGGCGACCTCTCCTTTCAGCCGTATTCTCCGGAGGTACATCACGCCCTTCTTCCTGTGTATCATCAGGTTGAGTAGGCATTGGTGCTGATGGAGTGGTCATGATCTGTGTATAATTAAGATTTGGAGGGGCAAATATGTTTTCCCATTCAGAAGTCGGTTCTGCACCCCATTGAGAGGTAGGTTCTGGTCCCCATTGAGAAGTCCCTTGAGCAAATAACTGAGAAGTCTCCACGCCACCCCATTGAGAACTCCCCTGACCACCCCATTGAGAAGACCCTACGTCGGCCCATTGAGAAGTCCCTTGGCCACCCCATTGAGAAGTCCCTTGGCCACCCCATTGAGAAGTCCCTACGTCGGCCCATTGAGAAGTCCCTACGTCGGCCCATTGAGATGTCCCTTGGCCACCCCATTGAGCCGAGCTCTCCTCGGACTGTTGGTGCGGGACCTCGTAAGCATGTCGAGGTGGACTATCAGGGAGGTCTTCAGGTTGCGTGACATTGTGTCTATCCCGTCGGTGACGTGCATGTCGTTGTCTAACAATGCCAACCTCTGCTACAGGTTCATTAGGGATAAGTATGGAAGGGTTCGAGGGAGTCGGACCTGCTTGCATATAATTCCAAATTTCAATAAGTTTTGCTCTCCATGTTTCAGGATTTGGATTATCGATTGCTTGCCTAATACTTGGAGCCTGAAAGATAAGATTTGATAGTCCATAAGTAAGTCCTATAAACACGTCGACTATAAGATTTGATAGTCTATAAGCAATACGTACCATCCCAATCATATGGATATAAAATTCACGCAGACTCGAATCGTCTAGAGCTCGTGGTTGGAATCGAGGCTCCTCGTGATAGTATAATTTGTTACTTATACGAGGGGCTCCCCACCAAGTTCTATATGCATTACTCCCAAGTGCTGCACCAATTCAACAAATATGATCATATAATTCAATAATGATTTTAATCAAATAGGAGATGAAAACTAACCATCTTCTAAATTTAACATTGGCCCAGATAGTTCTGCCACACTATGTGTCTCAAATCTAGAATTCCATCCGGGAATCATTTTTCTAGCTCTTACAGCTGCACTGGCTCTACCACGAGTCAAACATGGTGGATCATCTGGAATAATCTGTTTCATCCCAAACTGCCGCAGAACACGATCGGCGGGATGAAACATGATGTCTCCATGATATATTATATAATATCTATGAAGACTCATGGTATAAGCTGTTCTTTGTATTTCTGGAACATTTTGATACTGCTCATGCACATAAGGTAGCCATATAACCTATTTGATGTCGGAAAAAGAATAAGTAATAGATTAAAAAATCTGACAAAATTTAATGACCAATTATCGTATTTTACCTCCGTATGCTTTAGAGTATCAAACTGTCCCCGATATAGGGGGGCGCTCGAGTGAACACAATGAGCTGGATCCACTACATCTGTTATCCATCGTAAAGCTACCGAAAATTTACCGGCATTGGAATCAATACCGGTAACTGGTCTCCCGATATGAAAATGTTCGTATGACCAGACCTATTAAACAAAAGAATAACTTGATACAATTCTACAAATTATAACTTTAAATAAAATGAGTAATAATTTGTATACCTGTATTAAAGTCATGCATCCATTTAAATTTTTCATAATTTTATTATCTCCCAGCACGCGTACAAAATCTGACATGGAGGCGTATAAATATGCCAACATTGACGCTCCCCATGCATGACTTGTAGGTGCAGTCAGATCTTCCAAGAATGGTAGATAACGTAAGTTCACCATATCTGATGAGTCGGGAAAGACAATCGCACTTATTAAGCCGAGTAGGTATGCCCTCGTGCAAGAAATCACCTAAACATATAGCGAAAAAATGGCAAAAATTAATACATGCTAAAATAGCTGCAGCGATACGAGACAAATTTTTCAAATGTCGGTGATACATACCCGATTTTCATCAACAGATACCTCTTCGTCATCATCGATATGATCTAGATGCATGAAATTGCGACGGAGCCAGGAAAATGAGACTAAGCTTTTTCCTTTTAATTTTGGTGGCTCCACACCTAGATACTCCATAATTGCATTCTCAGCTGAAAATGACTCATTAAATATTATAGGTTCACCCGTAATAGGTAATCCTATAATGTTTGCTACATCAGCTAAAGTAATTGTCATTTCACCAACTGGTAATTGAAATGTATTTCGGCCAGGCCACCAACGTTCCACTAGGCTTAAAATTAAATCTCTATCATGACGTAAAAACTGTATCTCGTCAATGTATTTAAATCCGAATATGACCAACATAGCATATTGTTCGCTTGTTAAATTCCAACACCCAACGTTCTGTTCATACCGCCATGTCCCATGCTCTCGCATTCGAATATCGCCAGGATAATCATATAACTATAGAAAAAATTGAGTTACTACAAATTGATCATTATTACTACAAAATAACAAAAATATACAAAATAATAACTTTTATTTAAAATTAAGTATACCTTTCCAGAAAATACTAATCTTGAGATATGACTCAAACGTTGCTGCATAATCTCGTCTGTGGTCGGTCCTCCCGGAATAAGTCCGTCATTTCGACGATCCATCTGTTTTTAATACCAAATCTAGGATACTAAACACAAATAAAATAAATTAAAATTACATTTTTTCAATAATTTTTACCTCTCCAAATGTATGTCTCTGCTCCTCTTCTATGCTTCTCCTCTTCTCTTCTCTTCTCCTTTCCCTTCTTCTGTATTTGTTCCTGGAGAAGCAACGGGCATCCTTTATAACCTCACTCCTCTCTCCCATCTCTTTCATCCCATCTTTTAATGTGCTATAAAGCTGCAGTCCTCCATTCAACACTCATTCAACATATACAAACAAGATTGGAGGGTCTCCAATGCTACACATTCATTCAAAAAAGCTATCACAATGCAAACCTACCCCCCTCCCCTCTGCAAACAACCGCAGCTACTCTGCAAACAAGCTACCCCTTCCCTCACCCCCCCCCCCCCCCCCCCCCACCCCCCCCACCCCCCCCCCCCTCCCCCCCCCCTCCTTCTGCAAAGCAGCCACCCCCCTTCCTTCTGCAAAGCAGCCACCCCCTTCCCTTTCTTCGTGCGAAGCAGCCAACCCCGCTCAATTTCCGACAGACGAACTGGCGGAAATTGAGCGTGCTCAATTTCCGCCACTTTGTCTGTCGGAATGTTATCCGACATGTAATTTGTTCAAAGTTAGTATCCTACAGCTAATTTTACTTAAATTCGTTATTGTACAGTAAATTTTCTGCAAGTTTTTAAAACCTTATATTTCCAGCAAATTGAAATCTTTCAACTCCAATTGTAATCTTGTTCAAATTGTATTTTGTGTACGTTTTTTTAACTAGAATAACATTATTTGGCTTGTGTTCTCGGAGTGTTATCTTCCGTTAGAATTCACATGTTTAAGACTCGTGAGCACAAAGAAAAAGCATGTTGCTTTTCCCTCCTTAAATCTGTCGAGGCTCAAATTTGAGTGTAACAGGAAATTTGGGATGAATATAATAAAGAAAGGTAATGAATATAATAAAAAAATGTGGTGTTTTCTGTAAAATAAAAATAAAAATAAAGCCAATACGATAAAGAGATTAAGCATATTTAACAAATCCTTTTGTCTCTACTTAATTCTCTCTCTCTCTCTCTCTCTCTCTCTCTCTCTCTCTCTCTTCCTTCCTTCTTGTATTAATTAATTAATTAATTAATAGTTTGTCTCATCATTCTTAAATTGATTGATTCTTACTTTAGAATTCACATGTGTAAGACTCGCAGAGCTCAAATTTGAATATAAAAGGAAATTTGAGCTAAATTTCAAGTTGATACCTTCAAATATTAGTGTTTGGCAACTTGATACCTTAAATTTTAAAAATATGTAACTTAATACCCTAAAAATTTTATTTTCCTAAAATATCCTCCCCTCTTCAACAACCACCCCCCCCCCCCCCCACCCCCCCTCCCCTACCCCAGGCCCCCCCCCCCCCCCCTCCCTTCCTCCCGGGCGCCCCCTCCCGCCTCGCCGTCTTGAGTATCCCGCCGATGATGACCCCCTTCCCCCCCTCCCTCCCTACCCCCCCCCCCCCCTCCCGCCTCGCGGGCGTGCAGCGCCGGAGCGCGTGGGGGCACGTAGGACGTGCGGCACCGGAACGCATGGGGTGTGCTGTGCCGGAACACATGGGGCGCGTGGGGCATGCTGCGCCGGAGCGCCCCCGCGCTGGTTGGAGGCGAGAGGGGGCGGCCGGGGGGGGAGAGGCGAAGCGGAGGGAGGGCACACGGCAAGGCAGGAGGGGGCGGTCGAGGGGCAGGGGCGGGAGAGGGCGGCTGGGGTAGGGGAGTGGGCTCTTGGAAAAGGGAGGATATTTTGGGGGAAAATTTTGAGGGTATTAAATTGCCTATTTTTAAAGTTTAAGGTGTCTGCCAAACATGAATAGTTGAGGGTATCAAGTTAAAATTTAGCGTATAATGAAATTAATAAAGAAAGATCATGAATATAACAAAGAAAGGTGGTGTTTCATGTAAAAAATAAATAAAGGCAATAGGATAAAGATTAAGCATATTTAATGAATTTTTTTTTTCTATTTACTTAACTCTCTCTCTCTCTCTCTCTCCCTTTCTCTCTCTCTCTCTTCCTTCTTGTTTAATTATTAAACAATTAATTAAATAATAATTTGTTCCATCATTTAAATTGATTAATTGATTGATTCTTTATTTTTACTTGTTTAATTATTTTGACAATTAATTAATAATTGATTCCATCATCCTTAGATAGATTAATTGATTGATTCTCTGTTTTTGCTAATTATCATTTATAGATTTGATTCATTTGAAATATATAATTTTGTTTAACATTTTGTTTATTGTTATTTATCGAATAAGATAAAATATTTTGGAAACTGTCGAGGGGAGTGGAACGGGAAACTAGCTAATAGCCTAATAAGACATAATTCGACATACTTCTCAGACAGGACTTAGTACACAAGACTAACCTCCGAGACACTTCCCAACTTTTACCGAAGAGCAAAAGTGACAGATAGGGACACCAACTAGAAAACATATAATTCTCAAGACAACTTAACTGGTTCATAATTCAAAAACATAATCACAAATTATATGATAATAGATCCAGAAATACTATTATTGTTCTTGGTACAACACTGAAAGAATATATATATATATATTATCTATAGCGCCCTTAGTTTTATGGACAAGAAAGGAAACCCTCCCTCTCAAGCAGAAGTGGTGTACATGAGGACTCAATTCATCATTTGGACCGCAGCGATGCCAACCTCTTCTCAAGATCATCAACATCTGGAGCTGCAGGGGTAACAGTTCTGCAAAAAACGAAGATTGGTGCCAAGAACATAATCAAGAATGTGAAGTCAGCATTTCCTAACTTGTCATTTGCAGAATTGTTCCGCAAATCTCAATGAAAGAATTTTAAAATGAGCTGTAACAATGAGGACTTCTGTTTAATTATTATTTTTCCTACAACTTGTCATTTGCAGAATTGTTCCGCAAATCTCAATGAAAGAATTTTAAAATGAGCTGTAACAATGAGGACTTCTGTTTAATTATTTTTTTCCTACAGCTTTTGGAGTCCTAAATAGCCCCAAGTAGTTATTTTGTTGTCTTTCATATATTTGTTCTTTTTGGAATCCTACGTATTACAGGATCCACTTCGACTGTGATTGGTTGCTAGTAAGTGAGAGAAAAGAAAGGACACGACAGTTGGCATGTAAACGGGATCTCATTTCTACATGAAATACTTTTATTTTCCTATCCTTTCTCCCTTTCCACCAATACAAACAAGGCTTTGAGAACAATTCATTACTTATCTTCAAGATGAAAGATGACATGCTAAGGCCATCTCCAATGGCTTTAAGGAGATTTCTATCCTACTTGGAAGAGTTTCTACATAGAAATTGTAGAAAATATCCAATGGTTCTCCATTTCTGTCCTAGGTGTCACAAAATAAAAGGATCAATTTAATGGTGTGACCCAATAATAATTGTCATGAGAGATGGAGAGTTTCTATAGAAATTCTTCATCCTACATCAATGCCACCTAGGATAGAAATGGGGATAGATACCACCATAGCAAGAAACTTTTTATAGAATGGAATTCTAGCATAGAAATAGGGGAGATAGAAACCGCTGTTGGAGATGGCCTAAGATACAGGTGGATCAAGACATCTGACATCACTCCATAATGCACAAGGAATAAAAAGAAAATATTTCTGCATTATTTGGTAAATTCTCTCTCAGTGAATGAAATGCTGGATGCAAACTTCATCATGAAGACAAAGAAAAGGATGCGAAGACTTTTGTAAAACTAGAGAAGATGAGGACAAAAGGAATTACCTTGAGGCATTATCAACTTTCTTATTATGAACTGCAATCCGACCTTTAGGAGCTGATGATAGCTGTAAAATAGTAACTTGTTGAATCAGGATCAAAGCTTTCCATATGGTGAAAGAAAACATAGTGATTGTTGAAAATGGGGGGCATCAATAAATTTCTTAGGTAGTACCTGTGAAGAATAGTCAACTCCAATTTCATCAAGCACCTATAAGATGTCATCATTACATACATTAGTATCCGCAAAAAGAACTTTTATTTTGGCTTCCCATAAGAAGAATCCGATGTTTTCATTACTACTATCTTCTTTGACCTGATATAAAGCAGAGCAGTAATAAAAGTTACCTGGTTAGTTAGCTCTTCAGTTTCTTCTTCTGCCTCATCCTTGTCCAAAGTTTCATCAATAGCCTCTGACATCATTTCAATCTGTATGGTAAAAGCATGTTTATTAAGCTTCTGTAGGAATGTATCAACAGTTAAGCTGTCACATGCTATGTTGCACATATACAGATACAGCACAATACAAATGAAGCAACAAAGATAATGGCACTAATTTTTGCGTGTTCTAATGTACTTAGGAGTGTCCGTGTTCCTGACAAAGTTGTAATAACCCAATTTTCATATTTTAATTTAATAACATATGGTAATGTAAATTTTAAATAATTAATTTAAATAATTTCTAATTTTAAAATTTTCAAAAGTTTAAATTTGAATTCTAGAATTCATGGCATTAGTCCTCCCTAATTTCTCCGATATTTCCATTTTTGGACCCATAGTAATATTTTTCCTTTTACGTTTTGTTCTTCTTTTATTCTATTCTTTACTATAATCCTATCTCCTAGAACAGAAACCTGACCCCTCTCCATTTTCATATCCCCGACCTTCTCCATGACAATTCACCTCGCCCGTCACCTTTCCGCTGCGCGCTGAGGACGACTCTCTGTGACAACCTTGAGTGCCACAACAGCCCTTCCCTGTTGGATCGAAGTCCCACGAGTGATTTGATACACTCTGAAACGGCTCAGATACAGACCTTTCGATGTTGACACGGGCTCGTACTGTAGCATACACTCTTCCACAAACTACGAAACTAGAGGTTATTGGATTTCGAACGTCGAGATCACCCTATGGCGCAAGTTTCATTCGACTAAGTCCCCATTTTCATAAGACACTTTCCCGGCGAACTACGTGGTTCCGCCAAACCGTAGCTCAAAATTTGATTCCGTCGACTCTGGTGAATTGTAGTACCGTTCTCGTGCTATTTACCATCTTATTTTTTGATTCCGACCAACAAGTCATACTTTGTTTGCACCTTCGGATTTTCGTTTTTTTTAGTTGATTATAACATTTTTTCCATTTTTGCATCGTGTGGCCCTGTGCAGTTGTCGAACTTTAACTTCGACGATCGCCTTCATTATCGAGATTGTTTTTGGACTCTTTGATTCCGACCAACAAGTTATACTTTGTTTGCACCTTCGGATTTATATTGGGTTTGGTTATTTTTTGTGTGGGTCACGTTCAACTCCGTCCCCTTTTTCATAAGACGCTTTTTCGGCGAACTACATGATTTCGCCAACCTGTAGATCAGAATTTGATTCTGTCAACTCTGATGAATTGTAGCGTCGTTCTCGTGCTATTTACCAACTTACTTTTCATTTTTGAGTAGACTAACACTTTTTCCATGTTTGCATTGGTGGGCCCTGCAGTTGTTGAACTTGAACTCCGACGATCACCTTTATTATTGGGATTGTTTTTGGACTCTTTGATTTCGTCCAACGAGTTATACTTTGTTTGCACCTTCCGATTTAGATTGGGTTTGGTTATTATTTTGATCGTGTCGGGATACATTAACTCTTTACCAAACGCAGGTCATGCAAGAATACTTTACCAAAATCGTATATCAGTTTTCTTAGATATTATTACATCATTATGGTCGTGGTTGTGACTTGCGAATTGATATCTAGACGTCTGAGTCATACTCAGGTGCGATCTACCGTGAGCAATATTGTAAAAAGCGCTAGACGGAGTCGGTGCGCCGGAGGGCCGACTAGCGCCTAGGGCGCCTAGGCGCCGATTTTTTTTTTTTCGTATATATATGTCATTATAGGGGGAGGAGAGGAGAGAGACAGCAGAAGCAGCAGCAGCCGCCGCTCCCCTCCCCTCCGCTCCCCTCTCCTCCCCTCTCCTCCCACCACCTCCCCACTCCTCTCCTCCTCTCCTCCTCCGCTCCCCTCTCCTCCTCCCCTCCCACCACCACCACCACTACCACCACCACCAACAGAAGCAGCAGCAGCCACCACCACCACCACCACCACCAGAAGCAGCCGCCGCCGCCGCCACCACCGGCGACTACGACGATGACGACGGCGGCGGCGGCGGCGGCGGGTAAGTATATAATTTTGTTTCATTTTTTTTTGAATTTTTTAAAAAAATTGGCCGCCTAGACCCGATTTTGACCGCCTACCGATTTTTCTGGCCGATTTTAGTATAATCGGTTCGTTGGGGCTCCGCCTAGCGCCTAGGCGGCGCCTAGGCGCCCGAGTTGGATGATTTTTAGAACACTGATCGTGAGAGTCGATATTAACTATCATAGGTATCATTATTATCAAGATTATGTGAATTGTGGATGGCTATTGTGTTGTAGCATATCCCGTGGATACGCATCTAGTCCTAAGACACACGGATGTACATATGCATATTCATGTTAGGCCACGTTCCTGTATCTGACACATATCGGGACGACCATGATGAGTACTTGTTACTTATAGTGTTAAGGATACATGGCGGTAAGACTCTTGAACATGCACTTAATGATAAATCAGTATTGTGTAGTTGCATTGGACTTAGTCTTTAGATGTCGTGTTGTGTAGTTGCATTGGGTAGAAAGAACGGTCACTAAACGTCTTATCTACTTTTACACTCTTCTTTACTTGTTGGCATGTTGGTCGTTAGCGTCTCATTTGAGCGCTACTTGTTGTCTCTTACCCCCTACTTGATGGCCGCTAGCATCTCGCTTACAAGCACTACTTGATGTCCATTGTGGATGGCTATTGTGTTGTAGCATATCCCGTGGATACGCATCTAGTCCTAAGACACACGGATGTACATATGCATATTCATGTTACAGGAACGTGGCCTAACATGATGAGTACTTGTTACTTATAGTGTTAAGGATACATGGCGGTAAGACTCTTGAACATGCACTTAATGATAAATCAGTATTGTGTAGTTGCATTGGACTTAGTCTTTAGATGTCGTGTTGTGTAGTTGCATTGGGTAGAAAGAACGGTCACTAAACGTCTTATCTACTTTTACACTCTTCTTTACTTGTTGGCATGTTGGTCGTTAGCGTCTCATTTGAGCGCTACTTGTTGTCTCTTACCCCCTACTTGATGGCCGCTAGCATCTCGCTTACAAGCACTACTTGATGTCCATTGTGGATGGCTATTGTGTTGTAGCATATCCCGTGGATACGCATCTAGTCCTAAGACACACGGATGTACATATGCATATTCATGTTAGGCCACGTTCCTGTATCTGACACATATCGGGACGACGATGATGAGTATTTGTTACTTATAGTGTTAAGGATACATGGCGGTAAGACTCTTGAACATGCACTTAATGATAAATCAGTATTGTGTAGTTGCATTGGACTTAGTCTTTAGATGTCGTGTTGTGTAGTTGCATTGGGTAGAAAGAACGGTCACTAAACGTCTTAGCTACTTTTACACTCTTCTTTACTTGTTGGCATGTTGGTCGTTAGCGTCTCATTTGAGCGCTATTTGTTGTCTCTTACCCCCTACTTGATGGCCGCTAGCATCTCGCTTACAAGCACTACTTGATGTTCATTATTACCCCACTAGTTGAAGAGCTCATGCGTGCGAACATTGTCCTCAATTGCATTATCACTTAGATGGCATGTTGGTCGCTAGTGTCTCGTTTAAGCGCTACTTGTTGTCCCTCAATTGCATTATCACATAGATTACTTTTAGTTATATCCATAAACTAGTTGATGTGAGTATTACTTTCTACAATGTTATACATTTCGACTTATTTTTCGTATCTTGTTACGTCCCTTTGAGAACATGGTTTCCATCGAAGGTTAGGCGAGCAGCTTTGCCCCGGAGAGTACGGTCCGGAGCTGATTCAATAGTCGTGCCAATAGAGGATTCAGAGACACATCGAGCTGATTCAATAGTCGTGCCAATAGACCCTTGAGAGGAATACCCTTGAGCAGCTTTATGACTTCTCGTTTTGATCCAAGTATCACTATCTAGTTAAGTTTATATTTGTGTCAAGTTATCTTCCAGCTTTTCGTCTTTCATTTTCAATATTTGTATTAACAGATTTTACTCTTTTAAGGTAATTATTCCATAATCGCTTCCATTGGGAATCGAACCATCGTCCAATCGGACCTTGTGCCTCCACACTAGCCACTTTATATATATATATATGGGCACGGATCAAAAGTCACCTGTGCGGAGCCCCGCCAAAGCCCCGTCCCCCTGCACTATCGGATTGGAGGGCTCGCGTGGGCGCTCGATCCAACGGTTGAGGGTTGGGCTCCCGCAGGGCTCCGGATTCGGACCCTATATATAAAATAATGTTATACATTTTGACTTGTTTTTTCTATCTTGTTATGTCACTCTAATAATATTGTTCCCTTCGAGGGTTCGACGAGCAAGTCTTACCCCGATAAGTACGGTCCGGAGCTAATCTAGAAGTCGTGCCAACAGAGGATTCCGAGACATCTACTATAGTAGTACCCTTGAGTAGTCGTAGGACTTCTCGTTTGGATCCAAGTATCACTTTCAAGTTAGCCGACACTTGTGTCTAGTTATCTTCCAGCTTTTGTCTTTCATTTTGAGTATTTGTATTAGCGGGTTTGTTCCCGTCTCTAGTATATTTATTTCACTAATATTCTTGAGTTGATATTTCATGTTGTTTCATTTATATTTGTTTTGTGGATGAGATTAGTCAACTGGACTATTATACAATAATGGTGGATTGGAGTTCAGTTTAGTATGCATTTTGGGGGGTTAATGGGGGGTGAAGGTAAGGTGCAGGGTCCATCTTAAAGAGAAGGAATCGAAGCAAGGGAAAGTTGATCAGTACAAGACTGAATTAAATAAATTGGAGTTTTAGGAACATCCCATGAGGGTGATGCTTCTCAACCAAAGAGTACGCCAAGCACTCTGAAAGTCCTTATGAGCTTGGTGTTCATCACGAGACAAACCATTGAAATGGTCTGTGACAGTCAAGGTTGTAAAAGGCGCTACACGCTAATCGGATGGGCACCTAAGTGGCGGTGCGAAAAAGAAAAAAAAGATACCCCCCCCCCCCCCAAAAAAAAAAAATAATAAACTACGGAAAATTGCAACAACAAAAAAAAATCCATAAAACCCAAAAAAATATGCATAGTCGGGTTGGGAAGCCTAGCGCCACTTATCCATAAAACCAAAATAATGCATAGTCGGGGGGTTGGGGCGCCTAGCACTACCTAAGCGGCTTCCACTTATCCATAAAACCCAAAATAATGCATAGTCGGGGGGTTGGGGCGCCTAGCACTACCTAAGCGGCTGCCTAGGCCGATTTTTAGAATAGTGGTGACAATTTGAGCCTGGTGTTAATTCAATCACGAGACAACCATTGAAATGGTCATTGACAGTTTGAGTTTAATAAAGACATTAAATATAGAAACCAAAAAGGTCTTCTATTGTACAGTTATACCAAAGCAAAGTCTGAAGGACTCCAAAGATTGGGTGACAACCTAATGTATGTTATGAGTATTGAGTCGTCTAACTGTTTGCACATTAGGTGTTTGGGCCCATGATCTAGTCAAATTAGGTCAAGTTTGGAGCTAATTAGAATAGGATTAGGATATGAATGGAGCTCAAGGTGTTAATTGGGCCTCTGGCTGGTTCGGTCAAATTCGGGCTAGGCCAGTCCGGGCTCGGTCAACTGGCCGCATAGTCGGGGGGTTGGGGCGCCTAGCGCTACCTAAGCGGCTGCCTAGGCTGATTTTTAGAATAGTGGTGAGAATTTGAGCCTGGTGTTAATTCAATCACGAGACAACCATTGAAATGGTCATTGACAGTTTGAGTTTAATAAAGACATTAAATATAGAAACCAAAAAGGTCTTCTATTGTACAGTTATACCAAAGCAAAGTCTGAAGGACTCCAAAGATTGGGTGACAACCTAATGTATGTTATGAGTATTGAGTCGTCTAACTGTTTGCACATTAGGTGTTTGGGCCCATGATCTAGTCAAATTAGGTCAAGTTTGGAGCTAATTAGAATAGGATTAGGATATGAATGGAGCTCAAGGTGTTAATTGGGCCTCTGGCTGGTTCGGTCAAATTCGGGCTAGGCCAGTCCGGGCTCGGTCAACTGGCCGCCGGTCCGGCCCACATTTGACCGAGGTTCGAGCTAGATTTTAGTTTGCGGCCCGAAAGTCCGGTCCGGCCCGACCGAAAACCCGGGGCGAACTAGGTTCGCTCCTCAAAGCCCATTACCAGGCCCGGTTACCCCAACCCCCCCCCCCCCCCACCCACCCACCTATATTAATATTTATGGAATATTTTACCAAAATACCCCCGATTATATTCATTATTAAAGCGTTGGGAGGGGTATTTTTGTAGTACTTTTAGTTTTTTACCAAAATATTCCCAAATTTTATCCTTTTTGACCGTTAATTAAGGATATTTTGGTCATTTTGCTAAAAATACCAAAATATTCCTATAACAACTATGTTCTAAAGATATTGGTGGTCATTTGACACCCAAAAATTCCTATAAATGGAACATAATTCATCCAAATTTAACACAACAAATTTTGTTCTCTCAGTTCTAATACTTGCAAGCAATTTAGTGAAGTAACTTTCTGGAGATTAAGTGCAAGAAAAATAGTAAGAGTTCAAAACATTTGGAGGCTTCAACTTAATCAACCACTACCAAGCTGCAACAATTCTACATCAGTCTTTAGAGAAAATCAAGTTGAGGTTTAAATAATTTCTTATTATTTTAAAATTAGTTAATTTTGATATTGAAATTTGATTAATTTTTAAACTAAAATGTTTAAAAAAATAGTATGGATCATAATGATGCTACTGGATCTAATCATCCCTTCCAAAGTATTTCACAATAGTGTTACAATTATGTTAATAATTTTGATGATAATCATTATGCTAATAATCCCGTAGAAAATGAAATAATACCGACATAAATGTCATCTCCAGAAGTTAGAAGTAATAATATTATTATTATTATTTCACCAGGAGAACCAATTTTATGGAAAAAAATTTACTAAACTATTTGACAGATAATGAAGGAAAAGAAGTATTAGATCCAACAGACCAAAAAAAAACAAAACCTAAAGGTGCACAATGCAAGAAATGCAAAAAAAATATTGAAAAAAATGACGGCACGAAAACTTTGAAGAGAGACTATGAAAGTTGTTATGCCAAAGATACAGTTAATGCTAGATAAACATAGTTATGCATCGGTCCTCAAGGATCTTCAATAGAAACTTATTATGCTGCTCTTCTAACAATACAAACTTAACGAATTATCACCTCCGGAAGTTAGAAGTATTAATACCAATATATTTCAACTAGGAGAAAATCGACATTATGAGAATTTTTTACTAAACTATTTGTCATCGATAATGAGGGAAAAGAAGTATTAGATCTGAAAGACCAAAAATCAATATCTAGAGGTACGCAATGCAAGAAATGCAAAAAAAAAAAATTAATGGAAAAAAATGACGATAATGCCACAGTTAATACTAAACAAACACAGTTAAGCATTGGTCCTCAAGGATCTTCAATAGAAACTAGATATTTTGCTGCTCGTAACAAAATCAAATTAACGAAATATATTATCTGTGATAAACAACCTTTTACATTTGATGAGAGTGAATCATACTATGACTATACAAGTAGTACACTAAATTCTTGTTTTACTAAAGTTTCTAGATCTACTACTAGAGCGGAAGCTTTACAAATTTTGAAAGAGAAAATACAGGTTTCAAATATAGTTTTGTAAATGTCAGTAAATTATCTTTAACTTCTAATACATGGACTAACAAAATTATCCTTTTGTTTGTATAACGGCACATTATTTAGATGTTAAATGGGTTCTACAAAAATAAAATTCTTTGTCTAAGACCATTGGAATTTGCATACTGGATGGAGCCATATTACAAGTTTTGCGTGTATTCATAATAAAAAATTCAATTTCTTTTGATAATGCTAGTAATAATTTTTCTTGTATTAATATTTTAAATATCAATTTATGTCTATAATAGAAGGATAATTTGTCATATATGATGTGCATGTCATATTGTTAATTTAATTGTACAAGAATGCCTTCAATTTTCCAAACAAATTTAGAAAATATTCGAACATGTCTAATTAGGCAACAAGAGTTGTAAGTGTTATGTGCACAATATGATTTGACATTTAGAAGATTTGTTAAGGATGCACCATATAGATGGAATTCTACTTATTTGATGTTAAAATCTTGTATTAAATAGAGATGTTATTACACACTATATTAATGTTAATTCAAGTGTTGATTACCAAATAACTAAAAATGATTGATTAGTTGTTACTTCAATTTATGGATTTTTAGAATTATTTTACAATGTTACATGTATTTTATCCAGAGTTTATTATCCAACTTCTCCTTAAGTCTTAACAAAATTAATTAATATTTCTCATTTATGTTTAAATAAAAGAAATGCTCCTTGTTTTGATTATGTCGTTTCTAAAAAGAAATAAAATTTCTAAAATATTGACGTGTTAGAGTTATTGAGTTATTAATGCTATTTATCTTGGTATTAAAGTAATTGTGGGTGTATTCATTGTTAATATAAATACACATGAGATGCAACCTAGTGTTTCAAGTCCTTGCACTCTCTTTTCTCATATTCTCTTTTCTCCTCATTTTCTCTCCTCTCCAAACTTTACTTGATATCAGAGTATCTTTTGAAGGTACTGTACATCCCATCCACGTTGTAGCCGATCGAACTTTTGACTGTTTCTCGTCTGCTTTTTATGATTCATCGTTCCTTGTTCGTGGTCGTTCGTGGTTATTTATAGATCTTTGTTGGTTGTTCGTTGTCCTTGCACTCTCTTTTCTCATATTCTATTTTCTCCTCATTTTCTCTCCTCTCCAAACTTCACTTGATATCAGAGCATCTTTTGAAGGTACTGTACATCCCATCCACGTTGTAGCCGATCGAACTTTTGACTGTTTCTCGTCTGCTTTTTATGATTCATCGTTCCTTGTTCGTGGTCGTTCGTGGTTATTTATAGATCTTTGTTGGTTGTTCGTTGTCGGTTGTGGTTAATTGTGAGATCTAGGGTTCCATAGACCTCATCTTTCTGGTGCATCTGCAAGTATGTGGGGACTGAATCTTCTGACGAGGTTAATAGTGTTGGTGGTAGTAACGGGGGTGATGTCCTCCTTTTACTGTTATTCATTATGATGAATTGGAAAATCGATTACAGCGGTGAAACTTAATGGTGCAAACTACCTTGTCTGATCCAAGTCTATAAAAGTAGTGTTGAGGACAAAAAAGAAGTTGAAATTTTTGACGAAAGAACCCCCGCCAGAAACATTCACTGAGTATGAGGATTGGACGAGTGTCGATACATATCTTATGTCGTGGTTGTGTCATAGTATGGAGCCGCACATCGCCTATAATATTCAGTGGTATGGATCCTCCAAACAGATTTGGGCATCTTTGGAAGAATCATACCCGCAGAAACGGAATATGGCTTGTATCTATGAGTTGTACGAGTTACTGTTTTATACAAAGGAAAATGGCAAGTTTGTACATGAATATATGACTTCAAAGAAGACTTTGTGGGAGGAACTGTTACAATATAATCATATTACCACTAATTTGAAAGAAACTCAACGAAAGAATGAAGAGTTTCATGTTTTACGTATTCTAGCCGGCTTGGATCATGCGCTCGAACCTTATAAGACTCATATACTTACTAGAGAGCAGTGGCAGATACTTTCTCCCGTCTCAATCGTTCCATTTTAGGACAGTTCTATGGTGTCAAGCAAGGTTCAAAATATCGGTCGATATCGAACATTTTGTATGAGTATCGGTATCGGAAGTATCGGCGGTATCGAATCGGAGTATCGAATTTTTTGGTATCGACTGTATCGACAATATTGAATAATTATTAAAAAAACAAATTTTTTTTTACATATTTATGTATTATTTAATTATTTTTTAAGTTTTTTTATTATAATTAAATAAAATAATAGTCATCCTTTATGACTATAATCATTTAATCATATATATATATATATATATATAGAGAGAGAGAGAGAGAGAGAGAGTTAGATACAATTAGTTAGTAAAAGAACAAAACAATATATATACATAAATACTGGAACATGCCAAAGTTAGACATAGGAAGTAAATGGGTTCTGTAGTTAGCAGGAGTATATGTCTGTGAGTTCCGTTCTGGCATACTTAGGTCCTGTGTTCGATCCTTCAAGTGGTCAATTTTTTTTTTTTTTACACGTGAGATTAGGTCAGCCACCCCTATATAATATCTCGTATGAGGGGAGAGAGAAACATTTCACTCCCCCTCCCCCTCCGTTGGACTCCCCCTCCCCCTCCGCTGGATTCCCCCCTCCCCCTCCACGACAGGCCTCAATAGCGCTGCAGTAGTCTGGGAAAGCTCGATGGCGCTCCAGGCGACGGCGGCAGTCGAAGAAGATTACCTGAAATTTACGTAAATTTTCTTTCTAATTTCTCTCTGATTTGTTGTTTACTTTGTGATTTGTGGTTCCTTGTGAGAAATTCGGCTTCTATTTAAAGAATTTTCACTCCCAACTGTTACCAATTCACATTATTGCTTTTTTTTGTGGGATTAGACGTTTGCCAACGTTTTGTTTTTGTCGGAGATTCGATTCTCCCTGCCTTTTTTCTGCCAAGAACAGTGTATCGGCCTGTAACATTTTGTAGAATTTTCACCCCCAACTGTTACCAATTCACATTATTGCTTTTTCTGTGGGATTGGACGTCTGCCAACGTTTTGTTTTTGTCGGAGATTCGATTCTCCCTGCCTTTTTTCTGCCAAGAACAGTGTATCGGCCTGTATCGGCCCGTAACGGCCTGTATCGGCCCGTAACGGTCCGTATCGGCCGATACGAGCCGATACAGAACATTTAGTTGTCTCGCCCGATCCCAATTTTTTTGGGGTGTATCGGATCAGCTAACGGCAAATCCGATCCGATACGACCGATACGTATCGGTATCGGCCGATACTTTAATCCTTGGTGTCAAGTAATAACTCTTTTATCCTAGTTACTAGTGCTACGGGGCGTGGTGGTGGTCGTGGTAGTAGAGCTTGTGGTCGTAGTTTTGGTCAAGGAAGTGATGATTGCGGTAGAGACGATGATCGTGTTAGTGGTAGTCCTGGTCCAATACGGAAGTGTAGCTATTGTGGAATGTTCAGTCACATTAAAGACTACTGTTAGGATAAGGGGTAAACTAGAATATGCACATCAAGTGCATAATAAAAATATGCCGTCACAGGTCACCACTTCTGCTCCTAAAGATAATACTTCCGGTTTCAATCAGATTTCAACGTCTGATACCTAATCTCCATTAGAACAAATCCTCCAGAAGTTAAACACGCTTGCTAGTACCACCTCTCAATATATTGCAACCATGGCACATATAGATAATCATGCTTTTGTGGCAACCCAAACACCATCCACCTCTTGGGTCATCGACTCAAGAACAAATTCTTAAATCTCTAGTATAAACTCTCTTTCAATAATAGTAGTCCTATGAAACATAATATTATCTTGGCTTACTGGGTCTACTCGTTTATGTGTTAGAAAAGGTGTCATTCACCCTACTCAATCACTGTCATTATTTGATTCATTATATGTGCCTAATGTTCTTTCAATTTGATATATGTGAGCCAGTTAACCAAATTTCTTCAATGTTCTATAACATTTTCTTCCAATTCTTGTATTTTTCAGAACCTCGGGACGAAGAAGATCATTGGGTCGGGGCATAAAAGAGATGAGTTGTATTACTTGGATCTACCTAGAAAGACTTTCACTTTTGTTTCCACTTCTCCGTTGCAGTAACATTATCGTTTGGGCCATCCGTCTATGGCTAAGTTGCGTCAAGTTCCTAGTTTGAGTCATGTTTCTGGTCTTAAATGTGAGGCTTGTCAGTTAGGCAAACATTATCGTAGTTCTTTTCCTCGTCGTATTGAGAGTCGTCAATTGCGGTCTTTTAATCTTGTTCATTATGATATTTGGGATCCATCTAGAGTCAAAAGTCCGAAAGAATTTTAGTATTTTGTTATTTTTGTTGATGATTATTCCATAATGACTTGGTGTTATTTAATGAAAGAAACATCTAAATTTTCAAATGTATTATCCATCTTCTATAATGAAATCTATGTTCAGTTTGATAAACGCATCAAAATTTTGGGTTCTTATAAAAAAAGCTTTAGAGTATACTCAATCTTCTGTGAACACTTACTGTGTTGATTGTGACATGATTCATCAAACCAGTTATGTCCACAGCTCTCAGCAAAATGGTATAGTCGAACGCAAACATCGACACCTTTTAAATGTGGCTCGAACACTTATGTTCAATATACATGTCCCTAAATAGTATTGGACAGCTCATTCTTACTGCATGTTATCTAATTAATCGCATGTCATCATCTGTATTAAATACAGTAACATTATCGTTTGGGCCATCCGTCTATGGCTAAGTTGCGTCAAGTTCCTAGTTTGAGTCATGTTTCTGTTCTTAAATGTGAGGCTTGTCAGTTAGGCAAACATTATCGTAGTTCTTTTCCTCGTCGTATTGAGAGTCGTCAATTGCGGTCTTTTGATCTTGTTCATTATGATATTTGGGATCCATCTAGAGTCAAAAGTCCGAAAGAATTTTAGTATTTTGTTATTTTTGTTGATGATTATTCCATAATGACTTGGTGTTATTTAATGAAAGAAACATCTAAATTTTCAAATGTATTATCCATCTTCTATAATGAAATCTATGTTCAGTTTGATAAACGCATCAAAATTTTGTGTTCTTATAAAAAAAGCTTTAGAGTATACTCAATCTTCTGTGAACACTTACTGTGTTGATTGTGACATGATTCATCAAACCAGTTATGTCCACAGCTCTCAGCAAAATGGTATAGTCGAACGCAAACATCGACACCTTTTAAATGTGGCTCGAACACTTATGTTCAATATACATGTCCCTAAATAGTATTGGACAGCTCATTCTGCATGTTATCTAATTAATCGCATGTCATCATCTGTATTAAATAACCAAGTTTCATTCTCCATGTTACATACAGATGTCACACCTTTTTCTTACCTCCTCGAGTGTCTGGGTGTGTCGTTTTTGTTCACAACTTGGAACATAATCGAGACAAGTTGGCTCATCAACCTCTGAAGTGTGTTTTTCTTGGTTATCCTTGTGTTCAAAAAGTTTTATCGTTTTTATAGTCCATAGTCACACAAGTATTATATCAGTACAGATGTTACTTTCTTTGAGTCCACCCCTTTCTTTCCCTCAGAAGACTATTTTATTCCATTTTCATCAGATTTGGCATCTTCCATACCACGTCTGGTCATTCCTAAATCAGTTTGTCTCCATTCTTCCTTTACAGGTTTTATCAGAGTCCAAAGACATGCCAATGATTCTGCAAAATTTATCCCTCAACCAATCAGCTTCCATGCCTCTTTCTGCTCCCATTCACCACAGATCCAGATAATATTCCTATTGCTCTTAGTAAAAGTAAACGTCTTTTTACCACAAAGAACAAGCATCTCATGTCTAATTATGTTTATTACATTGTGCTTCTTCATCTTTTCATACATTTTTGTTTCATTGTCTTCTATTTTCATTCCCAAAACTTATAGACCATCTCATCTTCTGGTTGGAAAAGTGTCATGGCCTAGAAGATGTGTATTTTACATCAAAATCAGACTTGGAAGCTTACATCACCTCCTGTTGGAAAGTAGATAGTGGATTGTAGATGGGCGTACATTGTTAAGTATCATTCTGATGATTCAGTTGAGCGTCTCAAGGTACGGTTGGTTGCAAAAGGACATAATCAGACATATGGTGTAGATTATTTGGAGTCTCTCTGGTGGCTCGGCTGAATTCAGTTTGGATTTTTTTATCTTCGTAGCGTTTAATCACCAATGGTCGTCTATATAGATCAATCATCGGAATATGTTGTGTCTAGAAGTGAAAAACTCGTATGTTGATTGAAGAAAGCATTGTATAGGCTAAAATAGTTACCTCGAGTTTGGTTTGACAAATTCAGTTCTCATTCAGTGTGGGTTTTGGCGTACCACATCAGATCATTCAGTATTTTACCATTATTCCTCAGCAGGTATTATCGTGTTGATTGTTTATCATTATATCTGGGAGTGATCATATTGGGATTGTAAACTTGAAGGCCTACCTTAGTCATCAGTTTCATACTAAGGATTTGGGTCATCTTCGATATTTTCTTAGAATCGAAGTTGTTTGATCTAAAGAAGGGTGTGTATCTGTCGCAGCCCAAATATGTTCTAAATTTTGCTCTTAGAGACTGGGATGTTGGAGTGTCGGCCATTATATTTAGTTGTTTGTTTATGTTAATGATATCAATATACCTAGGAGTGATCATGTTGGGATTGTAGACTTGAAGGCCTACCTTAGTCATCAGTTTCATACTAAGGATTTGGGTCTTCTTCGATATTTTCTTGGAATCGATGTTGCTTAATGTAAGAAGAGTGTGTATCTATCGCAGCGTTAGTATATTCTAGAGTTTGCTCTCAAAGACTGGGATGTTGGAGTGTCAGGGCCAGTTGAGACTCATATGGATTATCATAACAATTTTAATGCTGACAAGAAAGAGTTATTGAATGTTGAACATTATAGACTGTTGGTTGGAAAACTTATATATCTTATTGTTACACGAACAGACATCACCTATGTAGTTGGAGTAGTTAGTTTGTTTATGTTTGCCTCTCGGCAACCACATTAGGAGATCTCTTGCATTCTACGATAGTTAAAGGGTGCATCGAAAAAGGATTTGTTGTACAAACCTTTGCAGTTGCTTACAGTGACGGAATTCAGTAATGCTAATTGGGCAGGTAGTCGCAGTGATAGGAGATCTACTTCTAACTGTTGTACATATGTTGATGGCAATCTTGTAACGTGGCGTAGTAAGAAACATAATGTTGTGGTTCGTTCTAGTGTAGAGGTCGAGTACGTACGATGGCTCATGCAGCTTCTGAGAAGACGTAGGTACAGTCATTTTTTAGAGACATTATGACAATCAATCGACAATTTTCATTGCAAGTATTACAGTATTTTATGAGCGCACTAAGCATATCAAGGTGGAATATCATTTTGTTCGTAATTTGTTGCTGAAGAAACAGATTGCCACCCCTTATGTTCGGTCTAAGGATCAATTAGGTAACATCCTCACCAAATCACTTGCTCGTGGTCCATTTTCTGATTTATGTTCCAACATGAGAGAGGGTGTTAGAGTTATTGAGTTATTATTGTTATTTATCTTATGAGGGTACGGAAGTAATTGTAGGTGTATTTATTATTAATATAAATACACATGAGATGCAACCTAGAGCTTCAAGTCCTCATACTCTCTTTTCTCATATTCTCTCTTCTCCTTTTCTCCTTTCCAAACTTCACTGCGTGAAATACCACTTTTATATTGTTTGGCTGCAATATTAGATCATAAAATCAAATTATATTGTGTATTTATATTGTTAGACGATTTTAATGATAATACGAACGTTGAGGTAAGTGGCTTAAATTTAGAAATTAAAGAGCATTTAGATACTATAATTAAGTTTATATTAAGAAAAAATTGTATCAAGTCGATTCGCTACAACCGTACGATGGCTCAATACAGCTTCTGAGATGATATGGTCTCTTCTTTATGAAATCGGGATTATTATTCCAATGGAGATGGAGATGTATTGTGACAATCAATCGACAATTTTCATCGCAAGTAACCTAGTATTTTATGACCGCACTAATTATATCGAGGTGGATTGTCATTTTGTTCGTGGTTTGTCTCGTCTTCATGAAATGGGGATTATTATTCATGTTCCTGTGGAAATGTATTGTGACAATCAATCGACAATTTTCATCACAAGTAATCTAGTATTTCATGACCGTACTAAGCATATCGAGATGGATCGTCATTTTATTCGTGATTTGTCGTTGAATAATAGATTGTCATCCCTTATGTTCAGTCTGATGATCAATTAGGTGATATCCTCACCAAACCACTTACTCGTGGTCCATTTTCTGATTTATGTAGCAAGCTGGACATGTCTGATCTATATGCTCCAACTTGAGGGAGAGTGTAGAGTTACCTATGTTGTTACGGACAACGCCTAGGCGCGCCCGAGTTGAACAGGTCACCTCGACCTGCATATTTTACTGCAGTGTAAGGCGAGGGCCGCCTAGGCGGACACTCAGGTTCGCCCAGGGGAGACAACTGCGGGCGCCTAGGCGGTGGATCTCAGGATGGGCTATGGGCTTTTTACTAATATTTTTTTGGGCTTTAGGGTTATTATTGTTGCTAAAACAGGTGTTATTTAAAAATTGCTACTGTTTGCTGCCTTTGCTACTGCTATTGTTGCCTTTTGCTACTGCTACTGTTGTCTTCTCCCTCTTATTGCAATCTCCTATTGCTGCTGCAGCCTTCTGCTACTACTGTTGCTGCTGACTTTTGCTACTGTTGATGCCTACAATGTTTACACAGGTTTAGAGACCCAGAAATCTGGACGGGCGTCTAGGCGCGCCTAGGCGCGCCTAGGCGAGGCGGGCATGGTCTCGCCTCGCCTCGCCTAGCGCCCAATACAACATAGATACTGAGTTATTATTGTTATTTATCTTATGAGGGTACTAAAATAATTGTGGGTGTATTCATTATTAAAAAATATACATGAGATGCAACCTAGGGTTTTAAGTCATTGCACTCTCTTTTCTCATATTCTCTCTTCTCCTTTTCTCTCTCATCTCCAAACTTCAGTGCGTGAAATAGCACTTGTATATTGTTTGGTTACAATTTTTAGATCCAAAAATCAAATTAGATGGTGTATTTATATTATTAGAAAATTTTAATGAAAATATGAACGTTGAGATAAGTGACATAAAATTAGAAATTAAAGAACATTTAGATACTCTAATTAGTTTATATTAAGAAAAAATTGTATCGAGCCGATTAGGTACAATCGCTCAATTTAGTAGTAGCATTGGTTTAATTTCTAAGTTATTTCATGCTAAGGAAGAAACAAACAATCTTCCCTCTCAACTCAAGAATTGTCCTTGTATTTGAACTCTTATGATGAAGAGGATGAGAATTCTATATCATATTTTTTTTTAATTTTAGAATGGTGAAAACATACAAAAAAAACTTCCAGTAAACTTTCTTCTTTAGCACGTGTGATCTTCTAATGGCACCGGTTTCTACGGTAGCATTGGAATCTTGTTTTAGTACAGGTTCAAGAATGATAAGTAAGAAGAGAAGCATGATGCTACATGATATTTTGGAAGTCTACGTTCGCATTCAAGATTGGGTTTGTGCAAAAAAACAAATTCAACACTTAGGAGATGAAAATGTCGACATTAATGAACTGGACTTTCAGTCTCTTACTATGGACGACCCTACTATGGGAGGAGGAGCTGAACAATGAACTGGCTAGAGTACTGAAGACTTGAAGATCAAATTGCAAATAAAATCGGTAGTTTTATTTTTTTTCAGTTTTCCAAATAAAAGAAATGTTACATTAAATTTCTAAAATTAATAAAATTAATAAAATTAGTAAAGTTTCTAGTCTTTAAATTTGGAGATGGAGTAGATGAGATGTTTTCAACCTAGCAAATAAAGAGACATTCTTAAAATGCATACATGAGAAGTAATCAAGTCTGCAAGATGTGCAGAGAATGGACGCATATAGGACATTTCATTATGTATGTACAAAGAAACATAGTTGCACGTGTATGACTTCTTCTTGTTGATAGAGGTCTATAAGATGCTTTCTTTTGTTACTCTCTTCTTGAATTGATGTATTTGTGACCTATTGTGACTTTTGGCCTCAGAGGATGGTGATTCTCAGTTGAGAGGTTAGGCATATAAATTAACGAACCTAGACAGACGTACATGCAGGGGCCGGCCATGGCCCAGGGCAGCCAGGAGGGTCCCAAAAAAAATTCAGGTACACATTAATATATTAATAATCTTGTATCAAAAATAGAACTATTATGTACCATGGGCCTCCCTTAACATAAAAGGATTGTTGTATAGTGGTTATAATGGCAAACTTACATACTAGAGGTTCTTAGTTCAAATCTTGGTGGCAGTATTTTTTTAATTTAATTTTAGTTTCGTTTCTAAAAAAATTACATTATGTATGGGGGGGCTATTTTGGAAGTTTGCCTCGGGTCCCATGCGCTTAGGGCCGGCCCTGCGCACATGTGACCTTGGTCATCATGTGGCTACATTATGCGGAATTCTTGTACCATAAACTGTTGTTGGACATGAGTGGTAGAGAATGTCTGTATCTCTTAGGGAAAAAAAATAAAGAACAAAGCCTGGTGATATGTGAAAATGCATACTTGAACTTTTGAAAAGCATAAGCTAACAGAGGAATTTACTGTCAAGGAGATTAACATTAAAAAACTAAATGTTACAATAAATATCAAAGAAATATTTACCGTCATGTCCATTTGAGCTGATTGCTTCTGAAATTCTCTCATCACTTTTGCTTGTTTTGCCGGTTCCATTTGCTGAAACATGTGAATAAATGTTATAGGTAGCAACAGATCTCCAAACTTCCAAAGACTTTGATGTCAATGTGCAACATATATATGTTAATTTCAAATCTACAATATGCAGCCTTCAAACACAATCAATATTCATGCATGTACAATACCTTGTTCATGGCTGCCATTGCTTTACTAGCACCCTTCATTCCAGCAGAAATCGAAGTATTCGCATACATAGCCTTATAAGATTGGGAAAAAAAATGGTGAGTTTCAAATTTATAAAGGTTGAAAGGTTGGAGCAGTGCCACTGTGAGGTTCTAGTACCTGTGTGTGAGTTGCTACACCTCTTATTTGAGCACGAGTCCCCTGCAAATTAGTGATCTGCTGCCGTAGACGAATAAGCTGGCGAGCTAAGATCCTAGTGGCAGCCTGAAAAGTAAGTTACGACCCAATAAGTTGTACAGCATGACACCCTTCATATATTATTGTTACACAGGAGTTGCTAATTTTTCACTTTATCCAAACGTCATTGTTTTGTCTATTTAAACACTAAAAATTCTGCAATCCCAACCAACTACCTTTATTTAAGTACATTTTGCTTTATTTGATGAAAATAATAAACTTTTAGGTGCAAGCTTTTCCTCCAAGGCACCAAGGTACGCTTGGTCAAGAATGAATGAAGAAATGCAGTATAATCAATCAACATTGGTCCCTTCTTTATTGTCTCAAGAAACAAATGGGGAAATGTATAAGTTAGAATTTTGCCTCATTTCCAGTCTTTGCTTCCTTCTTAATTTCAGCCACCAGTTTCTTTTCCTGCAAAAATCATTTCTTCATTAAATCACCTAAACTTTGCACAGTCACAAATACAAGATGATTATATTGGCACAGCATAGACATGGCATCAATTGTTGAGCGTCCAGTGTCCTAGTGTATTTTGGATAGGCCTGCAGATGATAACTGATAACCTATACCCGGCCAAATTTTTAATTGAAAACCAGGTTTGGATGTTAAGAAGAGAACTCAAATGAATCTTGGATTGGTCTCGGGTAGAAATATGAAACCAACAATATTTTTCAGGCCAGGTTCCTGTTTCTTTCAGGTCAAAAGATGCTGCCACTTTCTTATACCTAGCATGTTAGCCCGAGCCTTTTTTTAATCAAAAACCAGATCAGGGTGTTAAAAACATAAATCTTAATGAATTGTAGGTCGGGTTTGGTTACGGAAAATGAAACATGAATGTTTGGGGTTTCGTTTGGGTTTTACATTAATCCAACCCATCGACAGGCAGTGTCCGTGTTGTGTCTGATATGTGTTAAAAACATAAATCCAACCCGAGCCTTTTTTAATCAAAAACCAGATCAGGGTGTTAAAAACATAAATCTTAATGAATTGTAGGTCGGGTTTGGTTACGGAAATGAAACATGAATGTTTGGGGTTTCGTTTGGGTTTTACATTAATCCAACCCATTGACAGGCAGTGTCTGTGTTGTGTCTGATATGTGTCCGACATGGTACAACATTGCAAGGACACACCAACAGTTTTTGGAGTGCTCTAATGTATTTTGATGTATGTGTCATGTCCAGCACGTGTCCAAGACGACACGGCTACGAGCACTCCACGGTAACTGTACAAAATCTGATTTTGATCTTACATACCTCCATTTGTAGGGATGCAATCTCTCTCTCGACACCTTGAAGAAAAAATAAGTCATTGGACATTCGCTCAAATCATTCATTACTTGAAACCCTAAATTTCAATTCCTCACCTCTGGTGGCAACTGCCATTTCCCTTTTGCTTGTCCTGAGAGAATCTGGAATCGGAAATAGGAAAAGAACCCCAAATTGTTACTTCTAATGCCACTGGAAGAAAGAAAAAAAAACTTACAAGAACCCTAAAAAAAAAAATCTTCTTGTATGAATTTTGTTTCTCAGCCAAAATAATTTCTCCTGAAACCCCCTAATTTTACTTCCATTGTAGGAAAAAGATGGATCTTGGCAAAACCCTAAAAGAAAAAAAATCCTAATTGTTACTTCCATTGTAGAAATAGAACGATCTTGCAAAACCCCTAAAAATTCTTCTTCTGAGAGTTTTGCTGAGTAATCAAACAAAAAAAAACCTCATTGTTACTTCCATTGTAGGAAACAAAAGAAGGATCTTGCAGAAACCCTAAAAGTATCTTGTTTAGGAACTTAGGTGAGTTCTGAACCATATAAACCCTAAATTGAGGAGAAAGATCTGACCTTTAGCTGTGGTTTTCTTCTTGAAGATGTTCATGGCTTGTTAGAATGAGAGAGACTGATAGAGGAAAACGGTGAGCTAGGGTTTTACAGGTAGGGTTTGTGTTGGAAAAATAAAAGGAAGTTTTAAAAAAGGAATTCCTCAACGGTACTTACTTGACTAAAGTAGCCGTTGCGCAGGCCTGTGTTGTGTGGGACCCATGGGTTGGTCCCACCCATTTTGTCCCTCTCTTTTTGACAATTGAACGAGTGAGTGAATTTTATAAATAAAAGTTACAGGGTTCAATTACCAACTTGCGCACAATTGTCCTTACATCTTCGGCTAAATTCCTTCCTCAAATAGGAATGCTAGAACGAAATTGCTATATAGCTAGCTTAGTATTAGTTCACTACTAGCAAATACTGATGTGGCAGAAAAAGATAATCAAATTTACGAATTTAGCTGATTAACATTAATTTTAATATTAAAATTAACATTAACATTAATATTAAAAGTAACATTAATATTAACTTTAATATTAACATTAAAATTAATATTAACATTAAATTAAAATTAGCATTAACATTAAAATTAAAATTAATATTAACTTCAAATTAACATGAATATTAATATTAATTAGCATTAATATTAATTTTAACATTAAAATTAATATTAACATTAAATTAAAATTAGCCTTACCATTAACATTAACAATTAATTTTTTGGATAATTATTTTTTGGGTTAATTTTAATATTAATGTTAATGTTAACCAGCTAAACATGTAAACTTGGTTACCTCTCTCCGCCACATCAGCATTTGCTAGTAGTGAGCTAGTACTAAGCTAGCCATACAGCAAGATTGATGCTAGAATTACACCCAAAAGATTTATAATCTTTTTATAATTGTCTAGATGTCAGTTATTAATTGCTCTCCATAGAAAAGAGGGAAATAGATGACTCGATTGACAACTGTCATCTAGACAGTTGTAAAAAGATGACAAAGTGAATAATAAATATCAACTTACTTACGAACACAACATCCAGCTCTTATGCCTATAAATAGGTCATGGTGGCACAAAAATCGAGTTACTATTAGGTCATAGTGGCCTCCTTGCTGATAGAAGATTTACTTACACAAAAGATTCTAATTGATACTAGAAGTTCATTGGACATTTTGTATAATGAAAAATTGAAGAATGCCTCAAAAAACATTTAGGCAGCGTTTGGATAGCATTTTAAACGCAATTTTTTACTTTTAAACGCAGCTACCGGAGGAAAACGCGTTTGGATGTTTACATCCGGAAAACCATACTTTGAAATCTGCTCTCCCAAATCAGTGTTTAAATGCTACTTTTGGAGTGCAGGTAAAACCTGCTTTCTCAAATCACTTTTGTGAAAATTGTGGGGCCCACCCCCCACCAACCCACCCCTCCCCTCCCCTCTTCTTTCTCTTCATTTTTTCTCTCTTAAAAATCACTTTCAAAATGAAAGTAACCAAACACAAAATTAAAATTTCTTTACTTAGAAAACAACTTTATAACTTACTTTCAGAAAACTGATTTTAGAACAAAATTTCAGAAAGCCTATCCAAACGGATAGAAGAGCTTCGTGTGGATTTAATGGCTCGGTTTGTAACTCTTTCAGTGGAGTTTCTTTGTCTTCTACCAACATAGATATATGTACATTAATTAATGCATTTGGCTGTTAGTTTCTCTAAGGTGTTGAAATAGGATTAATGCAATGTATTGCATCAATCAAAGTTTTAAATGAGACTTGTGGGATAACCATATCCTTGGCTATATAAGGAGCCAATAAAAGCATTTGAAGATATCAATTATGCGAGAGTTCTAATATTGTTAAGAGAAACAATTAATGTGTAAGAAGCTTTATAGCTTTTTGTGAGCTTCTATTTGTGTCACTCCCCCGCCCGCATGTTCTGGTACGGGTTGTGAGTGCGTCCAGCCTACGCCGCAGAATTGGCGGTAGTTAGCTGTCTAAACCTCGATAGTCACCAATTATGGTTAGTCATGTTGACACATGAGATGAGATACACGGAGTGTTGTATTGCATGCTAGGTGACCTTACATGATTTTGTTTTGACATGTCCTTTGTTAGAAGACTGACTGGACGTATCGTGGATGCGAGACAAACAGTAACATTTGGGAGGGGAGGACGATTACTACTTGCGTGGACCATATTGTTCACTTACACTTTATATATATGTATATATATATTTACTCGGGAAGGATTCATGTTCCGGATTATAGTATCTCTTAGTTACCGTTAAGACTCCGACACGACGCTACGGCTATATGTATACCATATCTGGATGTCTTTTATTTTAGAGATGCCTACGCTTGCGAACGTCGTCCTCAAATTATATTACATATAGGTGGCTAGAGATGATTAATATTGGTTGTCTCTGTGACTCTATGTTCAGTTCATGTTATTTACTATATTTCATATAACATGTATAGTATGTATCTTACTACGTCCCTCTGAGGACCTGGTAATACCTCTAGGTTATTGATGGTTTTCTTCCAGGCATTTGCTGAGATCTGACATAGGCATATTGGGAGCTATATCTTTGGGATCTTTAGGTATCGTTAGTGATGACATCTTGTCTATTCTTACTTAGTTATTTCTTTTCATAGATCATAGTACAACTAGTGTTGTGCATGATATAGTTATTACATGGACACATATTCTGATCTTCACAGCTTATACATATTCGAGTCAGACTAGAGTTCGGTTAAATACGTAGCTGGCATGTTAACGTTTTTTCAGTCCTACGTATTTTAGGACTGGAGTGTGATACCCATCTGGACTGGATTTGCCTGCTAATTTAATCTGTATAGACAGCTATATATATATATATTAGAGGTAGAATATTGTCTCTTGAAGTTATAGTCCAAGATATTAAGGAGTATGGCATTATTTTGGTATGGATTGGCTCAGTGATTACTTTGTAATGATCAATTGTGCGGGAAAGAGAGTCATGTTTTATCTGCCTAGCGAACCCAAATTCTTGTACTCGTCTGGTCCAGCATCAAAGATAGCTATAGTGGTTTATGCTATATCGGCTTGACAGTTGTTACACTCTAGCAGTGAATTTTCTTGGCTTCTGTTAGAGACACTCGTAAAGTTGGTGCAAACGTAGTACAGAATGACGTTGTTACACTCAGAGGCAGAGGGGTCCAGCACCCAGAGTTCAGGGTCAGGCTTTTACGCTATCCATGGAGGAGGCGCTAGCAACAGGGGAGGTGGTCGCAGGTACCATTCTCGTTCACTCTCATTCAGCTTCAGCTTTATTTGATTCTGGTGCTTCGCATTCGTTTATATCTGCATGATTTACGACACGTGTTGGTTTGGAGCTAGAGTCTTTACCTGTAAGGTTGAATATACTTACTGGTAATAGTCTAGTAGGAGTAGACCGAGTCTATGCCTCGTATAGAGTTATAGTGTGCGGGAGGGAGTTTTCCACTAGGCTGATAGAGTTTCCTATGGGCGATTATGATGTCGTCCTAAGTATGGATTGGTTGAGTGCTCGACATGCTATGATAGATTGCCATGCTGGCAAGGTTATCTTTCGTGTTCCGAATGAGGAGTTCTCATTCTCTAGAGACGAGGTGGAGTCTTCACCGATGGTCATGTGGATGGACGTAGCCAAGGAGGTGCAGTTGCCCAGAGTAGTTTATGAGTTTTTCGATGTGTTTCCCGAGGAGCTTTCGGTTATGCCTCCAGTTTGGAAGAATGAGTATTATATTGATTTGGTTACGGGAGCAGAGCCAGTATCAGCGAGAGTCTATAGGATGTCTACTTTAGAGTTGTTGGTACTGTATTAGTCTATTAAGGAGCTTAGGACCAAGGGATTCATTCATCCTAATGCATCGCCTTGGGGAGCTCCAGTCCTTCTTGTGAAGAAGAAGGATGGTTTATCGCGTATGGTCATTGATTATCGTCAGCTTAACGTGGTGACCGTGAAGAACAAGTATCCCTTGTCCAGAATAGATGACTTGTTCGACCAGCTTAGTGGAGCGGCTATGTTTTTGAAGATCGATTTGCGGTCTGGGTACCATCATATTAGAGTCAGAGAGCAGGATATACCCAAGACGGCATTTAGATCTCGATATGGCCATTGAGAGTTCCTTGTTATGCCTTTTGGAGCAACCAATGCACCAGCAATCTTCATGGATCTCATGAATCGCATCTTCATGTCCCACTTAGACCAATTTGTGAAGTGTTTATCAATGATATCTTGGTCTACAGTCGGACTGAGGCAGAGCACGAGCAGCATCTTCGCGTGGTTCTTCAGATTCTTCGGGACCATCCGCTTTACGCGAAGTTTAGCAAGTACAATTTCTGGCTCGATCGAGTCTCCTTCTTAGGTCACATTATTGCCGGAGGCCGTGTTAAGGTGGACCCCAAAAAGGTTGAGGCTATCGAGGGTTGACCAGTACCTCATACAGCTTCAGATGTGTACAGCTTTCAGGATTAGATGATTTGTGGCAGACTTTGCTAGGAACTCTGCAACCTTGACACGGCTGACGTGTAAGGATGTGTGCTTTGAGTGGTCAGATGCTTGTCAGGTTTCTTTTGAGAAACTCAAACAGGGTTTAATTTCAGCTCCTATTTTGACATTATCCGTCGGACCAGGTGGGTTTACGGTATATTATGATTCGTCAGGCCAGGGACTTGGTTGTGTCCTTATGCAGCACGGTCGAGTGATAGCTTATGCATATCGGCAGCTTCGGGACCATGAGAAGACCTATCCGACGCACGATCTTGAGTTGGCCGCGGCTGTGTTTGCCCTCAAGCTCTGGAGGTATTATCTGTATGGTGATCGAGTAGAGTTTTTTACTGACCAAAAGAGCTTGAGGTATGTGTTCACCCAGAGGGATCTGAACATGCGGCAGGGGAGATGGCTAGAGTTACTGAAGGATTATGATATTGATCTTCAGTATCATCCCGGGAAGGCAAACGTCTTTGCAGACGCTTTGAACATAAGACCTGGAGTTTATTTCTTGACGGAGCAGCGTCACCTTCGGGAGGATCTTCAGAAGATGGGCATTGAGGTAGTGCTATCTGGTAAGGCAGCTATGATGGCAGGCTTGCAGATGCAGTCTACCATTGTGGAAAGGATCAGAATAGCACAGTCTAGTGATGTCAGACTTCAGCGGCTCAGAGTAGAGTGTGTGGCAGGGTGCAGAGCAGAGTTGCGTATCCATGAGGATGGGACACTCCGATTTGGGAGTTATCTTTGTGTGCCGAGTGGAGATATTCGACATGAGATTATGTCGGAGGCCCACAGTTCTCACTACTCTGTTCATCCAGGAGGGACAAAGATGTACCGTAATATTCGTCAGCATTTCTGGTAGAATGGTATGAAGAGGGAGATAGCTCGGTTGATCTTTCGATGCTTAGTTTGCCAGCAGGTCAAGGCTAAGCACCAGAGACAAGATGAACTTCTTCAGCCTTTGCCAATTCCGGAGTGGAAGTGGGATCATATTACTATGGACTTCATGACTAGTCTTCCTAGAACCCCGACTGGTAGAGATGCCATTTGGGTTATAGTGGATCGACTCACGAAGGTTGCCCATTTCCTACCTTTCAGAGTTGGTCAGTCTACAGAGCAGTTGGCCGACCTGTATATGAGGCAGATTATCAGATTGCATGGGGTGCCAGTTAGCATAGTCTCAGATCGGGATTCCAGATTCAATTCTCATTTTTGGCAGAGTCTTTAGCAGAGTTTGGGTACCCGTTTGAGCTTCAGTTCAGCATACCATCCTCAGACAGATGGTCAGTCGGAGCGTACGATTCAGACTTTGGAGGATATACTTCGATCGTACACTCTTGACTTTAGTGGTTCTTGGAAGGATCACTTGTATTTTGTGGAGTTCTTTTACAACAACAGCTTCCAAGCAAGCATTCAGATGGCACCTTTCGAGACTTTGTATGGTAGGAGATGTTGGTCACCTTAGCTTAGGATGACATTGGAGAGAGGCAGATGGCCCAGAGTTGATTGCTCAGTCAGTTGGAGTAGTCAGGCAGGTCAGAGAGCATCTCAGAGTAGCTCAGGATCGGCAGCGTCACTGGGCATATCAGCATCAACGTCATCTTGAGTTCTCTGTCGGCGATCACGTATTTCTTCGGATTTTGCCTACACGTGGTGTCATTAGGTTTGGAGTACAGGAAAAGCTTAGTCCTAGATTTATTGGACCTTTCGATATTCTCGAACGAGTAGGAGATGTATCTTATCGTCTTGCTCTTCCACCGTCGCTACGCAAGGTACATGATGTGTTTCACGTATCTCAGTTGCGTCGGTATGTTCCGGATTCGAGCCATATCCTAGATCATTCTGAGCTGGTCGTTGGTACCGACCTATCATATGAGGAGATGCCCGTATCTATTTTGGATCGGAGGAAGAAGATTCTCAAGAATCGGACTATCCGATTAGTTCGTGTTTCCTGGGATCATCATCCACCGGGCGAGTCGATTTGGGAGCGCGAGGATGACATCCGAGCTCGTTACCCGTATCTGTTTGACTCGTGAGGTATACTTATTCGTATATCTATGATTCTACCTTTTGTTTGAGTGTGATTGTAGGAAAATACGATGTTGTTTTTGTATCTTTAAATTGCTTTTACATTTCTTGTACATTACTGTAGTTGGATTTCATGATTTATGAGTTTCCTAACTTGATCTTGATAGCATGTTTTCTTGGATTTCTAGCTTGCTTTGATTATCTTTAGGAAATTCCAAGGATAGAATTTTTCTAAGGAGAGGAAAGTTGTGAGACTCGTCTCACAGTACGGTATTTGTATACATATATATATTTGATAGTGTATTTCGTATTTTCTTGGTTTTCGAAATACTTTAAAATTTTTCCAAATTGTAGAGTTTCTCTTTGACCGGCATGCCCCAAGTATACCGGTGTATAACGACGGTATACCGCCCGGATTGATATTCCACATTTTAGATATTTCGATTTCAGATATTTTCATAAATAGTGTTTTAGATATTTTGGTAAATAGTATGGATGAACTCTATTACCCAATGGTTATTTGGTTTTGTTTGGATGGCCATGATTGACTTAGATTTTGACATGGATCACCAACCAAGGGTTAGGATTAACTCTCCTTTCTATGTATACCCTTATACTTTCTCTCTCCTTTCTCTTTCACTCTTTCTTCCTTCCATCTTTACTTTCATTCCTCATCCTCAAGTGCTTAGGAAAGCTTGGCCTTGAGGCCTAGAGTGTGGTTTCGTACCCCTCTTGGTGGTGGAGTAGAAAATTAGGCTTGGAGCTTAACATAGTCAAGTACATCTTGCCAAATCTTGAACAATGTTTGCTGTCATTTTGTTTGTTCTATTATTTTCCTTGCATGATTCTAAGTCATCTTTAAAGCTTGAAGTTTTTAATTTTGATGGTTACATAATTGTAGATCTAAGTTTTAAGACTTTTCTTGTTTTCGTGGTTTTGATCCCTATAAGTTTGTTATTTTCAAAATTTAGTGGTTCCATGTTGTGAGAAATTTCGTTCTATCCAATTTTGGCTTTTGAACCGCTTGATTTTGACTTCGTATGAAAAAGTTATGCTATTTTTCGTGTTCATGGGTTCCCCACACCTTCAATGTTGCGGGAACGATGAACACTGCTGCGCAGTCTGTGCATCGTACTTACGCACAGCGTGCACCGTGGGCAGTTTTGCCTGCACGTGCAGTGCGTAATCTGTGCGCCTTGCTTGCGTGCAGCGTGCACCGTGGGCAGTTTTGCCTGCACATGTAGTACGTTTTGCGCACAGTGCGCAGCCTGTACGCATTGGGCAGTTTTTTTGTGCGTCGTGGGCAGTTCTCCTGCGCGCTGTGGGCAGTTTTTCCTGCGCACACATTGTGCCGCACGTAGATGGCTGTTTTTGTCCGTTTTAGCTATTTTATGGCCAAAATTTTGAAAAACTCAAAACATGAAAGTTATAGATCTTTGTCTGGCTTCAAGAATCTTCATGTCTCACTTTAATTAGAGTTTGTATGCAAATCACCCATGAATGATTGTACACCCTATATATACTTGACACTAGCTTATGTTCATGTGTTCTTCTATACTCACTAGGTATTGTTATGTCCTTCCAGATTTGTTGTACCTTATAATCTATGCCATATCCAATATTTACTTAATAGTGACCCGTCGTGGTGCACTCTTGTACATGTCATTTCCTAGCTTGCTTGATAGTGGCCTGATATGGCGCACTCTTGATTCCAATACATGTCTAGCTCCTTGATAGTGGCTCATCGTAGCGCAATCTTGTCTTGATATTGTCATGTCTTGTTGTGGCTTGTTGTAGTGCACTTGCTTGTCTTGTTTAGTCTCGCATGTCTCATGTCTACGATGGATTCTGCGGAATGCCACACCCGGAATCGTAAATGAAAATGTTAGGAACTATATAACTAGCTTGATTATCTAGATCATTTGGAGGTGAGATTTTCTCGGTTACCTGCATCCCTTATTTACAGTCTTATATATATATACATGGGATTTGGAGCTATCTGTCATGATGAGCACTCTTCCAGCACACCGTCGAGTGGAGCACCTCTTTAGGACACATGTATCTTACTACAGTGTGTATGCTATACTTGTTTTCTTTTTGGCCTGGATCAATCGGGTAGTCTGCAGGGCAGGTAACTGGAATCGAATTTCTCAAACTTGCATATGTTAGTAATTAGGATTGTGACAACCCTAGTTAGCTAAAGTATCAAACCGTACTCATTGCTTGGCCGTGATTGATGGATGGAGTCCATTTTCTGTTTAGTCTAGTCTTGTCAAGTTTATCTTATTTCAGTACTTAGCTTCCTGTCATTTCTTTAACATGCTATTTTCTACTACATGCTTGGCTTCACCACATGCTCACATGTCCAGTTTATTCTACATATTTACTTGCTATTTCCTTACATGTTCTCATTTTTCTTTTGTATACACTGTGGTACCAATTTATTATTTCAGTCTCGTTTACTACTTTATCTTAGAGATATTATGAATTGCATGCTGGTTTTAGTTCATAGTTTGGCTTCCTTTGTGGTACTTGCTATTGGGGGTCTGACCCCACTGGTTTTGCATTGACCAGATTTAGTTGAGGAGCCCGAGGATCTTCCGGACCTTCCACTCGATGGTGACCACCTGGAGCACCAGGGTGCTTGAGTGGGTGTTCTTTCTCTTACCCACTCTTTCATGTACATATTCTTTTGAGGCGTTTAGCCACCGAGCACGTGTTTAGCTCGTGTTTTGGACTTGACTTTTAGCCTACGGGCTTAGACATGATGGTATATTTCTAGACTGCAGCTAGAGCTGATCATGTATTACTCAGTCTTACTAGTTCTTCATTTTGTATTACTGGCTTCATGATCATCTATATATTATAGTTTGGGATGCTTTACTGTCTTATATGCATGATGATCATATTCTTGTACTTTACTTCTTGTCTGAGACTGAGATATCTAGGATTATGTGACCTAGGATTGACTGTTGGTTTGTAGCAGTGACCCCCATCTATACAGCTTATACGTTGTTTCGGAGTACTGGAGTACTTTGGTATACGTAGCTGGCCTGGTCCTTCCCTACTTGCCGGTATTCTGGTTCTGGGGTGTGACAATTTACATCTCGCATTTGAACTTGGTTTGTAATAACTAGTTACATTCATTTGGCTGGATTTGTCTCCAGTTTATTTTTGCTTTGGAAATGTAACTAAGTGACATCTTTGGACTTATTTCTAGATTATCTCAATATAGATGTCGTGATTAGTCTGATTCAATATAAGTTTGAAGATAGTTAAAGGTTTGGAGCAGCTTACTACGCTGTGTATCATAGCGTAGGCTGGATGTGTCCGACACGTATTCGAATATTCGGGAGCGGATCGTAACATCAATGGAGCCTGTCAATAGCAACAACGATACTGAAAGGCTTAGAGAATATGGACATTGGGTTTCAGGTTCGCGGTCAGAATACAATTAGCTCAACCTCAACTTGAGTCGTGTTTACTTGAGAAAATCAAAACTACACATATGGATGACGAATTTCTATAGAAAATTCATGGACATATGGCAGAAGAGAAGACAACTAACTTCGCAGAATTTGAAGACGGATCATTGCGACTAAAGGGAAGACTATATATGTATTCCAAATGATGAAGCTCTCTGAAAAGAGATACTTACAAAGGCTCATTATGCTAAGTATTATTGCATCATGATAGCACAAAGATGTACATGGATCTGTATACAATTTTTTGGTGGAACGATATGAAGAGGGATGTGGCTCTCTTCGTATCTCAGTATATGGCATGTCAAGGAGTAAAAGCAAAATACCAAATGCCCGACAGGGAGATACAGAACCTTGCCATGGAAGTAGAAATATATTTCGATGGATTTATCGTGGGCTTAGCCGAAGACGCCGTAAGAAAATGATACAATTGGGTAATTATGGATCGATTGACCAAGTCAGCTCATTTCATCGCCATTAGAGTTTTGTGGAGCATCAATCGGTTAGCTCAAATTTATCTTGATGAGATAGTTTGTTTACATTGAGTGCCAGTAACTATATTCTCGAATTGGGATGGACGATTATTGTCACGTTTCTATGTAGTCTTCAATTGGCGATGGGGACCAAGTTGAAATTTAGTTTAGCGTATCATCCTCAAACAGATGGCCATACAGAATAAGTGAATTGGATTTTCGATGACATGTTACGACTCTATGTGATAGATTTGAAGTCAAGCTGGGACACACACCTATCATTAGCAGAATTTATATATAATAATATTTATCAGTCCAGCATACAGATGGTGCTGTATAAAGCATTATACGAGCAAAAATTTACGTCGCCCGTATGCTGGGATGAAGTTAGTGAACGATGAATACTTGGTCTAGAATTGGTTGAGCAGACGGTTCAGAAAGTTCACTTGATTCAGGAAAGATTAAAAGTTGCACAAAATTGGCAAAAGAACTATGTTGATACTCATCGACGTACTTTAGAGTTTGCAGTAAGCGATCATGTATTTCTGGAAGTAACACCTATGAAAGGAGTTATAAGATTTGGTGTGAAGGAGAAGTTAAATATGAGATTTGTTGGTCCATTTGAAGTTCTCAAGAGAGGCATGCCAGTTCCCTATCAGTTCGCGTTACCATCGGTGTTGGCTGAAGTGTATAATATTTTCCTGATCTAAGCCATGTGGTAGACTTGGGTCAATTGGAGCTGCAAGCAGACTTGTCATATGCCAATGAACATGTTCAAATCTTGGACAAGAAGGATAAGGTACTGAAGAATCGAGTTGTTCCCTAGTTTGTGTACTTCAGCGAAACCATTCCGTCGAAGAGTCGATTTGGGAGCTAGAGTCGAATATGAAGGAAAAGTTTCCTTTCTTATGGGTTCTTGTTCCTAAATTCGAGGATGGTCTTAGTAAGTTATAGTATAGTGCCCCGCTCCCCAGCCGATAGCACTGTGTTGGCAACCTTAACGATTGTAGAAGCTAAAAAGTGCTCCAAAGAACAAATGACGCTGGACAAATGACGCTCATAATCAAATTGCGCTCAAAAAGCAAATGGCGCTCAGAAAGCAAATGACGCTCAGAATCAAATGGCTCAGAAGAATGGCGCGTGATCCCACGTGACAAGCTTCCTCGAGAAGCCCAGGCGCCAGTCATAATGACTGATAAACACGCCAGTCGAGGAAAAAATTTCAAATCCCGAGTGCGCAGCGCTCGAGAAGATTATGTCAGATTTGGTAATCATGATTGACAGCTGCCTCGCGCTATTTACCATTTTGCATGAGGTAGTCATTATTTTACATATTTAAATGAAGTAGAGGACGCTAGTCATCAAATTACGCCAAGCGCCATGTGTGACTAGGCACCATTCAATCAAATTATCCAGAAGCAGTTAGATGATGTGGCACGCATACTACCAATCTTGAAGAACGTGTACGTGATACTGCCCATGACCAAACGCATCTCTCTTACAGAATGTCACGTGTCCACAGCAGTTAAACCAACCGTTCGCGCAACTAGGTGAATGGTACGCCAATTGCAGTGTACGCCAATCAGGATAACTATTTAACAATTATCTCTAAACTCTGTAAATAGAGTTCTAAATCACTTCACAAGCATTACTAATGATCATAATCTTTTGAGTACTTGCTGTTACACTCTATAAAGGCTTTCTTCTTCGACATCGCATCGTCCAAGGGATAAAGTGATCGTCTTCTGATCAGATTCCTATAGTTGTACTTCTCCAGAAATCAATTGTACTCTTGTACCTTTCTCAGTTTGTAATAAAACTTTTATTTTTGTAAACAAAATGAAGACTCTGCTGGGGACGACTTTCTCTTCCAATGAGAAAGTGACAACTTAATGCGATGTTGCGTCGGTCGGCACGACGCAGAAGACTTTGGTCATGAAAGTCGACCAAACTGCCTACGAAGCCATGATTGGCTGGGGGTGCCAAACGCGCTACCACTATTGCTGCCACGAACAAGGCACACGCCATCTGGACTCCAAAGTCCTCCAGCGCCCAATTATACCTCCTGCACAAAGCAAGGAGAAATACTCTGTGGCCTCTCCACCAGTTCTAAACTTGGTGGAGAATACGCCAATTGCTGCCTTAGCACCAATCAAGGGACAGCGCCATATGACTGCTCCCTCTTCCTCCCCAGTTCTGAACTTGGTGGAGAGTGCACCAAACACCGCCTCTGCACAAAATAAAGGAAAATGTCCCGTGGCCAATCCTCACTCCTCCCTAGTTCTGAACTTGGTGGAGAAGTTACCTATCACTGCCCCTGCGCAGAACAAAGGGAAGCGCCCTATGGCCTTTCCTTATCCTTCCCCAGTCCTGGACTCGGTAGAAAATGCATCTGGTTGTGCCTCTGTGCCAAACAATACAAAAACACTTCAGAGTAGGAACTCTACTTCTCTTAGCAGAGATAATCAAATCGATGCCAGGAAATTAGACTCTACTCGAAGCCCACTTCCTACTGCCCATTTGTGCCATACAAAATGCGCTGGAACAGTGTACGCAATGCAACAGGGCATCTTGCCTACTCCTCATCAGGCTGGCCAATCAAGCCAGAGCCATGATCTTCCAATCTTGCGCATATCAAGATCAAAGCAGGAAAAATTGAGGGTGTCTCAGATAGACAGCCAGGTGGCGCATAACTCTGACATGCTCACTTACCTTAACCAGCGCAGAACAAAACAAACTTCATCAAATCTATACCAAGCACAATCTGCGCCACCTACTAGATTGTGCACAGTGAAGGCTTCTCAGATTAAGAATCCTCTCACCTATGCCAATGAACTCAGTCCTTCTCTGTACGTACAGGGAACAAGGCATCTCAAGAACTAGAACCATGTTCTTAACATAATCAAGGAATATGTACCTCCGACTTTTTCTTATCCTATCACTGTAACTGATCTCCGTGAACTTCTTGTACAAAAGTGGAAGATTGCAGAACCAGATCGTCCACCTATAACTCCACATCAGGAACATCATTGTAATCATCACCATGAAGTAGTAAGCAAATATTGCTGTCAATCAGCTAAACGGTCTGTCTTCGACCGTTTGAATTACACTCGGACTCCTGAACTCATTATGGTGGACGAAGATGAATTGTTTTATGCTTCGGTCAACATGACATCCCGAAGTACTCGGGGTGGAAAATGTCCAAGACGTAACGCTTCCCGCAATCATAGTCAGCAATACCTTGATCGAATCCGTGACTCCGGGAAGGAGTCTACCAAAATACAAGGTCAAGAGGCCGAGACCTACTCAGTCAAAGGAATCTTTCCACTCCTTGTCTAGGAGATGTCCTCAGTCAAAAGAATCTTGATTTCGACCAAGACTCAATCGGTCAAAGGAATCTTCTTTCCAACCAAGACTCAATTGGTCAAAGGAATCTTTCCACTCCTCATCTTGGGGGTAGTTCCTTACATGATTTCAATGCCGATAGCGAGAGCTCTGATCAGACTATCTTTTCCAATAATTCATCTTCGGTGGCCAGAGAAGTGACTGCTTATGTCACTAATGAAGAACAAGATGCTTCCAGCTCTGGCAATCAGAAGCAACGGATCGCTGTTTTAGAAGCCAACTTGAAAACCATGGCTAAAATGGTTGCAAGTATGCATGATGTAATCGTAGCTCAACACACTGTTCCACCGATTGTGAATCCAATTCCAACCCAAGAACATATAGCATCATCTGCACCTGTCAATACTGGCCTGGGGGTATAATCCCCTCTCAATGCTACCATGCTAGCTCAGGCTACTCCAAGTTAGTCTGGTGCTGGGGGTAGTACTTATCACGCGGTTCTGCCTCCTAATACAACAAACCAATCTACTGCTACTCAGGCATTAGGAGATCCTCTTAAGGCAGTAAAGCTTCTGCGTAATCAGTTTGAAGCCTTTAAAAAGAAGGATGGTCTACATAAATTAGGAATCAAATAGTCTTATCCTGTAGAGTGGAAGGAAGTCCCATTTCCACCTAAGTATAAGCTACCAACCATCATGCTGTTTGACGGCAGCTCATCTCCGAGTCAGTATCTCAACCATTTCGAGGTTATGACTGATCAGCTCCAACCCAACGATGCTCTACTCACTAGAGTATTCGTCGGGTGCTTGGCAGGTACGGCCTATGACTAGTATCGTAGCTTACCAGATGGCTGCATAACATCTTTTGCAGAATTGAAACAAATGTTTCTGGAACGATTCTATGAGAGAACAAATGACATAACCATGTCAGCTCTCATCAAGATCAAACAATGGCCTAATAAAACTATTGAACATTTCATAGAGTGCTTCCGTCGCGAGGCACTCAAAATGCCCCTGGGTACTCTAGATGCATTGACTATAGATACATACAAATCAAACTTGTTACCTATAGTCAGCATGTGGACTGGACCCACACAATTCCAAGATTGGGCCCCCTTCATAGTAAGTGCCAGGGCAGCTGAAGATATTGCTGATAAATTCAAACAACTAGGCATCCAAATGCCTAATCTCGACAATGATGAACACTCTGCAACCAACAACGGTGGTCGTCAGAACAACCGCAAAGACAAGAATCTTTAGCCATCAACGTGGGTCAGTCAATACCTACCTCGACGACACCTCCACAGAGAGCACCTCGTCCTAAGGAGGAATATTCCTTTGACGAAGACGACATTATGAGCATATTTGATTGTCTAATCAAAAGAAACAAACTTCAACTGCCTGAAGCTGTAGAAGCATGAAAATTTCAGCAAATAAAGCCTTATGCGCCCAAGCCGATGAGGACATATGCGCCCAAGTCATCCTGTGAAGCCCCATACGGCCATCACCCTGTGAAGCTCTATGCGCCCAAGTCGTCCTGTGAAGCTCTATGCGCCCAAGTCGTCCTGTGAAGGAGGGCGTATAGCCTGAAACAGGACTATGCGCCCAAGCCTGACTCGGTCAAAACTATAATCAAAACGTGCACCGAAGCGCACGACCATGTCAGTCTCCACAAGCAGTCGTGCACCAAAGCATGCGACCATATCGTAGCCTGCATGCGCCTACACCCTATGTGCCCAAGGTAGGACTATGCGCCCATATGAAAACTAGTGTGTTTTCCTCATGTGGGTGCATAACATCATTCCAGCTCAGAAACGACTATAAAAAGGGGTCTCATTCCTCTTCAAAACACAGAACGGAGAGCATTTTTAAGAGCCAAATTGCTGTACTTATTGCCAGTGAGCTGAGAGTTAGCAATTTTCTTAGGTTTTCTCCCACTTTTGTAATCGAAGTGTCAACAGAGTAAAGGAGCAACTGCTGCTCGATCTCCATCGTCCCATTTCCTACAATTCTTTTTTGTACTCGGGGATCCTCAGCGCAGGATCTCTCAGGCGTACTCGATTTGTGGTACTTTGCGCCAATAAAGAAAAGACAGCGTTTCTTCTTCTTTTTGTGTGTGTCCACGAAAATGGCGACTCTGCTGGGGACTACCTTTTCCTCTGACGAAAGGTGGTGACGTAATCCGATACCGACAAAGTGGGGAGTACTCAGAAGATGCTGATCGTAAAGTTCGATCAGCAGACGTTCGAAGAGATGCTCTCGAGGGATGGCTCTACTCCCTCAAAATCAGTGAAGCCACGCAAGACTTGGCTTCCGAAGGCTCGCTGTGCATATCCTGCTAGTGTCATAGCAGATATGCAACTGGAGGACTCTGTCATATTGGCGCATGACTCTGCCACAAAAGCTCCCCAAATAGAGAAGGCTCATACTGTTCCGGGCTCTACTAGCCCAGTGACTTCTTTCCTGCACAACCAACAACAGAGTGTTCGACGTTCGAGACTTGGCAAAGGAAAGCACTACGATGCCAAGAATCGGGGTGTTCGACACTCTAGAAAAATCCAACAAGGCTCACAAACGAAGGAGGCAAAGCTGGAAGAAAATAATGCTGCTCCACCAAACATGCGCCCAAAGCTATGCGCCCAAGGGGATGTTTGGGCGCATAACCCCAATCAGAATGCTTCTTTCTTCGACAGATTGGGCATCCAGGGTCATGCGCCCAAGGCTATGTGTCCAGGCTCACTTGATCCATACTATGTGCCCACATCAAGGAGGCTCAAACATGCTGCCAAGAAGCATGCGCCCAAGGCCAGTCTCCAAGGCATATGCTCCCACAGCAAAAAGACAAGCCCCAACGCGTATGGCACGGGGCTGTCTTCAAGGACATCACAGAACTTAGGTGTGGGGGTTGCCCTTGCACATGAACTAAGTCTGGATGCGCCTACTCTCCTTACAAACCCGCATACAAAGCTGGACGATGCATGCAACATGGGTTGTAAGGCAAAACTCCCTTCCGCTGACTTGTGCAATATGATAAATCATAAGTACAAAGCGAGGGAGGACATAACAATTCATAGTGCACATCCGTGCACCAGTATTGTCATCAACTGTTGCTGCTCTAAAGCAACGAGAGTGCCTCAGAGACAGTTCGTGTTCCGACAGTTGCATTTCTCTGACGACGAAAGCCGCTTTGTGTCTCATCCAACATGGCTTCATGGGGTCCCCCTTATTGAAGCCCCAATCAAAGACGACGGACCACGAACACAACTTTCTCTCTCAGTTCCGCGAGAAGAAGGAGAAGAAGTCTACCAACAGATGTCCAGCAGGCTGTCACATCTGAAGGAGTCTATATGGGGTACTCGATCAAAGGCGAGATTCAGTATGGACGACGAAGACTCCCAAGCTGGGGGTAGTATTCCCTCAGAGTCTGAAACAGATGACCTTTACACTGGGGGTAGCCTTCCAGAGGACGACGATCTCTCCGAGTCTGACGACGACTATCTACCTCCTCTACCTGAAGATGAGGGACTCGTTAACTCGGAGACAGACAGTATCAGCACCAGTTGTATTGTTTCCTTTGTTTATCCTCGCATGTTATCTACATATATAGTAGACGAAGAAAGACCTGAAGAAGCCAGTGATCAAACCAGCAAACGGCTAGAGGGTCTTGAAACAGCATTCGCCAAAATCACTGATATGCTGACCAGTATCATGGCAGTCCAAGCTGCTGGGACTGTTCCTACACCTCAACAAAATGTCTCGGCTCATGCTAGTCCAGCTCATAGAAACAACCCTCCTTCACTACAAAAGGAGTATCATTCCGTTGCGCCTTCCCCAAATCTTACAAATGCTAGGGGTGGTCCTTCGCCAACAACGCCTGACAACCGTTTAGCAGCCGTTTTCTAACAACTGCTCAATCAACATGATGCAATTGATTCCATGGTCGCCCGTCTCGACACCATCTCACACAAAGACGAGCTTCATAAGATAGGGATATCTCAACCTTATCCTCTTGAATGGGAGAACGCTACTTGCCCTCCTAACTACAAGCCGCTGACACTAAATTCATTTGACGGGTTGACTTCTTCTCGTCAACACATGATATACTTCAACACGCAGACTATGCACTTACCCAGGGACGATCCGTTTTTGTTAAAGCTATTTATTAGCACCTTATAGGGGGTAGCTTTCGAATGGTTCTGCAGTCTGCCTGACGGTTGTATCAATTTGTTTAAGGAGTTTGAGAGGTTGTTCCTTAACAGGTTTTACGAGAGTGGCATGCATGTTAGTATGTCCACCCTCATCGAGACCAAGCAAAGGAGGACTAAGTCTGTCATCGCCTTCATCGAACGCTTCAGGTGGCTAGCACTAAAGATGCCCTTCGGCATACCAGACTCAGAACTTATGGACACTGTAGAAGCATGGAAAAGAACTAGAAAAGCCCATGCAGCTCAAAACAGAAGAAGCCCATGCGGCTCAAAACAGAAGGAGCCTCATGTGGCTCAGGAATCTATCAGAGCCTCATGCGGCTCAGAAACTCTTCAATAGCCTCATGCGGCTCAGGCAAGAATCACGTGACCCTACACGGCTTGCCTTTACAGCTGGCCATAAGTGACTGCTCCCATTAAATGCTCTGACATAAAGCGATAACTCGGATATTAAAGCTGAAATGATGAATTTCGATATGACGGCGTATTCCTCGGGAAACGAAGAAAATCTCCTATGCAGCTGGCACGATCCACCAACTATAAAGCTCCCTATGCGGCTGCCACCATCCCATGCGGCTGATGCTCTCATGCGGCTCGGAGCGTAAAGACCCTCATCATGCGGCTCCAATCCTAAGAAGTCACCCCATGCGGCCGCTGTTCTCATGCGGCTCGGATCGTGGGGATCATCTCCATGCGGCTCAATATTAAGAGGCCATGCCCATACAGCCCTGACATGTGGCTAGTCCTATATGGCTCAATTGGAAACCACCCCCATGCGGCTCAGATTTCGGAGGCTACACCTATGCGGCTGCCACCTTTATGCAGTTCAAAACCTAAGAAGCTACCCTCATACGGCTATGGCTCGCGGTTATGACACGTGGCAGAAGATCAGTTTCCCACGTGGCACTAAATCAATTAAGAGTTATCAACAAATCCCAACAACCAGATTTAGTGCAATCACAATTATTAATCAAATCAAATCAGATTTATTGATTGGACACGTGGCAGGAGATCCGAGCTTCCCAAGATTCATGATAATCAACATTGATTGCCCATACAGATTTTGCACAATCAGCATTAATTGTCCAGATTCGTTACAATCAAGATTAGTGGTCCAGATTAATTGCCAACAAAATAGGATCAAGGAAATGGCAATTACATCCCCATGCCGTCGACTTTTTCAGGACAATCATTGCAAACCCTAATGATGACACCCCACTCCTATAAATAGCAATGTGCCATTCCCTTGTAAAAAGATCCTCCATCCAAAACCGAAAAAATATAGTAAGGTGCCATTCCCTTGCAAGAGAGATCCTCTCCACCCCGGCTGGACACACAGAGAGACAAAGGTGCGCACAGAAGAGTCTTTCCATCTTGAGAGCAGTTCTTCATCGGAGCCAAGGCTACGTCTGATCGTCCAAGGAGTAAGGCAGAGCGGCCGTCGCTTTCCCCGAGCCTCTACCGTCACCCTCCATAATCTAACTAAACAATCGTACTTAGATTGCTGTACCTAGGTTTTCGTCCCTAGGTTTTTTTGTACGAGCGAGTTTGTATTGTGAAGTAAAAGTCCAGTCCTCCCATATAATTGTTCTGTTCTTTTATAATTAATGGCAAACACGATGGCGACTCTGCTGGGGACTAACTTCTCCACGGCTGAGGAGTTGGTGACGCAATCAGACACAGCCAAACTTGGCTCCACTCAACAAATGTTGGTCGCTCGGTTCGACCAGCAGGCGTTTGAAGAAATGCTCTTCGACGGGAGCGCTGGCCCGGTCCAGCGGCGAGCCCGCACAAAGAAGGCCCGCAGGGAGTGGAGACCCAAAAATTTCGCTCCTCTCCAAGCTTTTGAAGAAGTACTCTCTGTTGCCCGAGACAGCGGAGAAGTCTCGCTTGCGGCCCCACTTTAGACCATAGAGGACCCTGCTGTCCCCAAGTCCGACAGAAGAAAATACTATGATGCTGGTCTTGCAGGGGCAAAAAGGAACTCTATGCAGTCCAAGTCGCATAAGGGCGCCAGCCACATGGAAGTTCATGCGGCCGCAACTGCCAACCGCATGGAGAAGACTCATGCGGCCACAAATGTCAGCCGCATGCAGAAAACCCACGCGGCCAGAACTTTCAGCCGTATACAGGCAGCCTGTACGGCCATGACATCCAGCCACATACAGAAAGTTCATGCGGCCACAAAAGATAGCCGCATGCCGACAGCCTGTACGGTCACAATTCCTAGCCGCATACAGAAAGGACATGCGGCCACGCATACCAGCCGCATGCAGACAGTCTGTACGGCCACCAATCCCAGCCACATACCATCTATCCCATGCGGCTCACGGTCAGTCTTCGACCGCCTCTCATACGGTCCTGACCACGAAGGCTCTTTGGAGCATATGCCAGACTCTGTTGTGACCAGCTTGGACTCTTCCTACTATGCACTCTCAGGTGCTAGAAGGAGGAAGTCTCGGGCAGCGCGGGCTCGACGAGCTCAGTCGGCTGTCCCAACTTCTGACTATCAGGGCGTCCCGCTGACTATTACGCGGGCCCCTGATGGAAAGTTGTATAAAACTATCCGTGTCCAGCCTCCAGCAGCCGACGAACGGGATAGTCATCGAGAATCTCCCAACAACGATCAGGGGCAAGTACTCGTACGACCTCCACATCAGGGAGCAGACAGGAGGTCGACATGCTCATGTGCTCAAAAATCCCGGACTCATAAATCGGGTGACTTGCGCAACGTGGTCCTTCACAAGCGCAAGGAAAGAGACGAAGATCTGATGTGTAAAGAGTCCTGTCAAGGACATCAATGCACCCAAGTCATAGTCAACTGCTGCTGCAACAAGGCAGCATCACAAAAAGACCGGCAGTCCGTCTTCCAAAGGCTACAACACCCAAGCTCAGAAGACGAGGCGCTTCTCGTCGACTCTTGCAATTCTGCTCTGAAGATTCCTGGGAGCGGAAGGGAGAAGAAACAAATGTCTCCAGCCCAAAAATTTTAACCGGCGTAACCTAGAAAATTTCTTCTAAACGGTTGTCTACTACGGTTGCAGGAGGAGTTTACCAAGGTACCCGCTCAAAGACAAAATCTGCCATACTGGGAGATTCGTCCACATCTATGGGAGACACTAGAGCCGGGGGTAGCATTCCTCCAAATATCCCCAACAACCCGGTGTTCCAAGAAGATAGTCCGGAGGAAATGGTTCACCCAACAGATGCAGCACATCCCGACGTCCCCGAGGACGTCCATAATTCTCAAGACGAGGCAAGCTCTGAAGCTAGGGGTACTACTCTTTCTGAGTCCGAACCAGAGGAGAATATTCCCACATACCCTGACGACTTCTCTGTACGAGGATACGACTCAGAGGGCACGTCCTCTACCGTTCCTTCCATCTCTTATCATATAAGGACGGTATTTATGACGGACAGCAACCAAGAGGGTCCCAGTGATCGCCAACGCATCGACACTCTGGAGGCCATACTGTACGCTTTGGTCAAGTCCGTGGACGAGATCAAAGCGGCCCTTCCAACTCTGCAAGGAAGGACGCCTGGCCAAACAAGCTTGGGTCTCGCGGTCAATACGGACTCGAAATTAGTTGCACCAAACTCGGGCGATAATCCTCCTGAAATATCGGCTCCCACCGCTGCAGACGAGGCCAGGGAGGCAAGAAGAGAGGTCCAGGAGCTCCGGGCCATGTTCCAAGCCCGAGAAACCTGCCAGGACCTCAGGATACGACAACCGTATCCCGCTGCGTGGAGAGATGTTCCTTTCCCACCAAAATATAAACTATTTCACATCAATCCATATGACGGGAAGACATCTGAAAGCAGGTACATCACCTACTTCGAAGTCACAACCGACCATCTGTCCTATGACGACGCTATCCTTACACGGTTGTTCATCGGAGCCTTGGAAAGGGTCGCCTTCGACTGGTACCGTAAATTATCGGACAATTGCATCCACTCCTTCACCGGCTTCAAACGCATGTTCCTAGAGAGGTTCTATGAAGTAGGACAAGACGTGACAATGTCCACTCTCATGGACGTTGTTCAGGGAGAAAATGAGCTAACAAGAAATTATATCTAGCGGTTTCGCCAAACCGCGATGAAACTGCCTTCCGGCAACCCTGATTCCTCCTTGATTGAAATTTGCCAAAAGAGACTGCTTCCCACAATCAGCCTCTGGATGGGCGAGAGTTAATTCAAGGATTAGAAGATGTTCATCATCAGTGCCACTAGCGCAGAAGATAAAGTGAAAAAAAGCCCGCCAACTGGGATTGCACATCTCGGAAGGGGAAGACAAGGGCAAACGCCCTAACGTCAACAACAACAACGACGGTAATTCCTCCAGCAACCGAGACAACAAGGGCAAGCAGGCTATGGTGGCCGATACAGCCCCAAAGCCCGAATCAACGCCGGCAGAAAAGCAGTGGCCTCAGATGACCTACTCCTTCGAGGATGGCCATGTTAAACCCATTTTAGACATGCTCATCCAAGGAGGACGAATTCAGCTCCCTCCTCCCAGGCGTGAGCCTCGTCCTGCAGATATGGAGAGTCCCAATTACTGCCATTACCATCGCTATGTTCACCATGCTACACAAGACTGCTATCAGCTGAAGTGATACATCTAACATCTCATCGATTCTAAGGCTCTGGCCATTGATTTCAAAGAGGTGACCGTGGCAGCCAACATGGTGTCAGTATAATTTGGCAGCTTCCCTCCGACAAAGACTCAAGACGGAGTAGTACCTGTCCCTAGAGCAAAGATGGAGGTCTCTAATCTTCCACCTCCCCGAGACTAATCTGCTGGTCTAGTGCCCCTTACTACATCACGGGGAGAGATCATGTGGGTCCATCCGGACTTGGTACCTGAGGTGACTCAGTCCGCACCCCCATCCACCAGCAAAAAAAAGAATGGGAAAGTTAAATCATATCGCACGATCTCGACAGAAGTCGAAGAAGCCACTGCTGTTGTTACCCCCGCTCCGACGTACAAACCTAACCTCCACCGGGTAACTCGGCTGAAGATCATCAGCCGACAGCTGCTGATGCTCCAGGACCTCCGCAGCCTTCGACAACTGACAAGCCTAGGCCGAAGGAGACTCGCTTCGACAAACCTCTCCGAAGAGAGACGCCTCATGGGCTAGAGAGGCCATACAACTTTGACATCCTGGCGTAATTGGCCAACACACCGGCCAAATTATCACTATACGAACTCCTGAGACTCTCCAAGGATGTTCGCATCGTACTAAGCGAGGCACTCCAGAATGTCGACTCATATCTAGCTCAGTCCAATCTCACTAGGGAAAGCCCGTCTGCAGATCTCCAGGACAGCGCTTGCACAGGGTCAATGCCCAATAATGTCTTCACTCCGCAGGATATACTTATCAGACCAACCTGCACATCGCCCCCTGTATTATACTGGGTACATTGGCGATATCAAGGTCGATCGGATGCATATTGACCCCGGGTCCTCTATAAGCATCATCCCGAAGAGCCTACTACACCATCTGCGCATCCCAATGCATCGCCTGACGTCGACAAGCACCGCCATCAGCGGTTTCAATTCGGGCAGGAGCTACCCGATCGGGAAGATTCGCCTAAAGTGCCAAATCGACGACCTTCAGTCAGAAGTGACCTGTTATGTCATAGATGCAGATACTTCCTACAATATTCTCCTGGGGCGTCCTTGATACACTATTACATGATCGTGCCTTCCACACTGTACCAGTGCTTCAAGTACATCGACAAGCACGGCCTTGTGAGGACAGAATTTGTCGACATCGATCCCTTTAAAGGGGTCGAATCCTACTAACTCAGATTCATGCTTTATGAGAAGTCAAAAAGTATCTTGCCGAAGGAGATACACAAGCTCAAACTGAGGCAGCAACGGGATCTGAAGAACCTCTGACGATCCACCTCCAAGCCCGCAAGCCTGGCATAACTGTGCCCCTTACAGCCACTCTGCGTAAGGACGCAATTAGCCTCTCTGCACAGGAGGAACAGATGATAATCCGACTGCCAAGGTCTGGCCAAGCGCCAAGACCCATGACAGAGCCACTGACAATCAGGTTACCTAAAGCTAACCAGCAACAAATAGGGGAGCTCAATCCTCTGTCAAGCCGATGATAATTCGTCTTCCCAGAATGAATCATCAACCGAGTACTAAGCTAGGGACTACTAGCCAGCCAATAACTCCCCTCTAAACACCAAGCACCAAACTGTGGGGTAGCTAGTATGCCAACACTCTACGTTCTGCTCCACCCATGGAGCCCCTGATATCAAGTTGCCTAAGGCATCCTCTCAGTCTGCATTTACGCAGGGGGTGGCTGAAGAAGAATCGAGCTGGCCAAGTATATTGGCTGCTTACACTGATGTTTCATTCGCAGATGATGTAATCCCACTGGAAAAGATACCTTACTTCATCAATAAAGGGCTATCTTTGAATTATTTCGAGCTTAATAAGCTCTGTACAATGTATGCTATGGAACACGGTATTGGCACTCACCCTGCACACACAAATGACAAATGTCTACACCGCGAACACAACTTACTCCAGTGGAAGATGCTTACCGCATAATCGAGGGAGAGGATCACCCAATCATCTTCGGCCGGAAGAATGATCCACAGCCCTTCAAGATAGAAAAAGTTGAGCTCGAACCCGACACCGGAAGATTGCCCCTTTATCTGTATAGTTCCCAATCCAAGTACCTTATGCAAAACAAGGATATGATCTGGAAACTACACCAGGCTTAAACTATGGCACCGGAAGGCGTTACCCTTACAGTCGCCGGCCCCTGCTGGGAAACCACGAGATTATTACAGCAAAACCAGATGTGGGCTAGGTTATGTCACACCTACGACGACACCTGAAAGCTCAGACGAAGAATGCGACTGGCATTCACACTCAACTGGATCACCCACTTCCGATTCAGATATCAGCACCGGGGACATGATCAGGAAGTCTGGTCCTTCAACATGGCATTTGCCAACGCCTACGAAGAAGATGAAGACATTCCCGAACTTCTTGAGCTAGAGACATGGGCACAACAACTGGATGCACAGTGGGAGAAGCGGTTCGAACAAAAAGAGCCTTCCACCTTGGATGAGGTTGTACAAGTCGATCTCGGTGATGAGTCCTCTCCAAGCCCATCTTCGTCAGCAAGAATCTGGCAGTCGAAGAGCGAAAATCACTACTACAACTCGTCAGAGAATACATCGACGTGTTCACCTGGAGCTACAAAGACATGCCAGGACTGAACCCCAGATTGCACTTCACAAGCTCAACATCCGTTCGGACGCAAAACCAGTCAAGCAACAGCAACGTCGGTTCCGTCCTGACGTCATGAATGCCATTGAAGCCGAGGTAAACAAACTAATAGCAAGCGGCTTCATCCGTGAGGAACAGTATCCTGACTGGGTCGCCAATATAGTACCATTTCTCAAAAAAGTAGAAAGATTCGAATCTGCATCGACTTTCGCAATCTGAATGAGGCGTGTCCTAAGGACGAGTTTCCTCTCCCTATCACAGACATGATTGATAACACCTGCGGCTTTGAGCATATGTCATTCATGGATGGTTTCTCAGGGTACAACCAAATCAAGATGTTCCCTACGACGAAAAGTATACGTCATTCCGAACACCAATTGGCACATACTGCTACACAGTTATGCCTTTCGGTCTAAAGAACGCTGGCGCCACCTATCAAAGAGCTATGAGCATTATCTTTAGAGACCACTTGCACAAAACAGTAGAATGCTACATCGACGACATCGCCGTCAAAAGTCGCTCTAAGGAAGATCATCTGCATGATCTAAGGACAGTGTTCGACCTGATGCGAGCGCACAATTTGAAAATGAACCCCACAAAATCCTTCTTGGGCGTATCCAGCGGGAAGTTCTTGGGTTTCATCATTACCTCCCGGGTATCCCCGTAGACCCTGAGAAGATGAAGGCAATCATGGAGATGGGTCCCCCGAGAAATCTTCGTGAACTCCGAGGCCTTCAAGGGAGGCTAGCCTACATCAGGAGGTTTATCTCCAACCTCTCCGGACGATGTCAGCCATTCACCCATCTCATGAAGAAGGGCATTTCATTCGTATGGGATAAAGAATGCCAGCGCGCCTTCGACAGCATCAAAGAATATCTGACGAACCCTCCAGTTCTGGTAGCCCCGATTGTTGGAAGACCATTCTTGCTCTATGTACGAGCAATGAACATTCTCTCGTGCTCTGCTAGCACAGAACAACGATGCAGGACACGAACAAGCTATATATTACCTCAGCCGAATGATGATGGGGCCGGAGCATCGATACACTGCCGTAGAGAAAGAGTGCCTTGCTCTAGTTTTCGCCATTCAGAAGACGTAACACTACGTCACGGGACAAACCATCTAATCATATCAAGAGTCAACCCCCTCAGGGTCCTCATGACTAAACCAGGTGCACTCAGCTCTCGCCTCGCTACTTGGGCGATATTACTGTCCTCCTACCACATGATCTTCGTCCCGCAAAAGGCTGTTAAAGGTCAAACTCTGGCAGACTTTTTAGCAGCACATCCAGGTTCGGAGTCAACGAAAATAGACGAAGAGATTCCAGACGAGGTCGCTAATTCAAATATGGCCTCCCATGATATCGTATGGTGGATGTTCTTCGACGGCGCTTCTAGAACCGGGCCCAAGGGCAACATCGTCGCTGGAGTCGGAGTAGTGCTGATTTCTTCCACCGGGTTGGTGATCAATCGAGCTTATTCCCTCACAGAGCCCTGTTCAATCAATGTGGCCGAGTACAATGCTTTGGTCATTGGTCTGACTTACAAAGAGCTGGGGTAGAGCACCTTGAAGCATACGGCGATTCGCAGCTAATCGTCAATCAGATCCGGGGCTCATACGAAGTCCGCCATGAGGACATGATCCCCTACCACCAAATAGCGATCGACATCATCTCGTTCCTGGAGGGGTTCTTCATAGAGCACGTTCCCAGGCTCTAGAACATCGAAGCCTGCCCTAGCAGGCCTTGCCGCTTCCTTAGCAGTTCCGAATCATGCTCATCATCTGGTTGACATCATAGGCCGTGAGTTGGTCTGTCCCAGGAATAATGTTCAGGGTGCGAGAGCTACTCCGCTCTGACAGTCGACGAAGCGCCAGATTGGAGACAACCGTTCATTGACTTCGTAGTCTACGACATCCTGCCGGAGAGTCCGAAGGAAGCCACTTCTATTAGAAGATTTCCCTAAGATTCTTCTACGATACAGAGACAAAAATGCTATATCGGCGATCATACGATGGATTACTGCTTCGATGCCTGTCAAATACAGAGGCCAAAGAAGCCGTACGTGAAACTCACGATGGCATCTGTGGGGCCCATCAGCCTGGCATGAAACTACATGATCGCCTTCGCGAATGGGCTACTACTGGCCCACGATGGTTCAGACGCAATAGACTATGCACGAAAATGCAAAGCCTGTCAAGTCCACGCAGATTTTATCCACCAGCCATCGAGTTTCTACACCCGACGGTGGCATCCTGGCCCTTCGAAGCATGGGAAATGGACATCATCGGTCCGATCACTCCGTCTTCGTCCCGAGGACATCGATTCATACTCGCAATCATAGATTACTTCTCCAAATGGGCGGAAGCTGTTCCGCTGGCAGAAGTGAAGACTTCAAACGTGATCAATTTCCTCAAACATCACGTCATTATCGCTTTGGGCTGCCCCGAAGGATCATCCATGATAATGGTCCGCAGTTCGCAAGCCATTTTCTATCGGTTTTGTGACAAACACCGCATCCAGAATATTGCTTCAACACCATACAACCCAGCGGCTAATGGTCTGGCTGAAGCATTCAACAAAACAATCATCAAGCTTCTCAAGAAGTTCGTGTCATCAAACAAACGCGACTGGAATGAAAAGCTCGGTGAATGCTTATGGGCGTACCGTACTACAGTACGGACTGCCACCGGGAATACACCATTCTCTCTAGTATACGGAAGTGAGGTAATTCTTCCACTGGAGACTCAAATCCCCTCACTCCGCGTTGCTCTCATATACAGACTGATGATAATCACCATCGCAGACTACAAGAATTGAGGCCCTAGATGAGAAGCCTACTAGCTTAACAACGAATCGAGGTGTACCAGGCACGTATCTCCGGAGCTTCAACAAGAAGGTTAAAATCAGAACATTCCAAGTGGGCGACCTCGTTCTGGCAGTTCGAAGGCCGATAGTTATGACTCACAAAACCGCCGACAAGTTCCAGCCAAAGTGGGAAGGCCCGTTCATCATTGATGCTGTATTCTCCAATGGAGCTTACCGCCTCGCGAAACAAAATGGAGACTTGCTCATGTTGCCCATCAACGGTAAGTTCCTGAAGAAGTATTACGTCTGAAACGACATCCTCCAAGGTGATGAGTTACGTACCCGCTGGTACCGTTAAACTCACATCCTAACTTCGAATCTTCCACAATGATGAGTTACGTACCTGCTGGTACCGCTGAACTCACATCCTAACTTTGAATCTTCCACAATGATGAGTTACGTACCCGCTGGTACCGCTGAACTCATATCCTAACTTCGAATCTTCTACAATGATGAGTTACGTACCCGCTGGTACCGTTGAACTCATATCCTAACTTCGAATCTTCCACAATGATGAGTTACGTACCCGCTGGTACTCTGAACTCACATCCTGACTTCGAATCTGCTACAGTAATAAGTTACGTACCCTCTGGTACCACTGAACTCACATCCCAAAAATAAATCTTCCGAAGCAATGAGTTACGTACCCCTGGTACCGCTGAACTCACATCCCTACAAATTTGCCGAAGTAATAGTTACATACCCGCTGGTACCACTGAACTCACATCCCACCTATAAATCTGCCAAAGCAATGAGTTACGTACCCCCTGGTACCGCTGAACTCACATTCCGACTCCAGATCTCCAGATTGTCGAGCTACGTACCCACAAGTACCGCTGAACTCACATCCTGGCCACTACAGATGAATCTATATCGCATCTTTTAGGTAGTAAGTCACGTATGATTATGCCTCTGAACTTTTTTCCTAAAAGAGCTCCCTCCTTATGATCCAATACCCGCACTCTCAGTGCACAAAAGGGTAACAGATCCACAAATTCTCCGAAACAACCACGTCGATGTTACCTCTGAGTTGTTTCCCTTCCACCAAAAACAAACCGCCCTCATATAGAACCTCCATGTCCTCATTACCTCTGAGTTATTCTATATTCCCTTCATGGAGCCCCCTCCTGCCATGTCCTCATTACCTCTGAGTGGAAGGCTCCATCGAAGAAACCCTCATATTTACCACGTCCTTATTACCTCTGAGTAAGTATATTGGTTCTCTCTCGACCTATTATTCGTACCAAAAAAAAACAACCATGGTACGCCAAGGATAATAGGCCCACAAATGTCCTCTGTTGACAACAAATGTCCATTGTTGACCCTAAATGCTGTACTAAGTTTCATAGTACATGCCCCTCACTTCTCATCATGCCCCGGGGGCCCAGCTGCCCCATAGCATTCTTTCTTCCGATACCAGAAATCCACAGCCACCTGACTGTAGATTTGTTCTAAGTATCCCCATCAACTTGTTATCTGTACCTAAAAGGTATGCCAAGGGTAATAAGTCCACAAACAGTTCTCCAATGGGGTAAATACTACAAACAGAATAAGCAGTACAAATAAAGGGTAGAATAAAGCATACTCTTTTATTTGAAGGGCAAAAGTACTACAGGTTCTGGGGACCACGTCCCACTCAAGAAAGCAACAAAAACAAAAAGAAGGAAAAAAGTCGACTATTGTTCGGCGATACATAATGCCCTGAGACAGTCCCTCAACAAGGCAGTCGACCGCTCAAATCGCTGTTTGGCCCGACGTTCGGCCTCCTGAGTCAGTAACGCCGTATCTTCCAAGGGCGCATGAGCCCGCCAGCCCTCTCAAACTTCTTCAGAGCGCGTTCAGGTTAGCAGAAGCTCTGGAAACCCTTTCGGCATCCTGAATAATCAGCTCTTTGTCCGCACGGGAAGCTTCAAGCTCAGACTCCAAGAAGGCCAGCTTCTTCTGAAGCACGAGAATCTGCTCCCTTGTATCGATTACTCCCTGGGAGGCGGCCACCTCCCGAGCCCTGTAAACCTCGCTCCGGTGGCTCAGCTGGTCGTACAAGAGAGACAGTCGCCGAGGTCCTTTATTATAACTGGCTTAGATGTATCTCGCGAGCCTTATTTTCTCCAGGACGGTAGTGATGAACCCCCGCTCCTGATCAATTGCTGCAGACAAATCAGCTTATCGCAGCACTTGAAACTGGGCCACAAGCTGATCAACCTCCAACAGTTTGGGCTCCAGAAGCGCAGCTATCCCTTTCCCCGCCAGAAAGGGTTTTGAGAATGTCAATTTGGCCTTGGGCGCATTGTCGGCCAAGGCGAAAGGGGTCCCTGCTCCACAGCAGCGTCTACTCCTCTCTTCAAATGGCGGTAGAAACTATCAACCACATCCTGCGACACCTCATCCAGAACTTCCGTAGAGGACGATGTCAAAGGAAGTGTGGCTGGCAGTGTCGAAGAAGACGCAACCGAACTTGCCGCCCCTGCCACAAGGGAAATAAATTCTGAGCGAAAGACGCTTGAACAGCGGCCAATTCTTCCTCTGCGGCCCGAACAATCTGGATACTCGGTATAGCTGAGAGGTCAACCCCCAAAGTCATACGAGCAGAGGGAGGTCCAGGGACCATTGCTTCCTGTCCAGGCTGTGCCGCCATATCACCTCCCGAATTCGATCCGGCGGAGGCCCCTCAAGATAAGCCGAAAGAGGAGGGGGCACGCTCCCCTCCACCAGACCCCCTCTAGCAGAGCCTACCTTAACAATGTCCATCATCGGCACTGAAAGGGCAGGACCTGCATGCCCAGAGCAACCATCAATCAACGTAACCGAAGGATATGATGATAGAGCGAATGGGCCTCCTCATTAGTCAAATTTTGCTTATCTTACCAGGAAGGGTTGTAGAGGCTGAGGTTCGCTCACAACCGCCATAGTCCCCTCACCAGTACCCCCCAAGAATTCAGCTAGCTCTTCTGTCCCAGCCGCCCCAGAAGAGGTACGACTGGATCAGCGTCACCTTGATGAAATTCAAGTTTTGGGGACAGGTTCATCGGAGCCCCCGTCGTCTCGAGTTGTGACCTCAGTAACCTGAGATCCCCCAGCCGCAATCGAGAGAGCCCCAACAAAATAATCCCGGCACATATGTCACTGATCAAAGTGTTCAGGGCTGGATCGACTCAGAAATGGGGGCCGGTTCGCAGATTCCTCCTCCTCTGACGCTACAAGAGCAAAGGAAAATGATTAGGCCATAGTACAGGAAAAAGAAGGAGAAGACAGTTATAATTCGAGTCACCTCAGAGACAGCGTCAATACCCTCGTTAAGTAGCCGACAGGATCTGACAACAGCCCGTTTTATGGAATAAGTCATGCCGATATCAGCAGACTCACTCCTGCTCCGCTTGCGCGAAGGACCAGGCACATCAGGCGACTGATTCGCCACCGCTTCATCGAATAATGGGCGGTTGATCCGCCGCCACCTCGTCTAGAAGAGGGAGAAAATCATCGGCACCCTGCTCGTCATCTTCTTCACCCCAATAATGGACTCCGAGTCCGATACAGGAACCGTGTTCGCCCTCTGCTTCCTCGTTTTTGACCCCAGGGGCTTCTCTGCCAAGCCGGTACCAACAATAAAACTGGTATGCGGGTCAAAGTTAACAGGAAACCTTCTCGCAGTGACGTGGTAGAGAGCCGCTAAATACAAAATCTCCCCTTGCGTCTCAGCGTCAGGGACCGAGAAACTAGCACGGTATGAGCAATATTATAGTAAAGCCAGGCCCTGATGCCATCCAGAATGCTGCCTTCAAAGCCCAGGCAAGAGCTGGGACTCTCTAGGAACAACCGGCCGTACCCAAACTAGCGGGAGAACCGGCTGGGCAAGTAAGGTTCCAGGTAGATAGTATTACGGTTGCGATATACTAAGTGCGAGGGACGGATGTTACGCAACCAAAGAAGCATCCTCCCAGATAAGAGGAGAGGAGGCCCGATACCGTCAACATGTACACTCCTCACCTCCTCAGCAGAAAAATAGGGAACAGACACGAAGAAGTTATATCCATCCACCCTCGCCAGCGCCTCCGACAGGCGGGCATAGAATTGTACTCCCAGGGCATCTGACAGTACTGGAAGATAAAAGCATTGTCGTCAGTTACACCATCTTCTAGGCCAGGTCTCATCAAAGACCGGCAATACATTAATAGCCACCCTATCAAATAGTGGTAGGGCAACTCGATTCACTCAAAGTTCATCGCCGTGTCACGTGCAATAACCTTGGACGAAAAAGTACGAGGCCACGTGTATACTGTACACATGGCCGAAGAAGAGCCAGTCTGACCCTGAAGGCCAGCTTCACGGCAGGGAGGATAAATTTCGGCTGATCCTCTCAATGGAACCAACTCCTCCTGAGACCACGCAATTTCGTAGCCATTCCATCAGGAACCCTGCCAGGATTGCCTTCTCCGACAACGGCTGGGTATCCTGATAAAAATAATCAAAAGAGTCAGTTTGACTTCCAAATGTGTCGCTCAAGGCCCTTGATTTCTTGGCAGTTAACACAGATCCTGTACTTGCTCTCGGGTCAGAGGATCCCGAGGAGCAACCCGGCCTGAGGTACCTTGGTGAAAAAGATGGAAGAGCCAAGCCCTAGTGGAAGGTTTCCTTCCTACTATCCTTATTGGTCGTCTGCTGACAGTAACTGTGGTGACACAATAACTCCTGATAGACAGCAACGAAACCCGGATGTCGTTGCTCCAAATCTTCGAACTCTTTGTTCGTTGGAGTATATACTTCAAACACTTCATTGCCCCAGGGCAGCCTAGAGACTGCGTGATCTTATGAAGAGCGAGACCAATCTCCCCTCCAGGCGCGAAGAAGGTCCCCGTCCGCCGGTTATACATCTCCAAGAGAGCCATGAATTGTTGGCCCATTGGTCATATGGTCAAACTAATTTTAATAATTGATCAAACTCTGTCTCGATATATGAAGCTAGTCAAGATGTATCGGACTCTTGTACATGAACAAGAACAGCTATCTATACAGTTCAAGACCGAAGCTATGTTTGCCTGTTCAAGTCTGTATTTCCTTTGAGTAATGCATTTTTTATTTTATTGAGTCTAGGAATACGTTGTACACCGAGTCGTACTGGCAAATAGGCTATTCCAAAATGTTTTCAAAACATTTTAAAATATCCTTTGTTTTAAAAACATTCTTTTAAACAAAAGCTTTAAAAAGTTTTCAAAAAGGTTTTCAAAAATCATCAAAAACTATGTTTTAAAACCTGACCTAACCCTGACAGAACTCGGCCAGAGTTCGGCCAGAGTTCGGCCAGAGTTCGGTTGGTGGCCGTTTGATTTTTGAATCTTCTGAACTTGGTCCTCCTGCAGTTGCGGATTTGACCAAGATTTTCTCAAAGAGTTCTGCCCGAATTTGCCAGAATTCTGTCTTTGGAACTCCTACAAATAGAGAAGGATTTCGATCATTTCAACTCACTCATTACTTTCAATCTTCTCTCTTTCTAAAGCATTCAGTTTCCAAAGAGTTTTCTTGAGCTTTAATTTTCAGATCCCAAGCCAATTACAATCCTCTAGTCGATTTGCCATGCGGTAAGGTCTAAAGTTTCTGAGAGATTGTAATCAGAAGGCTTGATTGAAGAATACCTCTTCACATTTGAAGTTGGACGAGTTCTTCGTATCAAAACTCGCATTGTAGAAGTTGCAAGACTTCGTAAGAAAACTTGCGTTTTTCCAATAGTGGATTCAACTGGTAGCAAGAGTTCTACCGACTGGATTAGTCCTCAACAGAGGAAACCAGTATACATCGCTGTCTTTGCGTTTGCTTTCTTATCTCTGCCTTTACTTTATTTATTTGTGATTATTATTCTGTGATCTTGCTGCTAACATTTTTAATTAGCAATATTTGCTGTCAACTCTATTCACCCCCCTCTAGAGTATTGTGCTTTACGATTTCGTTCCTACAATTGGTATCAGAGCGGGTGTTACAGGTAAAGCAATGTAACAGTACAATTATTTATTCTTTTTAATTAACTGTTATATAGATCACAGCACAACACATGATAACTGAAATTTACAAGTGAAGGCCAGGCCACAAACAGACCTCCACTTTGATGGTACGAACTATACCTATTGGAAAACACGAATGAGTTTCTTCTTAAAATCACTTGACTTTGATTTATGGTCCATTGTTATTGATGGCTATCAAAAGCCACCTCGTATAAATATTGATGGAGTTTTAGTTGAACAACCCCATAGCAGATATACAGAGGAAGAAAAAAAAGGGCCGTCTTGACGCACGTGCTATTAACGCTCTATTTTGTGCTTTAGACAGAACTGAATTTAACAGGGTGTCTATCTGCACAACGGCTAATAATGTGGAAGCTACTTGAAGTCACACATGAAGGCACGACTCAAGTCAAAGAATCAAAGGTCAGCAGACTACTCAAGAGTATGAGGCGTTCAAGATGAAGCCCAACGAAATAGTTACTCAGATGTTCGAAAGATTCCTGGATATTGTAAATCTTTGTCCTCCCTAGGCAAAGAATACAGTAACCATGAAAAATTCACAAACTCCTGCGAGCACTTACCAAGAACTGGATTCCAAAGGCTACTGCAATCATTGAAGGGAACGACCTCATAACTATGTCCCTCAAGTACTCATGGGTAAGCTACTCACTCATGAACTGGAGCTACGATTTTGAAGAGCCTGCACCAAAGGAGAAGATGATCGCTTTCAAGGCTCAGCACAGAAAGATGCTGAAGGTGACTCAGACAGCAGTGAATCTGATGCTGAAGATCAAGCACTCCTGGCAAGGAAATTCAAGAGATTCATGAGACATGAGAAGAGAGCCAAAGAAAACAACAGCAACAACTGGTATCAAGATGATGCTGTCTGCTATAGCTGCAAAAAAAATGACACATGAAGAAGGATTGTCCTACAAACTCATCATCAAGCAAGAAGAGCAACAGTATGAAAAAGGGAACCTGAAGAGATCAACATCACGGAAGTATGCCAATACCAGCATATGGCATGAAAGTGAAGCCAGCGACTCAGAAGACGAACAATCAGAAGACGCTGCAAACGTATGCTTTATGGCATCCGATCAGGTACCTACTGAACCTGTAGTTGATACATATGAAGACTTCACCTTTGAGCAATTAGGAGATGCCTTCAGTGAACTGATGACTGATTACAGAAACTGCGTAGCAAGTATCAGACCTCTAAGAAGGTACTCAAAGAGTACAAAGGTGAAATAGGTAGACTTATCGACCTACTAGCTGAGGTTAAAAATAATGTTAGTGAGTCTGGTGAGCTTTCAATAAAGCTCTTATTACACGAGACTACCAAGTCATCTGAAGAGAAAGACAAAGTTATCGACCAACTGAAAGAAGAACTTTCTATAGAGAAGAAAAGTCTTCGATGTGCACAAATCAGAATGAAACACTTACTTCTGATTATACTAAGTTGTATGACACTTCCAAAAGATTAGAAATTAGGTTAGGAAAACAGCCTGAGCCTGCTGCTTCCTACCCTAACACGTCACTTACCGAAAAATCGGAACATTCCCAAGCCAAACACTGTCAGACCTAACCCTATTAAACCTTTACCCCAAAAGGTTAAGCCCAAACAGGATTATAGGTATGCTTTCTTCTATACTAGAAAACCTAAACCTACCAACCATGCACACACTCAGCTTTCAACACTCGACATGCACAATGTCATTATTGTGGCCTCATTGGTCATATTTTATCTGCATGTAGAGTCAGAAAGCTTGTTAATATGCTTGGATACCAAAAGCTAACATTTCAGGACCCTACAAGAAATGGGTACCAAAAGTTTCATCTGCAAACTGTTTTGTAGGTGGAACACCCTTCACATGCTAAAAGCAAATGATCCTCGACAGCGGTTGTTCACGGCATATAACCGTGACGCTACATTATTTGCAATACTGTCGAAGAAGAAGAAGGAAGTTATGTTTCCTTTGGTAATAACTTGAAAGGGTATATTATTGGTATCGGTGATGTCGGTAAGTCTCCTATCCTGTTATTAAAGATGTCTGTCTGGTTACCGAGTTGAAACATAATCTACTCAGCATAAGTCATCTAGCTGATCATGGTTATGGCATCAACTTTGGCAAAGACAAATGTACTATAGTTGATAGCTCAACTGGTAGTACTATCTTTGAAGGTATCAGGGAAGACAACATATATGTTTTCTATTTGTTGGAAGAAACTAACATTTCAGGTAGATTTAATGGCTAAAAGCGATGAGAGTCATCTGTGGCATATGAGACTCGTCACGCAAATATGGACACAATATCAAGATTATCCACAAAAAAACTAGTACGCGGTTTACCGGACATTACATTCAAGAAGGATTCGGTATGCAGTCAATGTGAAAAGAACAAAGCTACCAGATCCACATTCAAGTTAGTAAACGCAGTATGTACTACTAGACCTCTACAATTGCTTCATATGGACTTATTCGGTCCTAGCAGAGTTGCTAGCCTCGGAGGTAAACTTTATGCTTTTGTAATTGTAGATGATTTCTCTAGATACACGTGGGTATACTTCTTGACACGCAAGAATGATGCATTATCCAATTTGTCGCCTTTACAAAAAAAAAGTTCAGAGTATTTTTAAATGGTTTTATTAAAGAAGAAGTTTTTGTAGCACAACCTCCAGGTTTCACAGATTTTAAAAACCTGATCATGTTTTAAGTTGAAGAAAGCTTTGTACGGTTTGAAACAAGCCCCTCGTGCTTGGTATGATTGTCTAAGCTCTTTCCTACTTGACAACGGTTTTTCAAATGGCAAGGTTGACACTACGCTTTTTATTAAGTCCTTTAATGGTAAGCTTCTTTTAATACAAGTCTATGTAGATGATATCATATTTGGATCTACTGATGAATCTCTGTGTCAAGAATTTTCTAAGTGTATGCAGAATAATTTGAGATGAGCATGATGGAGAGCTGAAATTCTTTCTCGGACTGTAAATCAAACAAACTGACAATGGGACGTTCATAAATCAAGCCAAGTACACAAAAGATTTGCTAAAGAAGTTTGATCTGGATAATGTCAAACCTATTGGCACTCCGATGGCAACTTCAACAAAGCTTGATATTGATGAACAAGGCAAGCCGGTCGACACACGTAAGTATCGAGGTATGATCGGTAGTTTACTTTATTTAACTGCTAGTCGTCCAGATATTATGTTTAGTATTTACCTGTGTGCACGTTTTCAAGCTAATCCAAAGGAATCACATCTGTGCGCAGTTAAGCGTATCTTTCGATACCTTAAGGGCACTTCTTCTGTTGGCTTGTGTATCCCAAAACTAAGTCCTTTGACCTTACTGGTTATTCGGATGCAGATTTTGCTGGATGCAAAGTTGATAGAAAAAATACCAGTGGCACATGTCATTTCTTAAGCAAGGCTTTAGTCTCATGGTTTAGTAAAAAGCAAAATTCTGTAGCCCTATCAACAACAGAGGCTGAGTATATCGCCGCAGGACGTTGTTGTGCTCAGATTTTGTGGATGAAACAAACCTTAGAAGACTATGATTTATTTTATACACATATTCCTATTTTCTGTGATAACATGAGCACTATTAATTTGACTAAGAATCCTGTATGTCATTCTCGTACTAAACATATCGAGATTAGACATCATTTTCTTAGAGATCATCATCAAAATGGAGATATTGACCTTGTGTACATAGATACTGAGAATCAATTAGCTGATTTTCATAAAACCTCTAGCAGAAGATCGTTTTAATTATTTACGTCGAGAATTAGAAATTTTGGACGTCAATAATATTAATTAATTTTGTTTTATGATTATATTTCAATATGCAAAAACTATGTTAGAGACAAGCTAATAAAGAGTCTCTGTCACAACAACTACGGTTGAAGCGAAGCGGTACTTAGAGTTCCCCGGTGAACCTCTGCCAGCTGGGACAGTACTCCTACAGCTAATCTGAAACAGTTGCTGTGTAATATATTTAATCTATAAAAATATTAATTATGTTAATTGAAGGCTGAAATTACTAATCTTTGAATTAAATATTTGAAATGAGCCAATGAAAAAGAAAGTGTTCCAAACCAAACCCAGGCGAATTCGGCCAGACTTCGGCCGAGTTCGGTTGAGGGTGTCAGGTTATATAACCAGAACCCGAGAGCCTTTTTCCTCATTGCTTCCAAACTACATCAACAAAACCAGCAGCCGCGCGAGGAGACCCCCTAACCCTAGTTCTTCACCACTCCCTCTCTTCCAATCCAAGTGGTGAAATCAATCCAAACTTTGGATTCGTGCGGAGTTCTTCATTCTCTACAACATACTCCAATCTTGGGAGGTATAACTCCTTATTTCCTCTCCGTTTAATTTCGTCTATTTCCTTTTATTTATAAATGGCACCTAAGGGATTCAACCCCTTCAAGAGGAAGAAGACAACCAACCCAAGTGAGGAAGGTTCATCTTCGAATCCACCCACTACTTCCCTCTTTTCGCCAGTCCAATCTAGCGACGGCGCGTTCGACGGGTTTTACTTTCAAACCATAGACCAAGCCTTACTGTGGTATGGAGACTTCTCCATGAGATCCATATGCACAGGCGCACCCATCAAGTGGACTGTATTTCCTGATCATCGCCATTTCTTTGAGGCATTAGGGTTACATCATTTTGTTAAACTCTATTTTCCTGTAGCAACTAATGCCATTAGACTGTTTTACTATATATCATATTAAACACTTTTGATGTAAGCACACGTGTTGGAGGATTAGATATTAATTTCAATGATGTCCTCTTAGCGGAGATCCTTGACATTCCCAACGAAGGTGAACCGCTGGTTGATATCACTGAGTTTGATTTCCCCGAAGGCACGACACTTACCAGTTTCAAAGCTGAACTTTGTGCACCTGATAGAGTTCGCTCTGAAAAGTTCAAGGCAAACAACTTGAACTTGTTTAATTATGAATTGCATCGTATCATTTATTCCACTCTCCTTCCGAAGTCTACTTCGAAGGATGATGTCACGTCTCTTGAATTATCTGCTATGTATCACATTCTTAAGGGGATTCCATTTTCTGCCCCTAAGACCATTATTCAGATGATGGGACGTTGTCGTGCAAGAGATAGAAATCTCTCTTACGCGATGATTCTCCCACGCATCTTTCAGCGTTTCGACATTGATTTATCTAGTTGTGCTCAAACCCTGAGTCCAAGGTTCTCAAGTTATCTCGTCGCAGTATGACTGCATCTGCTCCTCCTACTGCTCCTGCTACTGCTCTACCTCCTCTACCTCCTCAGCAGTATGCTATAACATTTGAGGGCATACACCAGCACATTTTAGATTTGCACGTCTCGATGACGGATATGGCCCGCGAACGTGAGTTCCGCGACGTCACCCGTTATCAGGCGATTGCGAATTCCTTAGCTGATCTTCGTTTTGCCCAGACTGGACGGCTCCATCCCTAGAGATCCAGCTTTTTCTGGTTACCGCTGTGAGGATGAGGCTGTTCATGCCTACTTCCAGCCCGGTAACGCATATGATTGGTACCGTTCTGACCGTACTCTCCTCGTGATTATGTCGGTGAGTTTTACACTGGCGCTCCTCCTCACCCTTCTGGCACGGGTACCTCTGGAGTTGGTCCTTCTGGACATGCTGGTCATCATACTGATGATGATGATGATGATGATTTGTGATATGTTAGTTGATTTGAGACTTAGACATTATCTACTGTATACTTGGAAATGCTCCGACATTCCAAGTTTTTCTATCTTTTAGACTTTATTATCAGTATTTCTTTTTGAGGACTTGTACTGGATTTTTTTATTTGATGTCATCTGAACATCTTTATCTGCATCTTTATGAGATTCGTAGTTTATGATTCACAGTTTATTTACTTAGCATTTCTTGATCTGCTTCTCTACTATAAACTGCCTATGATATAATTCTTTGTTTAATATAAACTACCTGAGTACAAATACATGCCTGTGATGTTATTCAAATTCTTTATAATTTTTATCATTTATCATGATTATTTTATGTATTTCTTCACTGTTTGTTATTTATGCATTGATTGCGGGAGTTTTCCTCTTTTGCAATTATTTTGCTAAGTGACAATGGGGGAGAAAAATAAAGATCTAACATTCTTTTGAGAAAATGCAGGACATGAACAATTTTTTGATTTTATTTCAAGCTTAAATGTTATATCATTCATAGTTTGTCAATTATCAAAATAGGGGAGATTGTTGGCCCATTGGTCATATAGTCAAACTGATTTTAATAATTGATCAAACTCTGTCTCGATATATGAAGCTAGTCAAGATGTATCGGACTCTTGGACATGAACAAGAACAGCTATCTACACAGTTCAAGACCGAAGCTATGTTTGCCTGTTCGAGTCTGTATTTCCTTTGAGCAATGTATTTTTCATTTTATTGAGTCTAGGAATACGTTGTACACCGAGTCGTACTGGCAAAGGCTATTCCAAAATGTTTTCAAAACACTTTTAAAATATCCTTTGTTTTGAAAAACATTCTTTTAAACAAAAGCTTTAAAAAGGTTTTCAAAAAGGTTTTCAAAAATCATCAAAAACTATGTTTTAAAACCTGACCTAACCCTGACAGAACTCGGCCAGAGTTCGGTTGGTGGCCGTTTGAATTTTGAATCTTCTGAACTTGGTCCTCCTGCAGTTGCGGATTTGACCGAGATTTTCTCAAAGAGTTTTGCCCGAATTCTGCCAGAATTCTGTCGTTGGAACTCCTATAAATAGAGAAGGATTTCGATCATTTAACTCACTCATTCACTTTCAATCTTCTCTCTTTCTAAAGCATTCAGTCTTCCAAAGAGTTTTCTTGAGCTTTAATTTTCAGATCCCAAGCCAATTACAATCCTCTAGTCGATTTGCCAGTGGTACGGTCTAGAAGTTTCTGAGAGATTGTAATCAGAAGGCTTGATTGAAGAATACCTCTTCACATTTGAAGTTGGACGAGTTCTTCGTATCAAAGCTCGCATTGTAGAAGTTGCAAGGACTTCGTAAGAAAACTTACGGTTTTTCCAATAGTGGATTCAACTGGTAGCAAGAGTTCTACCGACTGGATTAGTCCTCAACAGAGGGAAACCAGTATACATCGCTGTCTTTGCGTTTGCTTTCTTATCTCTGCCTTTATTTATTTATTTGTGATTATTATTCTGTGATCTTGCTGCTAACATTTTTAATTAGCAATATTCTGCTGTCAACTCTATTCACTCCCCCTCTAGAGTATTGTGCTTTACGATTTCGTTCCTACATGAACAACTCCTTGTTGATGGGCAGTCCGTGACATGTACCCCGGATGGCATGGTAGAGACCAACCTCACGCAGGAAAGTCCCATATTCACACAAAATCCACCCGGTCAAATTAGCCCACGAAGGGATGGGGCGTATCCAGTTCAAAAGCGAGAGCCGGCCAATGAGATAAGACCCTTTCGAGCAAGTTGATTCAGGAAAGTGTCGCTTGAGAGAATAAGAAATTGGGACCTTGCGCATTTAAGAAGGTACCCGGGGCTAGCCCCATCACGTAGCAGCTGACCGGTTCCCTGCCCGCGTACGCCGATCGAACGTGCTTATTGTAGTGGATGTTACCCACTATCATTCCCGACCGGCTCGGGGTCAAGGATTCCTGCATCTTCCTGTCCACCGGCAACATATTGAACCACGCCAATAGGAAATGACGCTCCATCTGGGGGATGTGGATCGCCCTCCCCAGAAACAAAATTCCAATTTTTAGATATATCTAATACCCGAGAGTTCTTCATAGTCAGGACGTCCCCGAAGAAAAATGCCGGCTTCAGGTACTTTTCCTCCAATCGCCCTGAGTTCAGCATGGCACAGAGAAAGCGAAAAGGCTGGTTTTTGATAAGATTCTCTCCTCAGGCTCGTTCTGGGGCAGTTGCTCCACCACCTGCCGGACTAGTTGGTCAAACCGAACTCCTATGGCAAATTGGGCCTGACCCACCAGGGGTTCCCCTGCAGCATTGACTGGCAGATTTACTGAAAAGAGATAAAAGAAATAAAGTCAGGAGATGGCCAGGAATTTAGAGTTCATGCGGCTCTGATTAAACGAGTTCTTATGCGGCTCAATTTTTTTTACAGAGCACATGCGGTTCTGTTTAGATGAGTCTTTATGCGGCACGGTGTTTTTTCACAAAGTTCATGCGGCTCGACGAGTCTTCATACGGCCCTGTTTAGGTAGGTTCATACGCGGTTCTGATTCGTGGAACGCTATGCGGCTCAGTCCAT